>VWYO01014625.1:1849-15675 GCA_013400275.1 Rhadina sibilatrix
GAGGGGTGTCCCATTCCCAGGGATGTCCCACTCCCAGAGATGTCCCAATCCCAGGGATGTCCCACTTTCAGAGATGTCCCATTCCCAGGGATGTCCCACTCCCAGGGATTTTCTATTCCCAGAGGTGTCCCATTCCCAGATGGTCCCACTCCCAGGGATCTCTTACTCCCAGGTTGTCCCATTTCCAGAGATGTTTCATTCCCAGGTTGTCCTCCTCCCAAGGATGTCCCATTCCCAAGGATGTCCCACTCCCAGAGATGTCCCATTCCCAGGTCGTCCCATTCCCAGGTCATCCCATTCCCAGGGATGTCCCACTCCCAGAGATGTCCCATTCCCAGGTTGTCCCATTCCCAGGGAGATGCCGAGGCCCAGGAGGGCTCCAAATGCCTCACACAGAACTTCTGTCTGAAGGCTCAAGAGCTGCTTGGCTTTGGTCCCCTCTCAGTCTCCCAGATCTCTCAGGAAAATCATTTTCCAGGGTTGTAGGGAATGATGGAGTTTTCCATGCCCACCTTGGTGAGGCTCCAGGAGCTCAGACTGCACCATCCTCACCTTGGTTGTTGCTTGCACATTCCTGATAAGGTTTGGGGAAGCCTTATCAACCAAAGAGTTCCAGTACTGAGGGCTGGAATTTTGGATTCCAGCCACATCCCCAGATTCCCTGCCACATCCCCACCGTTCTGCTCGTTCCTGCTCATCCCTCCCTAAATTCCACCACGTTTTAGGGATAAAACAGATCTTGGAGCCATCAAATTCCCTCTCAGTGAGGACCCCAGCAATGCCAAAGCTGAAGTTTGGAATCCTGGCTGCGTATTCCCTGTATTTGCAAGGGAAGCCGCAAGTATTGAGTTTGATAAGGAAGAGGACGGAATATTATCTGGAATTTTTTAATGCACCTGGATGAAACACGCTCTGACATTTCCTTCACTGAACTCACTGGCTTAATATTCAGCAATCTCCCGTTCATTATGCAAAATGCCTTGGAAAGAATAACCAGAGCAGTATTCAGGGAAGAATTGCTGGATGTGGAATGGCTTCCTCTCCATAAAAATGCGAATTAACCCTCGGGAAGTGGAGGTCTGGCTCGTTGGTATAGAAAACAAAAACGAGTTTCAAACAGAGCCCAGAGGAGCTCTGCGAACACCAGAACATCAGCAGCACCAGCTGATGCTGCAAAGAGCATTTCCCTGCTCTTCACCAAATTTTAATTCTTATTTTTAACTCTGGATCCCCACCAGAACTTGGCCGAGAAGACTCCGGTGTCCCAACAACTCCATGCTTTTCCAGGACTTTCATCAACAGTGCATTGCCATGGAAAAGAAAGGATTTTTTGGTGTCTCCGTCATCCAATAACATCCATATTCCCGAGAGATGGAGATGGGATGGGATTGTCATTCCTGGGATGTGTGTGGCCATTCCTACAGGACTCTGAGGAGAACATCCTGGTGCGTTGTAAGAACTGCACTATTTTCCAAGGATCTCCCTCGGGAAACTCAAGGCTCTGGAGGGCCAACACCAAAAAGCTCCAAGAAGTTTTCCAGCACTGCCAGGCTTTCCTTGGAAGCTCTGCTGGCACTGGGAGTGTCCAAGGCCAGGTTGGAGCAGTGAGGGATAGGGGAAGGTGTCCCTGCCCATGGACAAGCTGGATGAGCTTTAAGGTTCTTCCAACCCAAACCATTCTGGGAATCCATGAAAATAGAGAACCCGATTTCCCCTATTTCTGACAAAAGGATGCTTTTCCATTGGTTTGGGGTGATTTTTTTTACTGCAGATATTCTTCCCTGCAGAATCCTGGGTTTTCCATGGAAGAGGAGTCAATTTCAAATCCTTGCGATGCTCCAGAGGTTTCCTGCAGGGATGGGACGTGGCTTCTCTGGGATGTGGAATGTTTTGGTCCTGCTGAGGTGGTTTGAGGCTGTGAAATAGAGCACTGGATATAATCCAGGGTCCTATGGAAATAACCACTGGAGGAATCCCCCCAGAGCTGCAGTTTCACTCATTCTCCTCATTCCTGCTCTCTTTCCTCATTTTCCAGGAATTTTTAATGCTAATTCTCAGGGTGTGGCCTATTCCCAGGGGATTCTCCCTTCATGGTGTGAGCACGTCACCATCCTCATATGCTCCAAGGAAACCTTCCCAGGGAACAGCAAACATCCACCTTTTTTTGGAGCTTTCCTGTGGAAAAGACTTTGCCTTTGTTTTTTCATTGTTGAAAATGGATATTTCCTTTTCCATATGGGGTGGCCTGGAAGGTGTCTCCTGGCCTAGCAGAAGGAATTCCTTGGGCAGAAGAGTTGGAATGAGATGAGGGCCCTTCAACCCAAACCATTTCAGGACTCCATAAATAGCATCACTAACAGGATCTGTTCCCTAGGATGTTCCCAACATCAGAAGAGGCAGGAGAAAGGCACTGAAAAGGAAATCTTTTCCTGGGAAAATATAAAGGAAATAATTTCATGGGAAGGAGGTGCTGGTGCCCCACTGAACCTGGTTTGTGTTTGCCCAGGACACCCAGGAGTCACCTCCACGCCAGGCCTGCTCCCAGGAATTGCGTCTGCAAGGGATGCTCAAAGTCACTTTGTTGGCAAAACCTTTGGATCGTCTCCCGGGGCTGTTGGCAGGAAATCAGCGATGACGGAATTCCACAGGAACCTCTTCCAGCGCTGGGGAAATTGGATTAACGGTGTGAGAGTCCTGGGCAGCTCCAGCAGCCTCACTCCTACAGATGCCTCTCCCAGATTCATCCATGTTGTGGTCAGGCCCAGCCTTCCTGTGCTGCTCCCCATTTTCAGCCTTTATTGCCTATTTTTTTTTGGGTGTAATTCCTGCTGATATCCAGGATCCTGTTCCAGGGTTTTTACACCCACCCTTTTTGTCCCTGCTAATCTGTGCTTGGGCTCAGGCAGGCAGGAGCCCCCACGCCAATGTGGCTGCCACAGAAATTGTCTGGGCCTCGTTCCAGCTTGGGATCGTATTTTGGGAAGCAATTCCAGAATCCCAACATCCCTGGAGGAGTTTCACGGTGACTTCACAGCCACTTTGTGCTCGGGGTTTTTTGAGGGTGACGCTGCCTCAGGAGCTGGCGTTGGCTTGTGCTGATTCCGCGGAGCAGCTCCGTGGATCTGGGATTGGGAGAGGGTGGGTGGCTCCCTGAGAGCAATTTCATGCTGCTGGCATTGGAATTGTTCTTCCAGAGGAGGCCACCAAGGTGATTCCAGGGATGGAGCAGCTCTGCTGTGAGGAAAGGCTGGGAAAATGGGGATTGTTCAGCCTGGAGAAGAGAAGCTTTGGGGTGACCTCACTGTGACCTCCCAGGAGGTGAAGGAGCTGAAAGAAACATGGAGAGGAACTGTTGGCAAGAGCCTGGAGTGCCAGGACACAGGGAATGGCTTCAAACTGCCGGAGGGCAGGGAGAGGTGGGATATTGGGAAGGAATTCCTTGGCTGTGAGGGTGGTGAGGTGTTAAACAGCTTTCCCAGAGAAGCTGTGGCTGCTCCTGGATCCCTGGAAGTGTCCAAGGCCAGGTTGGACATTGAGGCTTGGAGCAAGCTGTCCTCTGGAGGTGACCTGGGAGAGGAGGAGTGCCCGGGAGGGTGTCCAGACTGAAAACCTCCAAATTTCTGCTATTTATGAGCCAGAATATGAAATTTCTTCCATGCTGTCAGCCAGGATCCATCTGGAGCCTTCTATTTAGAGCCTTGTTTTGTTCCAGTCTTTGCTTTTCATCAATGACAGGTGAAAAACGTCCCCTTTCTTCTTCTTCTTTTTTTTTTTTTTTCTTTTTTTTTTGGATGTTCTTGAGACCCAGGCGTGTCCCCAAACTGCCCGCTGCTCGTTCGACTTTCATCAGACAGGAATCTGCACAGCAAGCCCTTGATCCTTTATTCCGGGGCTGTTTTCATTCTGCTGGTTGGTTTAATGCCATTCCCAGACATTTCGGAGCACAATAAGTCACCGAAAGCCCGAATGCTCAGCAGGTTCCTGTGGCTCTTAGCACGGCAGATAAAACTGATGTGTTCCAGAAGGCTGGGCTGGCTCTGTTTTCCCTCTTTCCCTTTACAAAATCAGCGCTGTTCACTAAATATTTGTTTATTCCTGCTGCTCCATCTTTCATTGTCTTCACAGCCATGGGAATAAATGACACAACCCCAGAGGGAGAGCAGCCTGGTTTCTCCCAGGTGGGAAAAAACTTGTAGGTAAATCTGTTTATTCTACACTAAGTTATGTTGATACCTTAGGAAGGCTGACCTGAAACAGAGGCTGGACAGAGCCAGAGAATAAAGCAGGGATTTATTAAAGTAGATATTTATTAAAGGAAATACTTATTAAAGGAGATATTTATTAAAGTAGATATTTATTAAAGGAGATATTTATTAAAGGAGATATTTATTAAAGGAGATACTTATTAAAAGACTTACAGGACCCACCCTGGGCATCACAGGAGCCTGGCCAAGGCTGCACCCAGGGTGGGTTGGGAATGGCCACACAAAATGTCTCCCCGATCACGAGATTTTACTTTTTTATCAGTTTTGGTCCATTTGCACATTGGGGTTTAATTGTCCAGTTCCAGCGGCAGGCTGTGAGGTCCCATCCTTCTTGTTCCTCCCTCCAGCCACCCTTGTTTGTGCTTTTTGGGCTGAAAGTTGTCCTTGGTCCTCAGCAGGAAAGGATTTGTTCTGTGAAGAGAGCTGACTGGCTCTTAATATGAGGCTCTGAACTCCATCCTTAGGCAGCACAGAGTCCGAAACTATGAAAGCTGAAATCTGAGGCATCATTGGAATATCCTGAGCTGGGAGGGATCCAGGGGCTGATCCCACGAGGAGTAAATCCATATAAAACCAGTCCTACCCACTTCAGTGCAATATTAGCATTGGGCCCAGGTCAGCAGGAAGTTTTACAGGTCATTTTACAGCAGGAAGGAATGCACGCTCCGACGGCCAAGAATTCCATGGAAAAATCCTTTTGGAGCTGTTTATTGGTGCAGGCAGTGAGGTTGTGCCAGGGACAACCCTTGGGACAAAGGGCTGTGGCACAATTCTGCCTGAGGCCAGCATGTCATCAGCCCCAGGAAGGTGTGTCCAGCTCTGAGGGCTGGCCAGCAACCTCCCAGAAAATGGCTTTGGAATAATTATTGAGACAACTTGATTGGAGGTGCTTTGAAAAGTGAAAGGTTTTAATTAAAGAGCATATAACAAACTCTATAAAACAGAAGAACAAAAGCCATGCACAGTGCAGGGGAATCCCCTGCACCTGCTGAGACACCCCCCAAAAATGCCCCGAGAGACTTTTTGCTTGTTATTAAGTCCACAAGGATGGGGTTTTTGCGCAAGCTGCCCAATAGGAGCAGTCACAGGTTTTGAGGTACATTCCAAAGATCCAACAGGTGCCTTTGTGTAGCCTGGTTGGTGCTGTGATGTTTTGGTTTCTCTGAAACTCTTTCCCAGACACTGTTCTGCCAACAAGAGACACGTTTTCCTAACTGTAACCGAGACATAAAGAATATAGGATTTTAGGGAAATTAAGATTTTAGTTAGAAATAAGCCTTATGGCTGTTGAAGTTAATTAAAAGCTTTGTAGTTAGCTAAGGAAGACTAGGCTTGAGTTAACTTTTTCCAAATAACTGATTGCTTGTCAACTTTACGTTTGCTTAGTTGTGCTTGCAACAATAAATAGGGAACCTGATAAATAGGTTTAGGGACACAGGACTTTGTTTACATTCTTTTCCCTAGGAGGGACTTCTTGATGTCCCTCTGACTTGACCAATTTGATTGAAGAAGTTTGTCTTTCTTCCATCCCTTTGGGTGGGTTCTTTAAAAAAGAGCATAAAGGGAAGAAATTCCCAGGTAATAAAGATTGGAGTCATTTCAGCCTTCTGACCTTGGAGTCTGTGTCGTTGTCATCTTGAGCAGCGTCACCTTTGTGCTGGCACTGGGCCAGTTACGGTGTGAGGGGCATAGAAGGTTCTGGTTTTTCTCCCTTGAATGTCCCGGGGTGTAACTGAAGCTCTTTTCCTAACACGGAAACATTTTCTCGGTTGTGGGGGTGCAGCCACCACAGGGCTCCTTGCAGCTGCTGCTGGGTGGGTCTGGGAGGAAGCTGAGCCTTGAGGTGTTTCTGGATCCTAAAAAAGCTGCTGGAAACTCCTCCCCAGGGACAATAAAGGCAGAGTTCATCAAACTGTGGAATTCCGGAGCTGGAGGTGCACCCATCCCCTCATCCAGGTCATCAGTGGAGGTGTTAAACAGGCCTGGCCCTGGGACTGGGCCTTGGGAGTGACCAAGCTGGGTTTAACTCCATCCCCACCACTTCCCGGGCAGAAGCAGGCAGTTTCTCCATGAGCTCACTGTGGGAAACAGCAGGAAATCCTTTATGAAGTCCAGGCAGCCACATCCAGAGCTTTTCCCTCATCCACCGAGCAGGTCCTGCTGCCATGGAAGGAGATCAGGACGCTCAGGCAGACCCTGCCTTTGACAAACCCAGACTGGCTGGGACCAACCCCCTGGTTTTCCTGGCATCCAGGGTGATCTGCTCCATGACTTTCCCTGGCACTGAGCTCAGGCTGACAGGCCTGGAGCTGCCTGAATCCTCCTTCCAGCCCTTCTTGTCCCATCTGGGATCCTGCAGTCGCCTGGGACCTCCCCAGGTCCCACAACAGCAGGAGAGTGATGGAGAGTGGCTCTGTTAGCACCTCCCTCAGCACCTTTTGGGGATCCCACCCATTCCCATCCATTCACGTGTATCCCAGAACACTCCCCCTTGGATTACGGGCTCCATTCTGCTCCCCATCCCTGTTTCCCAGCTCCAATAACTGGAAAATGAGTGGCTTTGCTATTAAAGACTGAGGCAAAGAAGGACCTCAGCCTTTTCCTCGTCCTTTATCCCCGTGCTTCCCACTTTATCCAATGGAGGTTTTCCATGGCTTTCCTTTCACTGCTGTTGTATTCCCAGAACCCTTTTTCTCGTCAGCCAGATGAAGTTCCAGCTTGGAAGGAGGATGATACCAGCCTATCAACCTTCTCCGAGGTGCTTTGAACAGAATAAGCCAGCAGGGAAACCTCTGGGGCCTCGATTTCTCTAAATATTCAAATGGTAATGGAAATTATCCAATGCCTGGAGCAAAATCCTTATGAAATGCCAGGCTTGCCGTGGGTTTAAGCACACAAGCAGCCGAAGCTTTGTCAGCCCCGAGTGGAATTTTAGTCAGCCAAAGAAATGGCAGCTTCACACAGCACCCCCCACACAGAGATACACACACGGGGNCACATTTGGAGGTTGTTTCTGGGGTGTTTTCCTCCTCAGACGATGTCTGGGAAAGCAGCAGCTCTCGGAGGAGATTTTTGATGGCTGTAATTAATTTGATGGAGATTTTCAGTCTCTCCAAATACTTTTTCCCTGTTGGAATTTTCCCTTTAGCTTGGAGAAGCGGCGGCTCTGGGAGGATCCCCTTTTGGGGCTTTTCAGTGTTTAAAGGAGGCTGGTGAAAGAGAGGGAGAGCGACTTTTCCTTGGGCAGGTGGGGAGAGGAGAAGGAGAACGGTTTTAAACCAGAAGAGGAGAGATTTAGATGGGATATTGTGAAGGAATTCCTGGCTGGGAGGGTGGGGAGAGGTTGGCATGGAATTCCCAGAGCAGCTGTGGTTGCCCCTGGATCCCTGGCAGTGTCCAAGGCCAGGTTGGACATTGGGCTTGGAGCAGCCTGGGACAGTGGGAGGTGCCCCTGCCCATGGAATGGGGTGGGAATGAGATGGGATTTAATATCCTTTCTATCCCAAGCCATTCCAAGGTTGTCTTTACTGGAAAATGGGGGAATGTGGAAGGAAAACTTACAGGAACCTCCACAAAGTGAGTTTTCTTGCAGGGAAAAGGGGTTTGTTTGGAAAAGAGATGGAAAAGCTTCCATGTGCCAGGGCAGAGCCTGGGCACCACCACCCTGAACCAGTGCAGGGGATGGGCTGGGTGCAGCCTGTGGGATCTGCCTGAATTCCAGCCCTTTTCCAGTTTGGGTGCAGGGAATGGGCTGGGTGCAGCCTGTGGGATCTGCCTGAATTCCAGCCCTTTTCCAGTTTGGGTGCAGGTGCCCGTCTGGGAGGGCTCACCTGGGAAAGGGGGAGTGGCTTTTCCCCCGTGGGATTTGGAGCCTCCATCCTGTGGGATGAGCCTGGATGCAGAAATGCCCTCGTGATTTCCCTCCCCACTGGGCTGGGGTAGGTTTGAGTCCCTGAGAGTGAGATTAGAAAATCCCTTGGCTTTGGAGATCTCTCCTGGCCAGAGCCACACCTCCCTAAATCCTTTTTGGAGCTCAGCTGGAGCTGCTTCCCCTCCTCTCCTGCCATTCCACGCTGGATTTTCGTGTGAGCCTTTATTTCCTGCCATGATCACAACCTTCCAGTGTTTTATCCTCTCAAACTCTGCTTGCTTTGTGAAGGCTTCACTATTTCATCAGCAATATGAAGTGTTTTCCTCATTTTTCTCTTTTTTTTTTTTCCTTTTTTTTTTTTTTTTCTTTTCCCCCCCCATTTCTTTGTTTTCTTCCCACATCAAAGCTGTGGTAATTGAGCATCTCCCCAGCAGCAGGGCTGCTCTATTATCCCTGACATCCTCCTCTGCTCCCAGCAGGCTCTCCACAAGCACTCTTCAGTCCTGGCACTCATCCTTCCTCTTAGCAGGGATGTGTTTGAGAGCGTTCTGGGCCGGCTCTGGCTGGGGTTTGCTGGATGGGGGCCGTGTTTCTTTAGTGTAAAGTGAATATTTCATGAGCTGAGGGGCTCTCAGGCACAGCAAAGCATCCTCGGCGCTGTGGCTTTGAGGGTGTTCTGGGGAGAGGATGGGATAATTTGGGATTTGGGGTTGAAAGGTGGATAATTCAGCTGCTTTCTCACCCTGCGTCACCTTTATATCCTGATCTCACCCACCGAGACTCTCACTAAAATAAAATCTGGATTTTTTTCCATCCTTGGTGTGGGGGTTTCGTTCCGGACCAAGGCCTGCTTGTGGTCGTGAAGTTTTCCGTCAGTTTTATGCAGCTGCTTCCTGCAGGATTAATAATAATTTCTGATTTTTATTGGAGCTGTGCGGAGAGCAGAGGTTCAGCTCCGTGGGCAGGGTTTTTGGAGGAGGAAGGGAATGTTGAAATCCGGCTGCTTTGTCACAGGGAATTAAAATGGAAAACTGAGGCTTGACAGAAATGGAAGAGCAACAATTTATCAGCGAAAAATATTGAATTTATGCTCTGTCTCCTGTCACTGATCCATTTGTCACATGTCTGGCGGCTGAGCGTGCCTTTGAAATCTGTCACTTCAAAAGAATCAGGGGCCCATCCTCTGATTCCTCCTTTCCAAGGTGGTAATTTGGCATTTTTTTTTTTTTCCTCTGTAACCAAAGCTTGGATGGAGCTCTGAGCAACCTGGGATGGTGGAAGGATCTCCCTGCCCTCGGGATGAGATGGGGTTTAATTTGGAAGCCTGGAATTCCGTGAAAATGTAGGTTTGGAGCCTCGAAGGGTAACAAAACGCAGCTGACGTGGTGGAAATTAACCAGGTGTGGGTCTCTCTGTGCCCTGTCGATGGCATTGATCCGCTGCTGGCACCGATAATTTGGGATTTGTCAATCCTGGGATCAGCTGGTGCTGGCCAGGCAGGGCTGAGCTGTGGGAGAGGCAGAGTGGGCAATAAATTGTGGCTCTGTGCTCCCACTGCCTGCTGTGCACTATTAAACTGCTAATTTGGGTCTGCTCTGAGAGCAGGGCTGCTGAGATCCTGCATTTCCAACTCAAGGGCTTCCCATTAACAAAAATCAGGATATATCGACTGGAGCTGGAGGAATAAATTGTCCTGCTCAGTTAATTGGCTCCTTAGGCTCCCCCTCCAGAGCTGCTCTGCTGCTTCCTCTCCTTCCTTGTCTTTCCCTGATTCCTTATGGATTCTTTATTCCTAAAGCATCCAGGGCCACCGTAACTGAGGCAGAACGTCCCTCTTTGTGCCAGGGGAATCTGAGAGGATTCCTGTTGCCTTGTTTTTCTCTGTTTTCCTCAAGTTTTTCTAAAGCTCCTTCAGCCTTCTGATGTTTCTCTTTTGAAATAAAGTTTCTCAGGCACTTTTCATGTAAACAATGATTGTTTTGCATTCCTGTCTGTAGGAGGAGAGAATTGATGGGCTGCTGGTTTGACCAGTGTGGTTGGAGAGGACAATTTTCATCCTCCAATCCATGGTCACTGTTGGAATTCTATAAATGTCGAGGTCTGTAAATAAACTGCTCCTTTTTGCCTTGGGCACCTCAGTGTGTGGGTGTTGTTCTTTTCATGTTGTACTGCGACAGATTCCTCACTGATTTTTATGGGGTGACCTCTCGTTATTGCCACAGCCAGCTGTAAAAACAGATATTTTCCTTTCTTCCCTCAGAGAAGGAGGGTAACTGTAAAGCCGTGGATGTTGGGGTTGGAAGTGACATAGCAGACCCTATGTGACAACGAGGGGTTCGTTAGGAAATTCATTAGGAAATCTGGTTTGTGGTGCAGGCAGGATTCCCTCTCCTCTCCTCTCCTCTCCTCTCCTCTCCTCTCCTCTCCTCTCCNGTCTTTAAAATTAATTGTTTCCTCTAATTTTGCTTCAATAGGAGTCAAATGAAGTGTTGTCTGTAAAGCTGGAATGCTGGGAGAATTCCACAGCTCCAGTTGCATCCCCAGGCAGGATGGGACACTGGAATCCAGCTGAAAGGGAGGAAAATCCCTGCAGCTTCCTTCATTCCTGGTGGGCAGCTCCAAGTGGAGAATTGATCCTCAGAGGTTTAGTCAGGGATTTGTTTAATTTAATTCGGTTCAATTTGTTTTTCTAATTTAATTTTATATTTTATATATTTTATATTTTATATTTTATATTTTATATTTTATATTTTATATTTTATATTTTATATTCTGTTTGATTCCTCTGGGGGATGGAAATGGCAACAGTCTTGGTGCTGGGAGAGCTGGAAAGAGATTTTTGGGATTGGGGCGGGGAGGATGCTCAGGGTTCTCTGTTTTGATACTCATCCTTTTAAACCTTAATTAAAATCACTTCTTGACAAAAAAGTATTTATGGCACATTCTGCGTTTCTGCCTTTTCCCTGATTTCCCCCGGATTTTGGTGGCATTTGGGGCTGATGGTGCCCATCAGCTGTGTCAGGATCTCAGAGGGGATCCCAGGCCAGGTTGTTTGATTTCCCCGTTCTGTGCAAATCCTGGGATTACGAGATGTTCCTGAGGCCTTGGAAGTCCATGGGAATCAGCTTCCTGGGCAGTGCTGCCTCATCTTAGTCCTGACCAGGAGATTTCCAACTTGGCCGTGGAAATTTGGTGGAACCGGTTGGAATAACAACGGTGAGGATAAAAATCCCTCAGTCCTGCTCCACCTTTTCCTCGGGAAGGCTCTTCCTGCTGCTCCAGTGGGGCCCATTGGATACCCCCCAAGAGCTTGTGGGATTTTTTGGGGTGCTCAAAAATCTGGAATATTCGTGTTCCTGCTACTCGCCCTCAGATCTGAGCGCCAAAAATCTGTTTTAACCTCCAGGATCCTGCTGTTGTCCCACATTTCCCATTCCCAGCGCAGTGGGAGAAGCTGTGGGATGGTGCTCCCTCCTTCCCAGGGCTGCTGCCACAGACAGTGAAAGGGATTGATCAGAGAATAAAAACAAAGGAATAATGAAAAAAAAAACAAAAAAAAACAAACACCCACAAAGCCCCAAAACACAAACAAAAAACCCCCACCCAACAAGACCAAAAAAAAAAAACCCCACAAAAAGCCCAAAAGAGAAAGCTAAGCCAGGCCTGGGATTCATCAACATCCTTCCCAAATTATCCTTCCCAAATTCCGTCCCGATGATGCATGGCATGGATACAGCAGCGGGAATGCCGCCTGCGGATCCCTGGAACTTTCCTGCTGGATTTGGGGGAGCTCTGAGCAAAAGGTGATGGATGAACATTCCTGGTGGGCAGGGATGGAGCCCAGAACTTGGAATTCCTGATGTGAGCTGCAGACAGCAGATGGATTTTGGCTCCTGAGTGTGTGGTGGTGAACTGAGGACAGACGTGAGAGCAAAGCTCTTCACTTGTTCGTAGAAAAGGGGATTTGGAGTTTTCCTGGCTGAACTGAAGGGGCTCAAATGTTGTTTGGGATTCCTTGAGCTGGGAACAAGACATAGGATAATAATGATGATAAAGGTTGGTTTTCTCCTGGCCTGGAAAAAACAATGAAAAATCTGGGAATTTGTCATCCTTTAGCCAGATGGGGTAGGAGGTGTTCGGTCCTGGAAAACTTTGAATTCCACAGTAAAAGTGACACCTCATCCCTGGAAATGCCCGAGGCCAGGCTGGATGGGACTTGGAGTGTCTTGGGATAATGGAAAATGTCCCTTTGGGTTTGAGGTTTTTCGGTTTTCCCTGCCTTTTCCCAGCCTCCTTTTCCTATTCTTTCCCCCACGTTTCACCTGCCTTTTATCCTCCCCTTTCCCTGCTTATTTTTCCCGGTTTGATGGGACTTGGAGTAGCTTGGGATAATGGAAAATGTCCCTGCCCATGGCAAGGGTGGAATGGGATGGGATTTAAGGTCCCTTCCAACCCAAACCAGTCAGGAATTTCATGAGGATGGCTCTGTTACTCCAGTGGGAAGAGAGGGCAGAAATCTCTGCATCTTTAATCATCCAGAAGCTCTGACCATGCCCAGGATCTCCTTTTCCCTGGAGAATCTCAGTGCCAGCTGCAGCCTCTGTGCCCATTTCCCTGCCTGGAGCAGCCCCATGGATCCACAGAAATCCATTCCGGGCTGGGAAGATGGGATGCTGATCCCCCATGGGACAGAGGGCTCAAAGCCAGCCATGAGCTCCTGCTCATCCTGCCAGAGTGTTCTTCCAGCTGGGAGAGCTTTTAGGGAAGGACATTCCCTATTTCTGCATGTTCCATGGAATACTGAAGCATCAGCACTTTCATCCTGATCTGTTTTACCACGCCGGAATTTCTTGGAAGAAAGGTGTGGTTTGTCAAGAGAGAAATTTGTTTTAGGGTAGTCCCATAAGAACGGGACTAATTAGTAACTAGTTAATTAGTTAATTATTTAAAAATGCAATTTTCCTCTGAGATCCAGAGGGCTGGATGTGAGGGTTTCTCCTAGAAAGAGTCACATTAATCCCAAACATCACCTGGCACAGGGATCATAGGATTGACAAAATCCTTAAAATCAGAGCTCCACCAGCACTGGGTTTGGGAAGATTCTTCTCTTCCCAAAGCTTTCCCAAGGTTTCAGCTCCTGTTCCAGGTGTGGGACACTCCTTGGGATAACTCATGATCCAGCTGGAAAAGGGCAGCTGTGCCCAGCACAGTGTCACATCTGGCTAGGTGAGACTCCCACAACAACCATAGGAAATTCCTTCGGGAAGAGCCGGGGGAGGATTTGTTTTGGATCCACCTCTTTTATTTTTATTTATTTCCCCCTCGCAAGCCCCGCTGGTTTTCCATTTTCCATTTCAGGAAAGCTTTTGGAGCTCATTCCCTTTAACTTTTTTGCTACCCAAGGGTTGACAGCAGAGCAATGTTTTTCCTTGCTGCTCCAGGAAAACCAGTGTGAAATCCAGGTTATTTGATTTTGATGGAACGCTCTGCCGGTGGAGCACCACGAGCCCTGAGCCAGATCTATATTTCAGCTTTTCTGGTGAGTTCATGCCCCCAGCTGCTGTTTGGGCTGCTTGTTTGGGAGTGATGATGCCTCTTATTCCTCATCCATTCCATCCCCCTGGGTGACAATCCGTGTGTGACTCTGGAAAAATCTGAGTGGGGAAAAATGAGGTAAATGACACATAAAC
>VWYO01014625.1:15932-31055 GCA_013400275.1 Rhadina sibilatrix
AAAAAAAAAAAACCCCACAAAAAGCCCAAAAGAGAAAGCTAAGCCAGGCCTGGGATTCATCAACATCCTTCCCAAATTATCCTTCCCAAATTCCGTCCTGATGATGCATGGCGCGGATACAGCAGTGGGAATGCTGCCTGCGGATCCCTGGAACTTTCCTGCTGGATTTGGGGGAGCTCTGAGCAAAAGGTGATGGATGAACATTCCTGGTGGGCAGGGATGGAGCCCAGAACTTGGAATTCCTGATGTGAGCTGCAGACAGCAGATGGATTTTGGCTCCTGAGTGTGTGGTGGTGAACTGAGGACAGACGTGAGAGCAAAGCTCTTCACTTGTTCGTAGAAAAGGGGATTTGGAGTTTTCCTGGCTGAACTGAAGGGGCTCAAATGTTGTTTGGGATTCCTTGAGCTGGGAACAAGACATGGGATAATAATGATGATAAAGATTGGTTTTCTCCTGGCCAGGAAAAAACAATGAAAAATCTGGGAATTTGTCATCCTTTAGCCAGATGGGGTAGGAGGTGTTCGGTCCTGGAAAACTTTGAATTCCACAGTAAAAGTGACACCTCATCCCTGGAAATGCCCGAGGCCAGGCTGGATGGGACTTGGAGTGTCTTGGGATAATGGAAAATGTCCCTGCCCATGGCAAGGGCGGAATGGGATGGGATTTAAGGTCCCTTCCAACCCAAACCAGTCTGGAATTCCATGAGGATGGCTCTGTTACTCCAGTGGGAAGGGCGGACAGAAATCTCTGCATCTTTAATCATCCGGAGGCTCTGACCATGCCCAGGATCTCCTTTTCCCTGGAGAATCTCAGTGCCAGCTGCAGCCTCTGTGCCCATTTCCCTGCCTGGAGCAGCCTCATGGATCCACAGAAATCCATTCCGGGCTGGGAAGATGGGATGCTGATCCCCCATGGGACAGAGGGCTCAAAGCCAGCCATGAGCTCCTGCTCATCCTGCCAGAGTGTTCTTCCAGCTGGGAGAGCTTTTAGGGAAGGGCATTCCCTGTTTCTGCACGTTCCATGGAATACTGAAGCATCAGCACTTTCATCCCGATCTGTTTTACCACGCCGGAATATCTTGGAAGAAAGGTGTGGTTTGTCAAGAGAGAAATTTGTTTTAGGGTAGTCCCATAAGAACAGGACTAATTAGTAACTAGTTAATTAGTTAATTATTTAAAAATGCAATTTTCCTCTGTGATCCAGAGGGCTGGATGTGAGGGTTTCTCCTGGAAAGAATCACATTAATCCCAAACATCACCTGGCACAGGGATCATAGGATTGACAAAATCCATAAAATCAGAGCTCCACCAGCACTGGGTTTGGGAAGATTCTTCTCTTCCCAAAGCTTTCCCGAGGTTTCAGCTCCTGTTCCAGGTGTGGGACACTCCTTGGGATAACTCATGATCCAGCTGGAAAAGGGCAACTGTGTCCAGCACAGTGTCACATCTGGCCAGGCGAGACTCCATGGGAAATTCCTTTGGGAAGAGCCGGGGGAGGAATTGTTTTGGATCCACCTCTTTTATTTTTATTTATTTCCCCCTCGCAAGCCCCGCTGGTTTTCCATTTTCCATTTCAGGAAAGCTTTTGGAGCTCATTCCCTTTAACTTTTTGCTACCCAAGGGTTGACAGCAGAGAGATGTTTTTCCTTGCTGCTCCAGGAAAACCGGTGTGAAATCCAGGTTATTTGATTTTGATGGAACGCTCTGCCGGTGGAGCACCACGAGCCCTGAGCCAGATCTATATTTCAGCTTTTCTGGTGAGTTCATGCCCCCAGCTGCTGTTTGGGCTGCTTGTTTGGGAGTGATGATGCCTCTTATTCCTCATCCATTCCATCCCCCTGGGTGACAATCCGTGTGTGACTCTGGAAAAATCTGAGTGGGGAAAAATGAGGTAAATGACACATAAACACCCCCAAAACATTTTTTTTTTTTTTAAAAAAAAAAAGGTGATTTGAAGTCTTTCTTTTGGGAACGTGCTTTGCTGCTTGAGCAGGAGGTTGGAAAAATATTCCCAAGGTTTTCCATCCGGCTTCAGGGATCCCGTGGAATGTGGGTGATGTGTAAAAGTTTGAGAGGGGTAATTTTAAACCAAAGAGACAAAAAATCCGAGAGATGGGTAAAAATGCACTCAACTCCTTCAGCAGGCCAACAGCTCCCCCAAAACCTTTTAAATTTGGGTTTTTAGGAAAAAATTCTTCCCTGTGAGGGTGGGGAGGCCCTGGAATAGAATTCTCAGAGAATTCTGGCTGCCCTGGATCCCTGGAAGTGTCCAAGTCTGGGCAGGGTTTGGAGCAACCTGTGATAGTGTAAAGTGTAATTTTGGGTTTAAAGTTTTTCAGTTTTCCCTGCCTTTTCCCCATCCCCTTTTCCCATTCTTACCCCCCCTTTTCCCTGCCATTTCCCCCCTCTTTTCCCTTCTTATTTTTCCTGAGCCTTATTTTTCCTTTTCCCCCGTTTTCTCTGCCTTTTTTGGTTTTCCCTGCCCTTTTCCTCCCTTCCCACCATTTCCCCCCCTCCTGCCTTTTTTCCCCTTCCCACTTTTTTCCCCCTTCCCACCATTTTCCACCTTCCCACCATTTTTCCCCTTCCCGCCATTTTCCCCCTTCCCGCCATTTTCCCCCCTTCCCGCGTTTTTTCCTTTCCCACCTTTTTTCCTTTCCCACCTTTCCCCCACCTCCTGGGCACATTCTGCTGGAAATTAAGGCAGAATTTGAGTTCCATCCTCAAACCAGACATTCCTAGGAATTTTTGGGCTCTGTAGGGAACCTTGGAAGTTGTCACAGCCTGAAGATCCTCAGGATGATCCCATCCCAACAAATCTGGAGAGGCAAGAACTGCTCCGGTGGTTTTATGGCAGAGAAGGTGCCAATATTGGGTGAGGTTGGAAAATGCAACTTTCCAAGATATTCCTAAATCTGCAAACTGGTAGAGGTGACAGTCACTGCCAGCTTGGAGTTTTAGTGGATATTCCATGGATGCAGCACTCCAATTGTCTGGAAAAACCTTCAGGGTTTTTTTTGTTTGTTTGTTTGTTTTGTTTTTGTTTTTGTTTTTGTTTTTGTTTTTGTTTTTGTTTTTGTTTTTGTTTTTGTTTTTGTTTTTGTTTTTAATAGGAAAACAATCCTGGAAGTGTTCAAAAAAGGGAGTAAATTTGGAATTTCCTATATGGTTTAATGTTCATAGAGGATGTGTGAGCAAAGCTTGGATTTGATGTTGGAGTTCTTTTGCAACCTTAACAATTCCATAAAAAATGGGTTTTGGATGTGGAAATATCATAGGGATAAAATAATAATAATAAAAATAATAAAGAAGTATTAATAATGAAGTAACCATGTAATAAATGATGCTCAGCAGCTGTTTTAGGTTTTTTTTTTGGCACAGAATTCTTGGATATGTGGAAATATATAGGAAATAAATGGAAACATTGATATAAATATATTTTATGAGGGAATCCAGGCTCAGGAATAATTTCCCTTTTATATTTAGATGCCTTTGCTGTGTGGTTAAACTTAAATTGTGCTTTAATGAAAGACTCCCAACAGCACTCGAGTAAGAAATGTGTTTATTAATTTTACCCTGTCTGCTCACATAAGAGCAATTACATTTGTTAAATGCTAAATCCAAATTTTCCTAAAATCCTGGAATGGCTGGGGGTTGGAAGGGAGCTTAAAAATAATTTTATTCTATCCCCTACCCCAAGTTGCTTCAAGCCCTTTCATCCAAATTTCCTGGTAAAAACAATATGAAAATGTGAATATTCCTTGTAGGAGCAGCTGTTATTTTACAGGGACAAGCAGCTTTTTGACTGGGGGGAAAAAAAAAAAAACCCTTAAAATATTTGACAGGCAAAATACCAGGATTAATGGAGGAATAATAATTGGCTTTTTTTTCCCCCCTCCTAAGTTGTGTTTATTTGTGCCACTCTTGAAATAAATGTGGGTTAAAGCAGGAGCTGTCACATCCAGCCTGCCAAAATTCTGGGATTCAAGGATGAGGAAATGGTGCTTGAGCTGGGAATTGTTTATTGGGATTAAATATTCCAAGAAGGAGCCCTGAGGGCTTCCAAGGGAGAGCTCCAGAGCCACCTCAGGGATTGTCCTGCTGCTTATCCACAACAAATCCCCCAAGATTTAAATCCTTGGAGATAAGGATGTGATTGGAAGTGCTTCTCCATTCAACATTTCTAGGAATGGGATATTGCCTGGGAAAAACCCCAGAATTTTGAGATGCAATTCGCCTGCTCTGCTCCTCATTTCCCTTGATCACTTTTATGACCCAAGCATCATCTCGGGGAGATTCAACATTCCCTGCAAATTTGAGGCCACCAGAAATTGGGAATGCGATCAGCTGGAAATCCCTAAGGATTTCTGTGTGTGGAACCTTCAAGATCATCTGGGAAGGGGATTTTTCTCAGGTATTCCCTGCTGGAATCACCACTTTAAGCATTCAGCTTCCAACTCCAAAATATTTATGGGATCTTATACTGAGGGAGCTGCGTTTGGGATAACGGGATGGAGGAAATTTTATCTCTTCCTGGAAGAGATTTGAGAGGAATAATAAATAACAATTGGATATCAAATGCCAGGATCAGCTGGAAAAGGTTTTAAATGCTGCAGTGCAAGGGACAATTTTATCGGGACATTTCCAGGTCAGGCTTGGGTAGAGATTGAGAATTAATGGTAATAACAACTGAAAAGGCAACTTTAAAAGTAAATTTGAAGAGGTTTGAGCCCACAAACTTGACTAGGAGCATTTAATGCTCATTCCAGCAGGATGGAGTGATAAAATCAGCTGCGGTGACACCAAATTTATCTTCTTAATGGACCCCAAAGTTTCTTAGGTTAAATTTTCTATCCCACTCTTTATTCCTGACCAGGATTAATGAGGATAAACCCTACAAACATGAGGGGTTTTTTTGCTGTCACCCTTCCAGACATAAATATGTGGATTTCATCAGCTGGAATTGTTTTTCTGGTGAATAACTGATTTTTTTTTTTCCTCTGAAATGATAGGGAAAAAATCCTACAACTGATGAACGAATGAACTTCTGGGTGACAGAGGAAAAACCAGCAGAGATTTGTGGGTGCAGCTTCGATTTCCTCAGAGAGACTCTGGCCCAGTGATTATGAAAATTCAGCATGAGGACTGGAGAGGGGGGATGTTCAGGAGAAAACAGCTGGAAAACTTTTTGGGAATGTGCCAGGCAGAAGCAGAGGGTGTATTTGAGTCCTTCACTAATTATTGATTTAAGTGGTTCCATCACATTTGTTAGAATTTTACATTTCGGTCACTTCTGGCTTGGCAGATGTCCAGCAAAATAAAAACAGTTCTGAAGAAAAAGATCTTAAACCAGGGATATACATGAAAAACCCATCTGTGGCTGCAAACAGCCCCAGGTGGAGGAACCAGAGGCTGTTTTTAATCAGTTCCTCCATATTTCCCCATCCTGATTTATCTGTGGAACCATCCCATATTTAATTCCAGCCCCAAATCCTGGATTAATTTGGTTCTAAACACGTTTTGGAGCGAGGGAATGCTGGGACAGAGCTTTCCCAAGGGTCTGAGCCTGTCAAATTAGCGGGACACAAATTTCTGCTCTTGTAGGAGCTGCCTGAAATTCCTCCAGTTTCTCTGGAAACATCTTCCCAGGTATTCCCACCTAATTTTCCACCTTCTCTGCCGTGTTGTTCCCTCTGGATTTGCCAGATCCCCCCACGTTTAGGCTTTGGCTCAGAGCAGACATGGAAAACCCAGGATTCTAAAGGTTATTTCAATAATGTTTTCAATATTCTGAGCGTGTTTCTTTGCCAGATCGCGACCTCCAGCACAGAATTCATGAGGAAAGAGGGATGGGGTGGAATTAAGTGGTTGGAAAAAAGGGTTTGGGATAAAGAGCAGCGCCTTGTAATGCATTCCAGTGAGCACAGGGATCAGAGCTGGCTGTCTTAATTTAATGTAGAAAAAGGAAGATGGAATACGTTGAGATCAGTTTTAGGACCGAGTTAATGTAAATTCTTTAAATGAGTTGGAAAAAATGGCATTGATTTCACATAACCCTTCCCTGCAGCAGAGACAGGGCTTTGTTTTAGGGGAATTACACATTTTAATATTAAAAATCTGAAGTGGTCAAAGAACAAATTCTTACCCACGGTCCTTGAGCAGGAAAAGGTGTTCAGGTGAGGTGGAAGTGGCAGCAGCTCCACCCTGAGAGCCACAGGAGGAGGAAAATTCCTTGGACAGGAGAAAAGAGGGGAAAAGCAGCCCCAAATGGGCTGGAATTGATCTTTATTTCCTTGATCTGAAGGATACAGTTTAAGGATTAAATTATCCCTGGATGTGACCAAGGCAACTTCAGGACAGTGGAAGTTGCCCATGGCAGGGGCGGAATTGGATGAACTTTGATCCCTTCCAAACCAAACCATTCTGGGATTCTAAACCTGGAATTTCTGGTGACTTTTTTCACCTCTGTCATGTTGAGAGGAGTCAAATCCTCCTCCTTTCCCTGTTTTTTTGTCTGGAAGTGTTGAGGAAACTTTTACTGAAGTGTTTTAGCAAATTTGTGCTCAATTCTTTCATAGCTTCCGACTGCATCCTCTGTCAAATCTTCTCTTTCTGCAGAAATGATTTTCCTACTTGGAGTCAGCAAATGAGCGATAATTTAATTTTGGAGAAGCAGCCAGCAGAGAGAAATGATGATCTGATTAATTGAAGCTGTTCAGTGCTGTGAGAAGTCTTTTCCCCAAACTGAATGCAAATCCTTGGTGAGGCAGAGTCAAAATGCTTGAAATTGGAAAACAGGAGTGAGTGCAGCCAAACAATGACACGGCTGTGGACTGAGACTCCTCCCTGGATAAATCACCAGGTTTAAAACAAAAGAGGGCAGGAATTACAGGTCTGGCTTCTCACCAGGTCTCCTCTCTTGTGAAAAATGTTGATCTGTGCCACCTGAGAAGGTGGAGAGTCTTGGTTTGGAAAGTCAGCTGTCTGCTAAGGAAGGCAGGAGCCTCCCTTGGAACAGAAAATGTAAATCCCCTTCTTCTGAATTATTATAATTTTGAAATTGAGGGGCTCTCAGGCAAAGATATGGGAACAGGAATAACAGTTCTTTACTAGGAAAATTAAAATAAAAATGTAGTAGTACAAAAAACCCCCCAAAACACAACAAACCCAAACAAACAAACAGAAAACCCTGCCGGAGTCAGAACCCTGCTGGTCAGGGTGCTGGAGCAGCCCAGCCCAGCCCTCCTGCAGGGCCAGCTGTGGTTCTGCTGGAGCAGAGATGATCCTGGAGCAGGGTGCAGCTCCCTCTGAAGGTGCAGTGGTGCTGAGATGGCTCTGGCTCCCTCTGGGAATGCCGTGCACACAGGCTGCCCTGGGGCTCTGGATCCCAGCCTGGATCCAGCTGGGAATGCTGGGCTCCTCCCCTGGCTGGAGCCTCTGTCCATGGATCAGCCCTGCAGGGAGCCTGGATGGCCCATGGACAGCAGATAGCCCTGGGGGCAGGGTGGGTCCTGGCAGGGATAAAGAGCACTGCCCAGCTGGTTTAACAGCTGCCATGGACAGCAGATAGCCCTGGGGGCAGGGTGGGTCCTGGCAGGGATAAAGAGCACTGCCCAGCTGGTTTAACAGCTGGGGATGGGACACACACTGCTGGTGACATCTTCAGTGCAACCCAAGACATGGAGAAAGAGAGAAACTGGGGGATTTAGGAGGAAGCTTGGAAGGGAAAGTGTGGAAAATTCTCCGTTCTCACTTTGGAAGCAGTGAGGTCACATTTGTGTTGTTTTGGAGGTCTGGGGTTGAAAGAGAAGGTGCCAGTTTGGGAGTCCTTTTCTTTAAAGGATTCTTTTATTTCCATATTCTTTGGAGAAGAATTATTTATGGAAGAGATCAAAACAGCTAAAAATATCCTTTCAATCCCTCTGTTTGCCAGGACCTGTGGGATCAGGGTGTGGAATGGTGGGGCCTGCAAAGCCATGAAACCGGGAAGGAAAAAAGGTAGAGAGGGACTGGGGACAAGGGATGGAGGGACAGGACACAGGGAATGGCTTCCCATGGACACAGGGCAGGGGTGGGAGACTGGGAATTGGGAATTCCTGGCTGGGAGGGTGGGGAGAGGCTGGGCTGGAATTCCCAGAGAAGGTGTGGCTGCCCCTGGATCCCTGGAAGTGTCCAAAGCCACGTTGGAGCAGCCTGGGACAGTGGAAGGTGTCCCTTGTGTGGGACTTTAAGGACTTTAAGGTCCCTCCAACCCAAACCATTCCATGATTCCATGATCATGCTGTGTGAAGATTCTGTTAATAATTATCCTTAAGGAAATGGAACAGGATTTCCCCACCAGTTTGTGATTCCAGGACAAATGAAAGATCCTGATGAGCCTGATCTTGCTCTTGGTGCCCTTTCCTTCAAGGATCTCAGGAGGCTGGGGGGAATTTCCTTGGATTTGCATCCCAAACCCTCTGACAGTGAAATTGTGGGGGATGTTTTTTCCAGCCCTTTGAGTCCTGCAGTTTGTGCTTTTCCTCCCTTGGTGAGAAATCAGGATGTTGCAGAAGCACAATTAATTTGAGTAGGTGCCCGCTGGGCCCTTCTGTGATTTCAGGGAGTGTTCAAATAATTTTTTTAGCTCTTCCTAAAGGCATTTGGAAGTGAAAAATTCCAGGTGAGAAACTTTAGAAAAGAGGATTCCCTTTTGTAGACTTATTTACAAAACCGTATTTTCCCCTTAAATTACTCGTGGATCCAAAGTTATGCTGTCTGCTCCAGGATTCCTGCCCTTCCCAAGAAAATTGTGCCTCACAAATCCCTCAGGAAGCATGGAAATGTCCCCGAAGCCTTTGGATGCTGGCAGAGACTTGAATTCCCTTGGCTGTGGAGGGTTATGATTTAAAGAACTCTTTTAGAGCAGGAATCAGTGGATATGGAGAGGGAAAAAGGAGGTGCCGTGGATTTATAAGCCCCTGGAGGCAGTGGGAGTGCAGAGAGGGATGTCGGAGGCTGTGTTTGGTTAAATATAAACAATAAATTATATTTCCACTGGATCTTTACTTATGTGCACATATGGGGCTGAAGGGCAGCCTTGGCACAGCTCTGGTTCCATGGATTTCGTGATCCTGGGATTTGGGATTCAGAGGGGAGCCTTGGGAACATCTTCCCTTCTGGATCACCGGCTCCAAGGCAACTGTGTCACAAATTCCTTTCCAGAAACATCTCAAGCTCAGTGGTTTAAGACTCCCATTCTCTTCCCCCTAAAGCTGTTCCAGCTTTTCACTGCTTTAATTGGGAATGTTCTTTTAATTTCCAGCCTCGTTACAGTCACAGGCAATTTTGTCCTATTTGTTTTGATGCCAGAATCACTCTAGACTTTAAATATACAATTTTTTTTCCCCCCATGTTAGTGGAGGTTTGAGGTTATTGGGGCTGGGTTTTATGATGAAAAACAACAGAAAGGTTTGTGGTGGTTTAGAGTCAAAATGAGCTGAAGCTTGGTAGAATTCTTGTGAGGCACAGAATCAGGTGTTCCATTAAAATTGAGTTATTTTGAGCTGAGACCTGCTTGAGTCGTCGAGATCCCCTTTAATGGTCTCTCCTTTCCCGCACACGGAGTGGAAGCAGAGGTGACGTCCTGCTCCTTGAGGATATTGCCAAAATCTTTCAGAGCTTTCTGGAGTTCAAGTACCTCTCCAAAGGAGCATCTCGTGCTGCTTGACCTGAGCTGTCTGCAGGGATGATGCTGCTGCTCAGCTCTGGAGCCTCTGCCCACTCCAGGAAATACACGGAATGTGGGATATAAATAAATCCCTCTCTCACAATCGGCCTCTCAGCAGTTACAACCTCAAGGATCTGCTCCCACCCCTCCCCTGGGCAGCACAGGGAAGTTCTCCCAGCCTACAAACCAAAAGGAAACCAAAAAATAGCCAGTTAATGTCCAGGATCAAGATTTGAGGGAGGTTTCCCAGCTTTTCTGTAGCTGAAAAAGTGGAATGGATGCAGTGGTGATGAGTGAGGATGTGTTGACCTAAATCTGGGCATTCCTGCCTGGGTGCTGTTGGAGAAACCCAAAACAAGGAGTTTGAGGTGTCTTTTGATCCAGCTCCTCCAGATTCCCAGAGAATCTGCAGCTGGAATTGGGGATGGATTTTGGACTGAAATGGCTCTTTGGTGGCTTTTATTGGTTCCCAGCTCTGCCCTACACAAAAATTGCCACAATAACAGTCAGTGAGGCTTGTGGAGGGGGAAGAGACCCTACAGATCCCTTATGAATTCTTTATCTCTCAAGAATTCCATTTTGGACTTGAGTTTCCTCACGGAAGCAGCCCCTGGAATGAGTCAAATGCTCTATTTACTCACGTGTGCTGAAGTTTTCCAGAACAACCATTTATCCACAGTCACTTTGAAGAGATTTTTAAGGAGTCTTCAGCTGGAGGATCTAGAAGAGGACCTGTGCCCCCTCTCCATGGACAGGCTCCAAAGGTTTCTCCTGCTTTATTACCCTAGGGTGTCAAAACACCACACAGGACAGGCCTTCCCCTTTTCCAAGGATTTTGAGGCTGAAATTGGCTTTGTCTCACACCAGCAACAGGAGGATGAATGCCTCGGCCAAGTGGGAGGTGGTGATGCTCATTCCAGGGATTATAAAGAATATCCAGAGGAATTTGTGGGATGAGGAGGAATTTTTCTCTCCCAGGCCATATAACCATAACGCAAATGCCCCCAAAGACTGATCCTAATTAAAGATGGATGGTGTGAGATGTCTGTAGGATGACTCCAGATCTTTATAAGAAATGTAAATGTGCAGATGTGGCACTTGGGGACGTGTCCTAGGGGTGGCCTTGGCAGTGCTGGGGAATGGTTGGACTTGATCTTAGAGGGCTTTTCCCACCTCAGTGAATCCATGGAAGGGTTGTACCCTCCCATGGAGGTGTTGACAGCCTGGAATCAAACTGTGCAGTGGGAAATTTAAACTCCTTTCAGTGTTTCCTTCAAAATGAGGAATTCCTCTCCTTCAAAATGAGGAATTCCTCTCCTCCAAAATGTGGAATTCCTTTCCTCCAAAATGAGGAATTCCTCTCCTCCAAAATGTGGAATTCCTTTCCTCCAAAATGAGGAACTCCTCTCCTTCATAATGAGGAATTCCTCAGGATGTCGAGGCTGATCAAGAGGGGCAATTCCTGCCCACGGAGGTAACTCCAGTCCTCTCCCTGTCCAGGGTGCTGGGACATTCCCCAGGGAAGGGAAGGCACTCCAAACCCACGGAACCTCTCTGGCAGATCAGCCCTGATCCCAGTCAGGCTCCTGGCAAGGCTCAGTCTGACTTCTGTTCCTGTCTCACTGCTGCAGCTCTGGGTTTTTAAAGAGCCCTCAGCCTTAAACTTCCCCTCCTGCCTTGCAAAGCTCATTTTAGCCACGAGACACCAGAGCAAGGTGCCCACACAGACAGAAAACGCCCCAAAATCCCAGTGGGATGGGAAGAGAAAGCTGCTGAACATGGAAAGTAACATGTGGAGCAGCCTCAGTGGGATCAGGTGTTTGCAGGAGAGCCACTGTCACACCTCTGGTGTGTGTGACATCTCTGTCCAGCCTCAGCACAGGCACATCACATCCCTGTGACAATAATCTGATGCGACAGCTCGAAGCCAGCACTTCCTCACTCCCACGTGGTTTCCAGTGATGCCTCAAGTTTCAGCTTTCCTCTTTTTCAGGCTCTGTGCTGCCCAGGGCTGCAGCTCTCAGCCTCACATTCAGGGTCACTCAGCTCTGCACAGAGCAGGGACACAAAACAAATCCTGCTCCTGTTGCACACCAAGGACAGCCGGGACAAGTGTTCAGGCCCCAGAGCACAAACAAGGGTGGCTGCAGAGAGAAAACAGGAAGGGTGGGACCTCACCACCTGCAGCTGGAATTGGACAATTCAACCCCAATGTGCAAATGGAGCAGAACTGATCAAAGTGTGAGACCTGGTGACCGTTTGCCCATTTTATGTCCATTTTGTGTCCATTTTGGGTCCGTTTTGTGTCCATTTTGTGTCCGTTTTGTGTCCATTTTGTGATCATTTTGTGATCATTTTTTGTCCACCTTGGGTGCAGCCCTGGCCAGGCTCTTGTCCTGCCCCAGGTGTGTCCTTAAAGGCCTTTCAATAAATCTCTGCTTTATTCTCTGGCTCTGTCCAACCTCTGTTCCAGCTCAGCCTTCCCAAGGCATCACCAGCAGAGCCACTGCCGGCACTAATGGGAGATGAGGTGGCAGGTGACGGCCACCACTGTGGTAGGTGGTTTGTGACAGAAGAACCTTGGTCCCAGCAGAGTCCCCAGAAAAGAAAATACACAAACTGAAGGACTCAAAGGGCTGGAAAAAACATCCCCCACAATTTCACTGTCAGAGGGTTTGAGGTGCAAATCCCAGAAGCTGATGCCTTTCTCTCTGGCCCTAAAAATACGAATCAGCCACGGTTAGGATGACAAAAAGGGGACCTTTAAGTGAGGATCCTCAGGTGCACAAATCGGTCGGGTGGAAAAGGCCGAAGATGCAGCCCCGGTGTAATCTGTGTATAGTTTTTGTGGATTCTGCAAATTAGCATATCTGACAGGAACCTCCCAATTAGGAACGCACCTGACAGAATTATTCCCCCAGCTGTAGCGCCTTCTAGATTCTCCCTGCTTAGGAGGAGATCCAGGCCTTGCTTACAAATGTCTGCCTCGGAAAGCTGGTTTCAGCCTTGGTTTCTAAGGAGAGCCAAGAGAACAGAGGGATCTTGGAATTTGTTTTGTCTTTCTGCCCAGGAGAGTGTTGAAACCAAGCTACAACACGAAGCTACAAAGCTCCAAGTGCATGTGTAAAGGATACATAGAAGAGATAAAAGAAAAAAGGGGTAAAAACCAAAATGGCATCGGTGGGAACCTCAGAAAACACGAGCTTGTCCTTCAAAATCCAGAATCTGCTCACTTTGGAGAGCCTCTGTTCCAAATAACCCAGCAGCAAGTGCAGAGGGAAGAGTTTTGAAATCCACAGCACGGCCCAGTCTGGGTGTCCCACAGCGCTCACTGTGCAGACAATTCAGCAAATCTGGGGCTGGCATTGTTTGACATCTTCTGCACCTCCTTATTTAATCCAAACATCATCTTCTACCTTTTCTTTGCAAAGCTGCCCTGGGTGTGTAAATTGAATTATATCAATTTACAGGGCAAACCACGGGGAGCAGCTTCCAAAACAGCTCCTCTGGCCTCTCACCCCTGCAGGCCCGGGGCGAGCAGAGGAAAACACAGATGTGAGGAGGAAGAAGCAAATCCTGGTTTCCTGAGAAAATGAACCCATTTTCATGAGATCTTGGAGAGACTTCTGGGCTAATCAAGAGCAATAATTAGCTCAAGGAACAAAGAGAGGAGATGCTGCAGGTTGATCCCCAGCTCAGGGATGTGCTGTACTGCTCTGTCCTGCCAAAGCCAGGATAGGCATGGACATTCCCACCTTTCCAACCAAGAGGAGTTTATGGCTGAAAACTCCCATCAATATAAAATCTTTGATCCTTTCTGTGTTTTTTTTTTCATGCAGAGGCCTTTCCCACACATTATGGGATGCTGGATTGTTCCTCAATCCTGGTGAGCTGCTCTGGCTTCCTCCCTTTCTCTGCAAATTGTTCCTGGATACTCCTGGTGGTGCCTGGGATCAGTTTGTGGTGTAGCTCCTGCAGGATTGGAATGGTTGGGTGTCCTCACAGAGCTCAGCCACAGCATCTGCTGATCCCAGCAACTGGAATCCTTTAAATCCCACTTGAGGGATATCCTGGTGATTCCTGGTGGGTGATAAACATCCTGGTTCATGCAGCCAGACACAGGCATTGGATTCAGACAGTTTTTAGGGATAACGAGGTCTTGGATGTCTTGGATTGTTCTAGGTAGGCTCAGAGCTCTGTGGGTGAGAGTTTGTGTCTCTCCTGGGAGGGAGGAAAGATTTTATTGTCGTGGCTGATTCCAGCTGATTCCTGTCGTCCAAACACTGGAAGACTCCATGGGCAGAGCTGCCAAACTTGGATCGATCAGAAATTCCTGGGATCTCTTGTGAATCACCCAACTTTCAATTGAAAGTAATTCAAGCCCTCAGTTAAAGCCAAAATTCAGAGTTGTTGCCTCTGACTGAAGCCATTCCTTGAGCCTTGAACCTGCTGGAGCAGGGATAAAGAATCCAGTGGTGCTGTTTTAGGAGGGAATCTTGCTGCTGATTTCCACCTGCTGGCAATTGGTTTAAAACTCTGTAGAGATATTTTTTAAATTGTCTTGATCATTTCTGAGGGGTGATCCCAAGGACTATGTGCTATTCTCATGGAAATAGGGCCTGGGATGTGGGAGAAACTCCCAGCCCACTGAAGATCTGCCTCCAGGCTGAGGGGAGTGGTTAGGATAAGAGGGAATGACACATTTTGAGGGCAGATCTGGGAAAACCAAATCCTGGAATTTGGAGCTGAACCACTTCCATTCCACGAAGATGTGAGCAGAGATCCGTGGCTTTATAACCACTTGCCTCACTTCACTCTCTGCTGAGAAAAATTCAGGCTGCTGCTGTGTAGGGATGAGAAAATCTGGGATCAGACAGACACATGGCAGTGCCCACGCACTCAGAGATCTCCTCATCCTGGGAAACACCACGGGATGCTGGAAGGCAGCAGGATTTGCTGGATAATCCAGTTCCTCGAGAGGCAGCCGTGGTGGGGATGTCCTGTCAGATTGGATGCACATGGAATGGCCCCTCTAGTGCTGGGTTGACAGGAGCAGGAATTTCAGGGAAGCTCCCAATGCATTTGGGATCTTGAGAGTGCAGATGGCAACCAGGCACATCCCATTCCTTAATCTTTTGGGACTGTGCTTGAAAACATCGATGGGAAGAGACCGGGGAATTGTTCCCTCTGTTCACCCATGGCCTGGATGGGGAAGGCTGAATTCCAGCACCTCAGGATGTGGATGGAGGGAGCCACAATCCTTCAGTGGGATCTCCATTCCCAGGGAGGTAACTCCTGTAAGTGACAGGGAGTTATTTTTGAAAAGCTGGATTCTGTTGAAGGAGGGTAAATGTAGAAATAGGAGAAGGTTGAATCCATAGTTGTGGGCTTGGGATTTTCTGCCTTTTTTTTTT
>VWYO01014627.1:0-47050 GCA_013400275.1 Rhadina sibilatrix
CCATCTAGACAGAATTTCCAGCTCACAGATGAATAAAGACACCCATGTGATGGGTGGGTGACCGGCTCACAGGGTTATAGTGCATGGGGTGAAATCAAACTGGAGACCTGTCACTAGTGGGGTTCAGCAGAGTTCCATCTTTAGTCCTGTGCTCTTCAACAACTTCAAAAACGACATGGGTGCAGGACTGGAATGGATACTAAGCAAGTTCACAGATGATGAAAGCTAGGAAGAGCTGCTGACTCTTTTGAGGGCAGGGAGACCCTGCAGAGAGACCTGGACAAATTACATTGCTGGGCAACCAGCAACCATATGAAGTTTAACAAGGAAAATTGTTAGACTTTGCACCTGGGATGGGGTAACCCTGGATGTGTGGACTGAGCACTCTGTATGTATTCTGGAGAGCAGTGTGGCCGAAAGTGACCTGGGGGTCCTGGTTGAAGGAAAATTGAATATGACTCAACAGTGCCCTGGCAGCCAGGAGGGCCAGGCATGTCCTGGGTGCATCAAGCACAGCATGGCCAGCCGGGCAAGGGAGGGGATTGTCCTGCTCTGCCCTTCTCTGAACTGGGGTGGCCTCGCCTCCAGTGCTGGGAGCAGTTTTGGGTTTTACAATATAAAAATGACATTAGACTATTGGATAGTGTCCAAAGGAGGGCAACAAAGCTGGTGAAGAGCCTTGAGGGGAAGCCGTATGAGGAGCAGCTAAGGTCACTTGGTCTGTTCAGCCTGGAGAAGAGGAGACTGAGGGGAGACCTCACTGCAGTTACAACTTCCTCATGAGGGGAAGAGGAGGGGCAGGCACTGATCTCTTCTCTGTTGATAAGTGACAGGACCTGAGGGAAGGGCCCAAAGTTGTGTCAGAGGAGGTTTAGGTTGTATATTAAAAAAAGATTCTTCTCCCAGTGGGTGTTTGGGCACTGGAACAGGCTCCCCAGGGAAGTTGTCACAGCACCAGCCTGACAGAGTTCAAGGATCATATGAACAATGCTCTCAGGCACATGGTGTGACTCTTGGTGCTTTACAGGGCCAAGAGTTGGACTTCAATGATCCCTTCCCACTCAGCTTATTCTGTGATTCTACAATTTTGTGAAGTTATCAAAGTGAGGGGTTTTTTATATTTCCAGATGATGATGATGATGATGAAGAAATGTTATACATACAAGAAGGATATAGAAAAACATGGGGTTTGGTACAGTGGATGTCTAGTTTTCTCTTTTTCCTAACAACACTGAGCTTATGGTATAAATCAATAATAACTCTTCGAAACATCATCTTTTTTGCTTCAACTTTGAATCCACAGGTTCTTGGGAAGTGTCACTACAAAGTATACATGAAGTTTGAGACTTATGAACTATTTTAACTCCACTTAAAAACTTTATTCATAGTTTCCTTTCCTAAAACGGTTTTCGGTCTTATAGATGACTATTTTTCTTCTAATTAATGCCAGGCAATCGCCTTAAGTCCTTTGTTTTAATGTGTAAATTATTCGTCAGAGGTTTCTTTTCCACTTACACAAGATTTTTAAAAAATCCTTTTTATGCATAATGAACTTTTATAATCGGCTGTCACCTTAATTGAGAAATGATAATTTTAACATTAGTGCTCTTTAGGGAGAATTGTTCTGAAGTATCACTCTTGAAGAGAATATGTTTTAGTCCTGTGCCATCTTCTGATTTATCATGGCAATTTTAAGTCTTGCATAATTGTTTTGACCTAAAATTAGGAAAAATATACTAATATTTCAATTGACTAGATAGCATATAGTTCTTGCAATGTCACTATACATATCTATATATACATAAATCACAGTAATTCTACTTTCCACTCTCTAATCATGTCTGGCTAGGGGTTTAAGATTACCATCATCATTTATAAAATGTGTATGTATATCTATCTATCTATCTATCTATCTATCTATCTATCTATCTATCTATATCTATCTTTGTATTCAGACATGAAACACCACTATCCACAATCAGAAAGTCTAGAATCCCTCTAGAAGTACTCACCTACAGACTTATGGGTAAAATAAAGAGGAAGAAGATATTAACATACTAGAAATACATTTCTTGACATATCTGTGTCTTGACTTGTCTCAAAGAATTGGTTCAGGATAAAGATTTTTGGTACTGTTTTATTACCAAAGAAACCAAGACTACCCTTTCCCATTACAGCTTTACCTACATATGTGTGTCTCATTTGCCTTTTTTTTTGTTTTATGTCCCCCTGTACCTGCTAAAAAAGTTGATGGATACATTGTATACTATTAAGTCATTGTCAACCAATTTGTAGACACATTCAGGCTGGTTATACTAATTTCTTCCTTTTTATTTATTTTTTTTTCTTTGTAAGCTTTTTAAAGAAGAACAATGAGCTATTTGGAATTCAAACCTGTTTGAATTGGCTTTTAAGTACAAACATCTGTCTTGGTTTGGAAAGACAGGTATCTGCCAGGGAAAGCTGGAGTTTCCCTTAGAATGGAGAATGTAAACCCCTCAGTCCCGCCAAATTATAATTTTGCAATCAAGGGTTTTCAGGCAAAGATTTGGGAATAGGAATAACAGTTCTTTACTAGGAATATTAATAATACAAGTGTAGTAAAAAACAAAACCACCCAACCAAGCCAGCAAACAAACAAACAGCAATTCTGGAAAATCCTGACGGAGTCAGAGCTACACCTGTTGGTCAGGGTGTTGGAAGCAGTCCAAAAGTGAATCCTGGAATGACAGATGTGGTTCTGGTGAAGTAGAGATGATCCTGTAGCAAAACGGTCCAGGGGTGGTGAGAAGGGGTCTGGTGATGGTGAGGAGGGGTCCATCTCACCAGAAAATCAGGTGAAGTTAGATGCCTTCGTGTTCCTGTGTCTCAGTTTTATCCAGGCAGGAATGGTTGGCTCCCCTCACTGGGTGGAGCATATCTCAATAGGATGATGGAATGTGAATGTACTGCTTTGGGGACGGTGTTAATGGCCCATTAGCAGAAAAATATCCCCCTAGAGGGAGGACGGGAGGTGAAAGAGATAAGAAACAATGCCCCACCTGGTTTTTACAGTTGGCACATTATCAGAAGGCATCTGCCCCTCTCTCCTCTTGAGTTACAAGATATAAAGAAAAACATCTCCCCAACTGCTTTTAACAAATGAAATAGAGTATACACCCCTGGCTCCACAACCCAAGACAATAATGCTAATAACAACACCATGGGATTCATTATGTCATTACTATGAAGAGAGGGCTGAGCAGAACAATGTGTATCTTTTTTTTCTCCATAGAGAAGTTAGTTTAAAAGGAGAAAGGAATACTTTGGGGTGAAAAATGGTCTCACAAAAAGCAAATTTTCAATTGTCCTGAAGACTTTTTTATGGATGCATTTATTTCTTTTGTTAAATTTTTGTCCTCAGAAGATTGTGTAAGAGAAACACACAAAACAAAGTTAAAATACATTCATATACTATTTATTTTTTCAGTCAGGTTTTACTTGCACAATCTGTAACTGCTGGAATGTAATAGCAGTTGTTTCCCACTAAGCTCTCCAGAACACAAACCCTTGCAAAAACAATCATTCCCAAATATGTGTTGCAACTTATTCTTTTTACAAAAGATTCTTTTTGTTGAGTTTATCAGAAGTTCATTTAAAAGGTATAAACTGATACAGCATGTTCAAGATCTGAAATTAAGTCTGCAGACAGACCCCCTGTGAGGACTGTAAATGATTTGCAGATGATAGCTCTGCTTAATAGCTCTGTTACCAGTGGGGTCTCAGTTAAGTTAGAATAAAACTTGCCATTCTTTTTGTATTGTTCTGTAAGGAAACATAAGGTTTACTTGATATTGTACGCTTATTTTTATAAGATAACTTACTGGGGACTGGGAAAAAATTACAACTTCAAATATGAGCCTGACTCTTCTTATTTGCACAAGGAAGAGGTTTTTGACCTGTCCCAACAGGCAGTGCACAGACTGAGCCATGAAATAGGCCACAAAAAGGGTTATGAAATGGTCATCTGCAGTGAGGCAAAAGCCTGTAGCTAGCTGTACTCCGGGCTTCAGTGACGTGACTTGTTGATTAGCAGAGTTTGGACATTTCCAATGAAAGTATAATAACTTTAAATTCTTTTTCACTTGGATTTTCCTCATGTTCCAGCTATTTTTCTCCAATGTGTAAAAGAGAAACACTTTTTTCCATTCTCTGATATTTTTTGCCATTGCATAAATTTCTTTCTTATTAAAGCTGTTGTACCAGACAGTAGACCTAGATTATAGAGCAAAGCTTATAGGGTGAACAATTTATGTGGTCAAACCCAAACATTTTTTAGGAACAAATTTGGCAGTAGAGAAGGCCCTCCAAGCCACCATTTATCTGCTAAAGTGGGTCTTGTCATAGAAGCAGGTTGTGGTCTCCTGTTTATCCTGCATGGGAATGTATTAAAGCCATAAACTCTGGTTGCTACTGAGAACAGAAGTGGGTTGTTTTCCTTTTATGAAGACTGGGATGCAGGAAATAATGTAATCAGGATCCTGAGAGTAATGGATATCACAGAATTCCAGAATCATTAGGGTTGGCAGGGAACCTAATCTAAAGGAACTTAAAGATCATCTAATCCAACCCTCATGCCAAGGTAAAGGTAAAGAAATTCTTCCTTGTGTTGAGGTAGAACTACTTGTATTTTAGTTTAAGGTCACTGCTCCTCATCCTGTCACTGCACACCACTGAGAAGTCTTGCACCATTCTCTTAACACTTACCTTCAAGATATTTATTTGCATTAATAAGATCCCTACTCTCTTTTCTCTAGACTAAACAGGCCTGGCTCCTTCAGTCTGTTCTCATATGAGAGATGTTCCAGATCCCTCACCATATTTGTGACCTCTGCTAGACCCTCTCTCTTTAAGTCTTTTACTGAGGGGCCCAGAACTGGACAGAGTATTTCAGATGTGCCTTTACTCAGGTCAAGCAGAGAGGCAAGATCCACTCTCTCCACCTGCTAACCAACAGCTTCCTGCTGTACTCCAAGGTACCATTGGCGCTTCTGGCCACAAGGAGGGCACGGCTGGCTCATGGTCAGCTTGTGACCTACCAAACTCACATGTCCTTCTCTGCAGAGCTGCTCTCCAGTAGGTCAAGGCCCAACGTGTGCTGGTGCTTGGGGTTATTTCTCCTCCCGTGTAGGACCCTGCACTGGCCCCTGTTGAACCTCACTGGATTTCTCTCTGCCCAACAATTCAGCCTATCATTCAGGTCCTGTTGAATGGCAGCACAGCCTTCAGGTGTATCTGCCACTCCCCTGAATTTTGTATCATCAGTGAATGTGCTCAGGATACATTCTATCACTTTGTCCATGTTGTTGATAAACTTGAATAAGACTGGAGTCAGCTTTGATTCCTGGGAAACAACACTGACTTCAACTGACTCCACCACATATCTCCAACTGGATTTTGCTTTGCTGATCACCACATTCTAAATCCTGCCATTCAGCCAGTTCTTGATCCACCTCACTGTCTTTTATCCAGTTGCATTTCCTGAGCTTACCTATGAGGATGTTATAGGTGACAATGTCAAAAGCCTTGCCAAAGTTGAGGGAGACAATATACTGAGCTCTGTAATACAGATACAGCATGAGAGGCTACAGAAAGCACGAAGAATATCCAATAATTTCACAATGGTTTTGTTTTTTCCCTAAGGGTTTCAGTAAAATATCCTGCTCTTTGTAGCAGTGAGTGGTTTGTGAGACAGCAGAAACTTGGCTGAGATTGCGAATTTCAAATTGAAATGTCAAAGCAAAAAAGGTACTTCCATGCATTAAATTAAATACTATTCCATTCCTCTCCATGGCATTTTTATAGTCTATAGCTTCTTCCCCCCTCTCAGATGATGACTTCTTTTTAATTTGATAGACAGTTTTTAATTTTAACCTTTTAAATTTGTAGACAGTTGATTTTTTTTTTTTTTTTTTTTTTTTTTTTTTTTTTTTTATAGTAAAGGTAAAAATCTTCATTAGGGAACAAGGGTTTTGTCAGGTGATGTATAGTGGGCATCAACACATCTAAGAGCAAACTCTAGTTATAATCCAATGTTCTTAAAAGTTCCAAACTCTGACTTAGTACATAATAAGGAAATGGGTAAGACCAGTAATATAACAGAGAGTGTTCAGTATGTTTAGAGTCTATGTGGATTACATTCTCCTAGAAGAATACTTAAAAAGTGTGTTTACTAACAGTTTGTAAGAATCTTGTGGTCTGGTTTATGCATAGAACTGCAGAAATTGATCTTGAAAGTATTGTTCACTGACTGCTTGCTAATTCTGTGCTGTTCATAAATGCAGAAATCAAATTTTGACATTGACTGGAGTCAAAGCACATAAGCTGAACATTTTTTCCCTGAGATTCATGGCATCATAGTGAATAACTTGTCATTTCTGTGACTCCTTTCTTTCTCTTCTTTACCAAGCCCTGCCTGTTTTATTGAAGTTGTGCTAAAACTCATTTTGACTATCTTTCTCTTTTAAAATAATGCAAGTCAAAAGTACCATCAGAAGGGCTTTTTGTGCAACTTGGAAATACAAGTCCCTTTTTCTCAGAAAACGTGCACAGCTCTGCAAGTGGATGTCAATTTCCACATCTTCTAGAGACAGCTAGGATATTCTGTCTAAGAAGATGGTAGCTGAATCTCCCACTGGATATCCTGTTCCTTCAAATGCTTTCCTTCTGTTTTCAAACTGGAGCTCCATACTCTCTGAGATGATGCATATGAGAGAAACATGGAGAAAGGAGCATATAAACTGAAATTTGGCAGAAGCTTTTAACATTTAAGTATTGCATTCTTGCATGACCTGATTATATAGTCACAGAAATATCTTATTGTCAGAGAACTGCCTAAAAAGAAGGCCAAAAAAAGCAAACAATTTCTTCTTGTGAGTGTGACAGGTACCTGGACACAAGTGCAATTTTGTGTGCAACTTGGTAAAACTAGTCTGCAAGTACCTGTTTCAAGTAGTACTGCAAAAAAGAGCATGTACACTTGCTCCAAATACACATTTAAGAGCTAAAAATAAATCCTTTTCAATTTTGGTGTGTAAAACTTCTCACTAGCTGTCTTTCCAATTGTACTCCTAGGATAACATTGCTTCTGGGTCAATCTTTTTCACTTAAAGCACAGTCCATAACATATATGCATAACTACAGTTCTCAGATCCCCAGACCTTGATAAAAACGTTTTCTTCCTAAAATAAGGCTGTAGATTTTTCAATGAGGCCTGTATCTGTGACAAATTTCAGCTGCCAGATCATGGCAGTTCCAGGAGATCATGCATAGCTTTGAGTCATTTCTTTTACTCATCCATTTCCGTAATGAATCATATGTGCTGAAATTCCCAGTGAAAAAATGTAGGCAATGTCCACCACATTGTCTGAAACCATCCACAAGGTTAAAAGTATCTGAGGCAGGTTTTAATGACAAATTTTGAAAAAAACTACTATGGCCCTTAAGAAAAACCCATGGAACACACACATTTAGAACATAAGACCTGTATTTTTCCAGGGATAATTTATCTCTATTTCTGAGAGTACTTCTACATTAGCAAAAGATTGGTCTTGTTAATGTGATCTACAACCAAGAATGTTACATGACACTTTATCACCAGTGATGTATTAACTAGAGACTGTAACCTGAAAATAATGAACACAGGAGTATAACTCCACTAGCATGTCATAAACTCTAGAATATATTTTACTTTTCTCTGCAAAAATTGAGTGGATTGTGAATTTAATTGCTATGCACTGGTTAGGCCTACATTTTATTTAACCTTTCTCACATGTTTACCTTCATTGACTGCTTGTTATGTTTTAATACTAAGAGAAACTATTTAAATCCACTCAAATATTTCCATTGGATTCTCCTTCTAAGTTGCACTATGGACAATTACACTTCCTACTAAGGCAAGTACTCATTGTTACATCAGTGTCTGTTGTCACTGGAGCACAAAATAATCTGTGTGGCTCATGAATTGAGGAAGATTCAAAAAGGTTTTTAATCATATTGTAGTTTTTTAATGTTCATATTAATTTTTTTCCATTACCTAAGATCTGAGATAAATCAATTTCAATAAACTCACTGATACACTGAATAAGGTTAGCATCAAATCTCATTTCTCTTTCTTCCTTAACTTTATTTTTTTAATTCCTGATAGATTTTTTGTTACTGTGTTTTCTTTTGTAAGGTCCTTTATACTTTTTCTGGGTGATGTTACCCAACAAAACAATCTTTAATTCACAAAGCATATCTAGCATTTTTTTCTAGTGGTTTATTCTTCTTCTCCCTTCTTTTATAGAGGGCTTTGGATCTCTTCAGCATGAAAGAGTTCAGTGGTGAAAATTCTCTAGATGCTTAGTAATGAGATCGTTCAGCTGTTTTGTGATCTTAGACAAAATTTTCTCTTGCTCAACTGCCATATTGCAGACATCTCACACTGAGAAAATGAATACTTATGACTAGAAATAATATGATTCTTGGTATCCAGATGTACTTCATGAAGGGAAGTAATTCATTACTAAAAAAAATTATTGCTTCAGCTTCCCCCCAAGGGTCTACTCCTTCTTAGGCCATCTAAGAAAAATTATGTTTCCTAATAATAGTGACATTAGGGATGCCTGATCCTTTTCATTTCTAGAGGCTTTAAATGTTATTTTACCAGCTTTGAATACACTGGATTTTTCTTTTCCCTTTTGAATTGAGCAGGTCATTCTGGCTAGCTAGAAAATTAGATTGCAATAAGATGTCATAACAATATCTTTCCTGGGTTCTTTTCTGGGGTTTTTTGGGGTGGGGGAGGTTGGGTTTTTTCAAATGATGAATTACAGAAATTTCTTATGTTCTTACTTCTGACAATACAGCACTGCTGTATTAGTATTACATACTATTTTAAAAATTGGAGCCTCCTAGTAGAAGGCTGTTGGAAACCAGTGCGGGTATAACACAGGTCGAAACACAGAAACATTGCTGCAAGGTATGCACTCTTGTGTTTTTTTTTCAAATACACGAGAAAGGAAACAATGGTAATCAGAAAGGGTAAAGTATGTTTTAGTATAGGTGACAGATAATGAAGCTTTTCATTGGCTTTGCCATAGCATGTTATTCCTTCTGGGGGATTGATGTGTGATTATAATTACACCCCATGAGAAATGGTTTCAAGCTTGCAATCTAGTTTGCTTTGTGTTTGTCATTTTGCAGCTATAATTTTCAGAGGCTGTGTGTTTCCTGTGACTGTTACACTTAGAATAAATTACATAGGTGAAGAGAGATGCACTGTCAGTGCTCCGTGAAGAGTAATTTGCCTGGTATGGGCTCACAAGGCATTATCTTGCAACGTTGTAATTAATCAAGTACCTTTTGGCAAGTTAGTGTCAGCTGCAGAGCAAAAGACTTCTGTCACATCATGACTTGCTAGTCCTCATTAGCTGTATAATAACCTTTAAAATTGCAGGGGCAGACTGACATTACTTAAACAACGTAGGTTCTACCCCTGTATGCACATGCTCAGCTGAGAAGACCCTGTCACTTCCATAAATAGGTACTTTTCAGCATTAAGAAAAGATTAATAATCTGGCCCCTTAATTCTTAGCTTTTGTCCTGAAAGGTATGGTTGTTCATGAATTGCAAATTTTATTTCTCTAGTTTCAGAATATTTAAGTGCTTATTGGCACAGAACGGCAAATTACTGAATGAAGTAATTGTAAGAAATATACCTGTTTTTTACAAGAAAGAGTGGTTTCATGACTCACTCACAATTTAAATGACTGCACAGTGTACAGTAATATGTACTCAAGTCTGATTTCAGCTCAGCATACAATGGATTACATCTGGCCTGGGGTACATTACTCCACAGCAAACCTTGAAGGGGTATTGACAGCAGATAAAAAGTGGTGAAAATCAATCACACCACACAATAAATTCCCCTTAAGTGAATAGTAAGGGTAAACAGATTCTGCATCTGAATAACAGATCTGAAAGAGATGCACAGGATGAAAAAAAAAAAAAACCTGCATTAGAAAAATCATCACTGCCAATGCTTCCTTCTTTTCTTGAGCAGAGAGAAGTAGCAATCATGCTGCAAGCTTTGAGCACCACAGCTTAGTCCTTGCTCTCTCTTTGATTTGGATGCTTTCATTTTCTCATACACAATAAAAAGCACCTTGAGGTGATCTAAGAGGCATATTAAGGCCTCTTTATGAGAAGAAATGTTGAAGATTCTGAAAACATGGTCTTCTGAGAAATATTAAATTGGATCTCAAGAACACAGATGAATGAAATCAGAAGATATTTTCAAAAACTTTTTTCAGTAATTCTGTCTGGTTGCCAGTTAATCACTAGAAGAACAGTCTCATTTTTGCTTTCCAGATGTGCTCTAAAGGGACAAAGAAAAAAAAAAAAAACTTAAAAGAAGAGCAGTGTATTTTGTGAAGAAGAAAATCAGTAAACTAAATCACAGTGAGGTATGTGTCCCTAGTATTTGTTTTCTAATTCTCTTACTGTGAGAGCTATCTGTGATAGCTCTTCCATTTAATTTTAATGAGCTTCATTTTTCCTGTTGGATCTATAGTCATGGACAGGATTTTTCCAGTGCAGTATATGGGTCACTTGTAAGAAGTATGAAGAGTGGCACTCAGACCACCTGTGGGGTAGGACCAGAGAATCACCAGGACAGAACTCTGCTACTTCACCTGAGGAATGATGAGCTGTAACTGCCTTTCTACACCCACTTCAGACTCATCGTTATTCTGTGTGGGTGAATTTGTGTGAGAGTGCCTGGGAGCTTTCCTCATTGTCTTTGAGGAGATGATGTTGCAGCTCAATGACACCAGGACAGCTATGGGAACCCTGACGTTGAAGATGACTTGACATATTTTAATGGGATTTTCACATAAATATTTCAATTTTCAGTTCAATTCAACCCTTCAAACAAGAAGACCAGCAGAAGAGTTTACACACAAAAAAAATTTAAAAAGTAGTTAACATCACAGTGCAATTCATAAATACTGTACAAAGCTATTTTCTGAAATGCTGCTTTCTGTAGATAAAAATAACCAAGGTCTATCCCGAAAATCTAAACATCAGAGTTCAACTAAAAGGAACTCACATTTAACTGCCTTATTATATGTTTTTAAGACTGTTATCTATATCATAGTTTTCAATATCTGCAGTGTTGATCCTGCAGTATTATTAACTCTCAACACCACTGAGTGGTGAAGAGGTAAAGCAAGAATTGAGTGAAAGAGAGAAACGGGATTGAAGGAGGAAACAGTATTAGTATTCCTAAAGCATGACAATCAGATAGCCAAGAGAGAGCCCTCCAGAGATCACAACCTTGATATATTTATTTTCTTCAGGTTTATATGTTGGAAATTGAGGTAGAAATGAATTAAGTACAGGGGCAAAGCAGGTTAGCAAAAAGGGCATAGGTCATCACTGACAGAAAGTATCTAGAATATTTTCAACTGCTTTTCCTCATCTGCTTCTAAGAAGAGAATGTATTTAAATTTTTATGTTCAATTTACAATCTGGAGAGCATATGAGTACACATTAATGGCTATTTTTTTCTCTTTCTTGTATTCAATACTTTTCTGACAGGGTTGGTTTTTTTTTTCCATTAGCCCAAAGCGAAGGTGTGATTCTTATACAATTGTTAAATAATAATTGCAAATATTTTAATTTTTCATGACATAACATCTGTATTCTTCTTTGTTTTAGGAACCGTTTGCTTGTTTCTCTTTTGTTCTCTCTTTTTAGCTAATCCTGCTAACACATGGTGTTTGACTTGCCGGAGGACAAAATTCAGAAAAGTTTCTGTGATATAATGTCAGTATAAATTCCAGACAATATTTAGTAAATAGAATTGTTCATTTTTCATCATAAAAAATCTACAGAAGGAAAGAGAAGGGAACTACAAAGTGTCAAGTGAGGAACAGTGTTTGCATTCAAGTTATGTAGCTAATGTGATTTCATTCAGAAATAAGAGGTAAAAACTTTAAAATCTCTACAATTAATGAGCCAATGGAAGGGAGGGCCCCCCATGGCATATGAATGAGTAAATGTGATGTAACCAGTGATGTGAAGTTATCTTTCAGTTGTGAGAAATTTTAAATCTTTCTGTGCATAGAGGATTTGTTCTGTATACAATACACATATCACAAATGACTTGCAGTTCCTAGATTTATGCAGGAGTTTTTAATTCCTGGTGTCAAAACTAAAAACTATGGCAATCACAGGGATTTTATCACTGATTCTGTGATTCTGTGATTAACTCTTTTGGATGTCTCAATCCTTTTGCAAATTTTTTTACCTGTGGAATTTGAGGTGAATTTTTTGGGGAATTTGGGAGGTGATGAGTACATGCTCATCTCGCAGCCTTGCAAATTAACAGATCTGCACTCAGTTTAGAAAGTCTGATGTGTTCAGTGTTGTGTTGACCTCAAAATCTGTGGACTTTTTCAGAATGTAGCCCAGGTGGAAATTGTCTACATTTTGTACATTAATATTATATGACACATGATACTGAAGCATTTCAAATTCTGTCCTGAAGTTTTCCAGTATGTTGATGGTTTTTATGTTACTCCAATGTAAGTATAAGTAAGAGGATTCTGACAATTCTATTTCAGTAGAAGCAAACCACACACACACACAGAGAAAAAAAAATTAGATCATTTGCTTCATCTGTAGAAAAGTTTGTATGACTAATTTAGCCATGAAATGAAATTGAAATCTCATCAGTCACTGTACAGTAGAGCAAGACTGTATAATTTACTGGAAAGGTACTCTCAGGATGAGCATGACTTTTTCACATACTCTGCTGAAACAGTCTGCACCATCCCTCACCTGTGTATAGACTAACTTTGTATTTGATCAAGATGAGCTGTAGTGGTCAGTGCTCTGTATCACAGTGTTCAGCCTTCTCCTTCGACTCATTTTACCCACAGAGAGTAACTAGGAGGGCCTAGTTACGTGCCTGTTAAAGACTGAAGATCACTTTTAGTCCCTTACCATACTGCAGACATTTTAATTTCACTCTTGTCCATTCCCTGATATTTTTTCCATTCCTACTGCATCAGAAAAATAGGGGATTCTTCTTTTTCTTTTTCTTTTTCTTTTTCTTTTTCTTTTTCTTTTTCTTTTTCTTTTTCTTTTTCTTTTTCTTTTTCTTTTTCTTTTTCTTTTTCTTTTTCTTTTTCTTTTTCTTTTTCTTTTTCTTTTTCTTTTTCTTTTTCTTTTTCTTTTTCTTTTTCTTTTTCTTTTTCTTTTTCTTTTTCTTTTTCTTTTTCTTTTTCTTTTTCTTTTTCTTTTTCTTTTTCTTTTTCTTTTTCTTTTTCTTTTTCTTTTTCTTTTTCTTTTTCTTTTCCTTTCTCCTTTCTCCTTTCTCTTTCTCTCTCTCTCCTCTCTCTTTCTCTCTTTCTCTTTCTCTTTCTCTTTTTTTTCCTGTTTTGTCATTACTCCATAAACACTGGATTTTGAAGTGAACTTTTCAGATGCTAATGATATGGGAGCTCCTTATGTGTAGATTAAGAATAATATTAATTTTATTCACGACAGAATATGTTGTAGAAAGCTGGAAGGTCTAATTGAGATTACATTAACTCAGAGACTGAGAAGTGTCAACCAATTACACAGGAATATTATTTCAGTGATGAGTACCTTGGCTTTGAATATTGTTTGCATCCCTAAACTGTAAATCTTATGTTTGTATAAGATGCTTCAGAAAGTCTAAATCCCTTTACTGATTCAGGACTATCCACAGTATTCACACTGAGATAATACCATGAAAACATACAGGCTGGTAACACAGAGGGCACAGTAGAAATTCATGGATTCAGAAGAATGTCTAAATATATCTTGATGTCACAGAAACAGGTTTTTTTTATTTAGATGATAATGAAATAAAACATGCCATCCTTAATGGTCCAATTTATTTCACTGTCTTTCTGACTGTAAATTTGCAGGGAAAGAGGATATATATGGTTAAATTTTCCAGGTAGGTAGAAAGAAGCTGATGTGACCATACCAATGACACATACAAACTCCAGTTTAAAATTTATGTGATTAAACCATACCTGTGCTTTCTACCTAAATTTTATATAACATACTCATCTTAAATATTCTTTGTCTCTTCCATACAACTACTGTAGATAAAATAGAAAAACTTCATATTAAATTTGAATCAACTATACATAGTTAAAGATAGAAGGAGAATAGTATAGAGCTAAAGCAAAAGAAGACTGAGAAAATCCTTTTAGATTTAAATACAATTACATCAGAACTCAACTCAGATAGTGAATATCCAACTTGCCATTGTTGGTCAAGGTCATTGTTTCACAGATTAGACAGATATTATTAGGACAGATATTTTAAAATTGATATGCCTTATTAAAATATTAAAAACTGAAGATAAAATTCCAGCAACTGGAAGTCAAAAGTGAAATAGTTCCAGAGAACTGCAAGTACTTCATATTATAAGCACATATAAGAAAAATAGGGCAACAGGAAGGCAACACAGAGAAGAAAACACAGTAGATTAGCTATTTAACTTCTACTTAGATCTGATGTAATTAAAGCATTTTGTTTTAAAGCCAATAATTAAAGTACAGCAAAATAAATTGCTTTATTTTTTCTGTTGCCATTTTCTGCAAATCAATATCTTGGCACTGCAAAGTAATGAAAACCTCAAATTCCCTTGATTCCACCATGACCAGAAAGCAGTCCCCACTTACATCAGTGAATACGAGTCCATTAAATTTTTTCATGCAGTGCTTCTGAACCTAGCCAAATCTGAGTCTGAACTCAGCACCAAGGTGACATTTTCTCAATCAGATTGTCTAAATAGGCAGCTGTATAATCTGTCTCTTGTGAGACTTGAAATCTTCAAAAAACATGCCTACATATCCAAGACAGATTTGTATGTTTTCAACTATTGATTTATCCAATTAAAACCAGCTTTCAAGATCTATGCCATACCAAAGAATGGATGATTGTTTTGAGATCTCCTATTGTTTCTGTCAGTTCTGGGGCATTTATGAGCCTGTATATAACTGCATCTGAAGAAGGGACACTAGACTGGAAACAATATTTTTCTGTTTTCTGATTCTGGCTTTTTATAGGGCCTGAAGAGATGGAAAGCTGTTGGTTTCAGGAATCAAACTAGGAATGAAAATATTTTCTTGTAAGTGTCTTTACCAAGCTAGAAGAATCAATGCAGCCATTCAAATAATCTTATGAGCATCACATAAGCTTTGCATACTATTCTAGACTGGGAGAAATGCACTCATGGGGTGGTAGAACAGGCTCCATCTGTTTTAGCTCAAAATGTTGTGATTTAGTCATGTAGTGAATTTCATTTTAATGGTGGAAAGATATTTCCTCCAAACAAATTAGGGAGAGTGCATGACATAATGGTTATGAAAAGCTACTCTTCTGGAAAGTGTAGGATGTCATATGAGTAATAAAAACCCCCAATCTGATTTGCTTCAGCATTAGGCATATTATTATCATAAAAAAGTGTAGTTACTCTTAGTGTGTTGGAAACTACAGGAATGCTTCATCTCTTTAAACAGGTTTATGGAACTTCAGCAAATTTGTGTAATGCATAATTTCCTGGAGGAGAATAACTAAAAATGTAATTGTTTTGTTAAGTCCTTTTCCAATAGTTCCCTTCAGTTTTGGTATTTCTGATTTTCTGTTGAATAACAAGATACCATTTAATGATTACAGAAGAAATATTAAACATTTTTTGGGTAAACACAAAGAAAACTCTTTTTATTTTCCTAAAATTGACTTGAACTAGCTATTTTTGATCAATACCTTCTTTTTTCAGTAAAACTGCAAACAGCCAAAATCAAGTATTCACTTGCCACTACCCTCCTCAAGTAAAATATTTCTTCTGTGACTTGTGTGATATTGGCACACTGGCTGTTGCAACGCTATCTCATACTGACTACATTTGAGTGAATAATTCACAAAGAATGCAGTATTCCTCTGAGTTAGTTTCTTGCCCTTCTGCAGCTTGTCCATATCCCTGTCATTCAGATGTATTTTTCATCTGAATACATTTTAATATATCCATATGCAATTGAGCACCTTCACTTTGAATTAGTCATTGAAAGCTGACCTGCAGATACTCTTGAAGACTTAAAGAGACCAGTTTTAAAGCTTTGATATGTTCATTAAGTGGTCATGGGAGCACTTCCCTGCTAGCTGATCAACAACTTTGTCTCCTATTTTTCCACTAATCCAGCTTCAGAAAACTCAGGTTTCTAATTAAATGTAGAATAGCCCTTTCTCACTTAACACTGTCATGCTTGTTTATTATTAATTCAATGGGCCAAGAGTTTGTGAAGCAACTGAAAGACCAAATCCAAGGACTTTCTTAGATTCATAGAGTTAACCTGCCTTTTCATGAGATGGTCCAACCCCAGTAGGTGTTTAAAATATATTCCTAGATTTAAAATATACAAATTGATCCACTGATTTAAAGTAAGAATATCTCTGTTTTTCCTGTTTCTCATGATGGAGCTAAACCTATTCTCTCTAAAAAGCACCTATTTCTTCCATCAAATTTAATACACCTCTAGTCTTCCATTCTATGTACTAAATAAGCTAAAATGTTGGGGCAAGCCAGGATAACTGTGGAAATTGGACATTGCTCAATAGCTGGAAACTCAGAAGTATCAGAAAAAAAACACAATAGAAAAAAATCAGTATTCAGGGCAATACTCATTCTGTATTCTCAAAACCAATCTCCTTGTTTTCCTAGTTTGAATCATCTTGGTAAAAAAAATGGAGGCATTTTATAAAAAGCATTCCTTGCTTGAATACTGTTTTTCAGCCTGAAATAAAACCCTAGGACAGTGTCAAGCCAGCATTTACTGTGAGTGCAAAATTGTCTATTTCACTTCTCTTTGCTATTAAAACAGAATAGACTTGCAGACATCTATGGGGGGAAAAGAATACTTTTTTTTCTTAGATAGATATCCTATTTTCATAGACTGAGAGAGCACTCTATATAAGAGAGGTGAAACTACCAGAGATCAAGTAAAATGTGATATGAGCAACTACTGGTTTTGATTTTCTAAAGTATGCTTCCATTGTGCTAACAGAAAGTTTTCTTGACTTACAGTGTTTTATCACATCTGTCAGTCCTTCCTTTGAGTAGTAAGATACTACAAACATATTTTTTACAGGAATAAAAAATATTTACAATACTAAAATCTTTTTTAAAATCAGTTCTGAATATCTCTTTTAATAGAGCTAGCCTTTGACTCCTTCAGCCTTCAATATGCATTTACTTCCCAAGTTTCACTTGGTGTTCTACAAGCAGCATTCACATTCATGCCTTTTGACTGAGTGTGATTTAGACACCATAAATCCTTACTGCACTTCTCTGATGAGTCAGTAGGCTTCTTTTCTGCCAAGTGACCATTTTCTTTGAGCACAAAAAAAATGGCGAATTTCTTTAATGAAATAAATATTGACAACAAAAACCAAAAAATGAACAAAAATGAACAAACAAAACTCCCTAAACAAACAAAATATAAATAATTAAACAAAAAAACAAATTGCTTACTAGATGAAGCCTGACACTTTCTCAAGGCTTATTTAAAGAAGCACTTAGCATCCATTACTGAAAAAAAAGACCAGTCCCAGTTATACTGCTTTCTAAGAAACTTCCCCTCTCAAAGTGAACCCAGAGACAGAGAATGGCCCTTCCATGCAGAGACAATTGTATCAAAAGTCTCAGCACTCAATGTCATCCCTCAAAATTTTGACGATTCAAACCTGTAGCATCTTTAGACAATATCTTTTACTCAAGTCAAATCTCCAAAAAGGAATGTCAATATCTCCAAATGATCAAAACAGCACATTGCAGGGCAGGCTTTGGGTCCCTCCTCAGCATGTCACCTGGATGTCTATTTGCTTGAGTTTACTGGTAAATTTTTTGGAAGCATAGAGGAAGATAGATCTTCCATCCAGTCAATGTTCAAGTCAAGTGTAAAAATTATTCCAATTGGTTATATATTTATGAAATAGCTATTAATGGCCACAGCCTCCTGTCTCATTTTTTAAAAGGTTAGGAAAGGTCTTCAAGCCTTATATTATTTTTATCATGTTAAACAAATGATACAAATTAAAAAGACACAATAAGCAGTTTACAGAAATAGCAACCTTTTGCCCTGCATCTCATGTTAACATGCGTTTTGTTTCCCACAGTCTTAGGATTCTGCTTTATTTAATTTACTCTAAAATAAAATAACTCACACATTTTTTTATATTTATTCAGAAATGCCAACAGTATTTTTGTTTTGAACCAGATTTGAGTATTTTTTTTTGCTTCTACTGAAGACAGAAATGACTATCTTATGCTTTTGTACAAAGCTTTAATTAAACTACCCTGAGAAAAGAGTTGTGGAATTTAGTGCATGCAGTTTCCCTAAAGGCATAAATCTTTTTTGTTATGTCCTGTCTCAAATATATGAGGAAAAGAAATTGAGGTGCCTATCTAAAGAAACAAAGGGATGCAGTATAATCTGTTCAGCTCCTTCCTTATAAATAAATGGTAGGTTTTGAGTATTTTTTCAAGTCTAATATATGTTTGCATCTTTTCTCTTTATTCATAGTGACAAAGATAGGTAAATAAAGGATAAGTGGATATAACTGTTGAAATTATAGTATATTGTAAACTAGCATACACTGTATATGGTTTAGCAAATTATTGGATATTTATGAAGTCCCAATTTTCTATACATATAGAAATTCAATAATTATTGCTGTCACTATTTGCTATTTCTATGCAATTTGCTTTAATTTAGAGGAATTTGAGGGTTTTGGTTTCATTTAGAAAGTGATAGATGCTTACTTGCTATTCCTCTGGGTTTATGCTATTGGATATTTTATTAGAAATCATAATGAATCTATTATTTTATATATTTCAAATCTTTTAAAAAATTCGTGATTAAACTGATAGTATCTTCTTCCCAATTTTCTCAGCCCACCTATATTTATACTATATTACATTGCATTACATATAGACTGTATTATATTTACCTATTGTTAGTAATTTCTTAAGAAGGAGCATAATTGGCAATCACTACTGAGACAACTTGCACTTTGATTTTCTAGCTATAAGGGTCTTTCAAATATTTATTGGGGCAGATTCTTCACTCACAGAATGACTCTACTCCTGCTGCCTTCTCAGCCTTGACTGTGGGATCTAACAGGCCTTCTCAGCTTTGGGGTCTACAACCACGTTGCCTTATCCCTACAGGAAGATGAGGTTTAGGCTGACATTCTGAAATTAGGCCTATGCTCTGGGATGCACTTCAGCTTTTCTTTTTCAACTGGTGAATGATGGGCAATTTTTTTTTCCACAATTTTCCTTCTTAACTGTATAAGTCAATTGCATTTTTTAAAATGTGTGTAAGTAACTTCTCATAAAGCTGTGGAAAAGCTATGAGTCATTTTCATTTGGAGCAGTTCTTGTTAGAAAGACAAGTACCTTCATGCCACTGCAGGAAGGAAAAACCTGAATTCTAACTTTGAAACTTATACATGAAGGGCAATAGATATTCACACAATTAATGAGGCATGCTTCATTGATGGCTTTGATATAAGAAGACTTATAAAACTGTCAAAAAATATTCAAAGAGTATTTTTTACAACAAGACCATGACCTAAACCAAACATCGTGTTAGGTTTAGTAGGTATTCTACACCTCAGTTATCAAAGGAACTATATACAAACTTAAAGTTTATTGTATAAACTTGCTGTATAGGAATTAATTCGGAATATAATTTTATAATGGAGAAATGAAATATTGAATTGATTCACTGGCAAATCATCTATATGTTCATGAAAATGTTTACTACTATTTTATACTTAGGCATGTAAAAACTGTGTGGCAATAGACTGATAATTGAATCATACTAAAACTCTAGCTAACCAGCTAAGAAGCTAACTGCAATAATGTAAACCAAAATTGCAACAATTTATTATTATTGTTCTTTATCTATTTGAAAATTTGAGTATGTAAATTGAGGGTAGGAGGTAGATCACTTTGTCAGCTCTGGCTTCCATCCTGACACTCTGAGATCTAATGTCATATTGAACAGCTACCTGAAGCTGAAATGACAAAAAAAGATCAATAAATCCACCTCTCCAAACAGCCAGGGATCGATTCAGGCAAGTCATCCAGTAATTCTACTCCTACTTCATTAGTTTATGAACATGAATAAAGAAATAGGATGTATAGCATGCTACTGTAATACAGAGATCAGTTATATTTCCTGAAACATTATTTGATCTAAAATTCAGGGACATCTTAGAAAACATATTTACTTTGCTGCAGGTGTATTTATATATCTAGAAAAATATGAAGCAGCAATTATGATTGTAAAAATTAATATATTTTCTTTTTATGCCTAAAATTGAGTAATTTGCTAATATTTTTGTCTCAAAGAATAGACTGTAAGGATTATTTTAAAAATTGAATCATCATCAAATTTTTACATCAAAAATAATGTCACCTTTCCATTTCAGTTCATTAGATGAATTCTGATCCTAAAAAAAATATACAGCTTCTAGATATCAACAATCAACATAAAAGAAGCTTTAGAAAGTAATTATTGCAATCTGGAACAATTGCATGCTGTGGGTATTTCAAGACTGGAATAAATAAACATTCACATTACTTTTCCACAGAATTTAAGGTTGAATAAGAAACAGTATGTTTTAAAGTAACTAAAAAATAATTATGTATCAATGCATGAATGTCTCAAATATATGTAGACTTTGAAAAAGGAAAACCAAGTTTCTGATCTTTGTTAATAATATCCTTGCTTGTATGTACATATGTGCTTTTTAATGGGGAAGGAAGATGTGGAAAATATATAGTTAGTATTTCTATAATGCTACATAGAGGAAATCAAAATTATATTTTCTCTTCCATATTCACCATATAAATTTATTTATATATAAATTATGCTCTTATGTCTACCCACAAAAGACAGATTAAAAAATTCACCTATACAGTGATTCTCTGATGAGTTCTTATAAAAAGAAGTATTATAAAAAAAAATCTGAATTTTGAGAAGGATATATCTATAAAACTTGACCAAAATAAAATGAAAATTTATAGGGAGTCCCTTGAAAATGGTCCTGTTTTTAAATATTTCCACAGCTCACCAGCATAGAGAACTGAATCTTTTATCTTTCTCACACAATTAATTTCTTCTCTGTGAGGCTCATATCTTTTCCAAAAATGTATGATACAAACAAGAGACAAATTTCATTATCTGTTCTGAGACAGGTTTTGCACTGTTTGACATTAAAAAGAATTTTTAAATGGGGGGAAAAGCTTAGAAAGGGATTTGATCAAAACCTTTTTAACACTTACTGTTCTCACACCAGACTACAAGTCAAGTTTTCTAAATGGTGTGCAGAACATATTGAAATCACTGAAAAATTTTCCATGATCTTACTTGAGGACTGTTGACTTCATTCACTAAATCAGGTTAGTAATCCTGGAAAAGACAAGGCCATTTTCAGGGATAATCCAGGTGCCCCACCCTTTGCATATTGATTGGACAGTCACAACCAAAGGCATTGGACAATGGCTAAGTGTCCCAATGGACACTGCTGCAAGTGCTGACCCTCAAGGGTGTGTATTGGGAACAGTGCTCTGTAATGTCCTCATCAGAGACATAGAAAAGTGGTTGAGTGCATACTCAGCAAGTTTGCAGACGCCAAGCAGAGAAGTGCAACTGACACTCCTGAAGGACAGGAAGATGTGGACAGAAACAAACTTAATTAGTGGGGCCATGGTGCAAGGGCCTGCACCTGTGTCAGGGCAACCCATATTATAATACAGACTGTGGGATGAAGGGATTCAGAGCAACCTTACTGAGAAAGCCCCGGGGCAGCCAGTAGAGGAGAGGCTGTACATGACCCAACAATGTGCCCTAGCAACCCAGAAAGTCGATTGTATCCTGGGCTGCATCCAAAGCAGAGTGGCCAGCAGGACAAGGGATGGGATTTTGCCTCTCTACTTGGCACTGATGAGACCCCACTTGGAGCGCTGCATCCAGCTTTGGTGTCTGCAGCACAGGAAGAATTTCAATCTGTGAGGAGAGGAGGAACTCAAGTTGAAACTTGAGGTCAGTTCTGATAATTACCAGTTTGAGTTTTAATTTTAGTATAGAAAATTTTCTAAATCTGTTGGAGCTTATATGAAGATTAGAAAATGGACCATATATTATAAAAAATCCTCAGATATTTTGATTTCTTTTCTTTTTCTTTGGATTCTTGGCAATTTAATAGTCTACAAGTCTGTTGGATCAAGAACATACCAAAACCAGAATTTCTAAAACTGCTTTGATATTTCAATCTTTTTCGGGAACAGCAAACTTTGAAGAGGTTTGCTTTATGTTTTATGATTTTCTAGAGATTATGCAGTCAAGTCTTATAATTTCTCCCATATATTGTGGTAACTAAAAGAGAATTGATAATGTTATGAGGTCCTGATCTGGCAAAACACCTAAATTTGTGCTTAAATGTAAATAGGTGCATTGAAAACATTATTACTTTCTAGAGGAATAAGTTACATTATTAAAAGGAAATACACATTGTAAACTAGCTAGGAAGTCATCTCAGCAGAGATTTTTACTTCAGGAAAACATTAGTCCCTTTCATAAAATCATATAAATCTCTCCAGAAAATGCTGCATAGTTTTATTTCTACAATTACTTTTGTCTTTCTCTGCACAAAACCAGACATAGAATGATTTCATGTATATATACTCTCAACAGAGGAAAACAGAGTCCATCAGAGGACAACATTGTTCATTATTTACCTGTTTTGGACAAATTTACAACACACTGTTAAAGTCAAGAGAAAGTGATTCATCTTTATTTTTAATGCCCTACTTTCCCAGGAAATTCCAGAGTTAAAAAGGTCTCATGTAGGCAGAGAGAGGGAAGGAAATGGAAATGGAAAAAGGAAAAGAATGTTTCCATCTGTCAGAGTTTTCTTCTACCACCTGCTGATTTGACTAATGACAGTTGTATAATTATCATTTCACATGTGTTTGGTAATGTTCTTTGTTTGGACTGCCAGTTGTCTTGATGGAATACACTCAATGGTGTCATTCAAGACCATAAGCTCCCAATGTGGAGCATTCACGCCTTCATTGCAAATGTACTTTGTAGGTTTTTAATTTTCCCTCTGAAATTTCCACTTCTGGAAACCATAAATACACCAATAGTATCAAGCTTTTCTTGAGTGAAGAAATGTCTTTTTGCACATATCAATTCAAGTGTTCAAGAAAGCATAATTGTTAAATCAATATCTAAATTATTTTACTAGTGCTTTTTTAAAAAAGGGATAATAAGGACCAACATACTTCACCATGGCTCTAATCCAAAGCTCGTTGAATAGAAACAATTATGCCTTGATCTATCAACAAAGATACTATCTATGCTGATAAGGCACACTCCATCCAGCTAAGATTTATTTCTGAACACAATGTTTTAATATTAAAGCATAAATGCACTCTTAGTGATTGAATCATTCATTTGTGTAGTTTTATAATGTTTCTACTCTCCCATGAAGGAAAATTTCCCATATTTCTTAGTTGTCAGGAAGTTAACCTGAAGTAACATTTAAATTCTTCACTCATTGTCCTATCAATATTATTACCAGGGTATCTTCAAAATATAGTGCAACATTGACCTATCTAATTAGAGTTCCTCAGGAAGCATTTTGACAGTATTAAAAAAAAAAGCTCTAGCATGCTTTCACCTTCCTGTATTCCAACCTATATTAGCTGATAAGAAAAAAAATATCTAAAATGTTCCAAGGAAATAGAAGAGCATATTTGTCAGGAACATATTATTCAAAACTATTTCTGTTTTTTAGAACAACAAAACAGTTTGTTGGGTTTATGGACTAACAGAGCATTAGCAGATTAGAATCAATTTAGGAAAAAAATCATAAAGTAAAAGGCAATTTAAAAGCTGTTTTCTTCAGTATCCAAAAAGTAATACAAGATACAGACACATAATAGGGTAACAGTATTATTCAGCACCTATAAAATACAGATGAGTTTATTAAAGATGCATGTTATTAAGTGTCTAACAATTAAGAATGTTTATATAAGCTCAGGTACTGAACAAATCTAATCAGATTGGTTCTGAATACTTTGTCTAAAGTAACTTCAAAATTTCTTTAAAAATATTAGGTTTACATTTTGCAAAATGTTTCTCTGTCATATATTGAAAGCATTCTTATCAATATTAAAATTTATGCAGAAGGGATATGTAGACATATTCAGAGGTTAGGTTTTGCTCATAATTTTCTCCTCTCTGTAGGTTCTCAAGTCACCCTCATCATTATAATGCAATCGCTTTCCAGTAGAGCTTTAAGCACTCTGATAACATCTGTCAGATATAGTTCATGATCCCTCTCATCCTCTCCCTAGGGAGTGTGTGTAGAGCACTGATTCATTTTGTTAGCTTGATTTGGAGGAATTTATTTTTCAGACATTGCTATATCATTACTTAGGCGTGTAGACAGTCTGACAGAGAGTCTTTATCTCATGAAATGATGTGTATTTGGTAGTTTACTAGATGAATATGAAATATGCTTTATTAAGTATTTTTATCTATTTTAGGGTAGTTGAACTGTAGCTGTTACAAAAGTCAATTGCTCAGCTAATGTGCTCAACAATACAAGAAATGGCTGGAAGTCTATAAGAAGGCTGCATGTCTTCTTAGCACCTTTGGCATTTTTACAATGTAGAAGAGTGATTATAATATAATTCCAGTCCTTTGACACTTCATTCACTAGAGTTCAACTTGATTAGCTTTTCTGGCTGGGTTACTGGTTTCCCTCCAACTTTTATGATATTACTAGGGATGCCATCTGTTCCAGGTATTTTTCCTCCTAAAGGTTTCATGACTTTCTCTATCTTCTTTTTGAGGGCATAAGATAAGATTTTTTCTTCCTGTCTCTTTATGTCATAGAAGGTGGTGAAACTTGTCATGTTTGTCTCTATGCATTCTTGTAGAGCTGCTGGTAAAGCTCATCTGCTCCCTGCAGGATGCTATCTCTCCCTCTGTAATTACTCTTTCATCACTGTCTGAGAGGGACATCTGGTGTCAATTATCTGTTTTCTTCTCATCTTGCTACAGCTGTTTCTTTTAAGAGTATTTTAAATCTTTTTTATGTTGCATCATATATTTGAATTCTTTGTGATCTCCCATTTTCAAGGTCATGTAGAACTTGTAGTTGCAAGAAATTATTCTTTCTCTCTTTCAATTCCATTCCTTTTATCATGAGTGTCCTATATGCATTTGCACTACTAAACTGATCATGATGAACCACTGTCCTGATAACCAAAGGTACAATTATAATGAGATTTCTTTTTCAAAGAAATTCCTTGACAATATTTTTCCTCCAGTACAGTATGATACTTCATTATTTTCTTGATGTTTTTCTAGTTTCATTGGCTTCAGTAGCAATACTTATATAATGTAGAAAATAGCAAGGTTGAATGCTTGAAGCTGAAAGCTTCAGGTAAAATATACTGAGAGTGTACATGGAACCTGGTTCTAGCAGATTGTCCTTCAGACATCCATTAGCAGAGCTGGTACCAGTACACCAGATGCCTGTCCTCTATTGCTGGTCACAGTGTCTTTTTTATGTTTAGGGTACAGTGCTAACCCTCTGACAAATAAGGTTGAAGTATCTTATCCAAGCCCAGAACTCTCTTACACAAAGTTGCCAGGAAATTCAGACAAAGCTGGTGAGAAAAAACTCCAAAACAAAAGAATTTTAAAGATCCCATCAAAACAGGTGTTTGGATCTTGAATAAAGAGTCTGCTTATCTTCAGTGGGTCAGAAATTTGCAAAGAGATAGTAGGCATTCAACTGTTCCAAGATACATATTTGGTTGCAGGACAATTATTACTTCAAAATAAAGCAATTCAATCCTCTCCCTTAGACAGATTATTATCTCCCTTTTGTCTTTTCTGTTCAAATGAGGAAGTGTAATATTATTGCCTTGGTTTGTTTTTTTGGGTTTTTTTTTTTTTTTTTTTTTTGTTTTTTTTTTTTTTTTTTTTTTTTTTTTTTTTTTTTTTTTTTTTTTTTTTTTTTTTNTTCTTTTCTTCTGACTTGCATAGTGCCAAGGACATAGGCTGATCACATTTCCTATATTTGGTTGGAGGGCAATATAATTGCACTGCTGAATATGCCAGGGCAAAGAAGAAAGATTTATTTGTTTATTTCAGGTAAGGACCATTTGCAGTCTTTTGTGTACATAAGGGAGAATGATAAATAGCTGAAGATATACACAGTCTCTGGTTATGAGAAACAATGCTGTGGTGACCAGTGAGAAGCTTGAATAAACCTACATATTTCCCAAATCAGCCCTCTACTGAGAGAAGTAAAGATGTTTAGATGTCTCAAACCTATTAGTTTTTTGTTTTGCGGTTTACAGACTGTTATTTTAACTGAAGTTTAGTTTTTATTTGCAGGGTCCTATTTGCATTTTTAATCCAGCAAACACAGACTTTCAAGATGTGTTGATTTTGGCCAGGATAGAAATAATTTTTCTTCATAGTAGCTGATAGGGGGTCATGTTTTGGGCATGTTCTGGAAACAGAGTTGGTAACACAGAGATGTTCTTGTTACAGCTGAGTAGAGCTTACAGAGACTTGAGGCCTTTTTTGCCTCTGATGCCACCCCAGCAGAAACTAAGCTGTGTGTGCACAAGTAATTTGGAGGGAATACAAAATGCTCCAATTGACCTAGGGAATGTTCCATATCATATGATGTTGTCTTCAGCAAATAAAAGATAGAGGAAGAGTGAGGAAGCTGTTTAGAGTGATGGCATGTGGCTTTGTTATGCGTAACGGATCCCTGAGTTCCTAGGGATGGCAGAAAATTTTCCTGCCTGAGGGAAGTGGTGAATTAATTCCTTGTTTTACTTTGCTTGCATGTGCAGCTTTTATTTTCCCCATTAAAAGGGGTCTTTATGCAACCCCCAAGTTTTCTCCCTTTTACTCTTCTGATTTGCTCTCCCATTCCACTGGGTGGGGAGTGAGTGAGCAGTTGCATGAGCTTGATTGTCACTTGGAGTTAAACTAGAACACAAGAGAAATCAATTGGTTCTCAGAAAGCTGAGTGTCCCTATGTGAGAACCCAGAACTCTGACCACAAGATTGTTGCACCTTTACTGTATAAAAGCTGGAAAGAGCTGGATTTAATTGAGACTTTTATTAACATATGTCTTGGTTTAGAAAGACAGGTATCTGCCAGGGAAAGTTGAAGCTTCCCTTGGAATGCAGAATGTAAACCCTCTACCTCCAAATTATAATTTTGCAATTAAGGGCTTTCAGGCAAAGATATGGGAATAGGAATAACAGTTCTTTACTAGGAAAATTAACAACACAAATGTAGTAATAACAATAATAACAAACAAGCAAACAAACAAAGAACAATTTTGGAAAACTCTGACAGAGTCAGAGCTACAACCTGACACCCTGTTGGTCAGGGTGTTGGAAGCAGTCCAAAAGTAAGTCCTCCTGGAGTGGCAGATGTGGTTCTGTTGGAGCAGAGATGATCCTGAGAGAAAAGGGTCCAGTGATGGCAAGAAGGGTCCGGTCTTCTGCCAGGAATCCGATGGAACCAGATAATTGGTGTTCCTACATCCCAGTTTTTATCTAGGTAGGAATGGTTGGCTCCCCCTCACTGGGTGGAGCATCTCATAATGGGATGATGGAATATGTCATGTCATTGGTGAGCCTTAATGGCCCATTAACAGAAGATATCCCCCAGAGGGAGGACGGGTGGTGAAAGAGATAAGAAACACTGCCTCATCTGGTTTTAACAGTTGGCCCATTATCAAAAGGCACCCACCCCCCCTCCCCCCAGAGTTACAAGAGATAAGGAAGAACATCTCCCCAACTGCTTTCAACAGATGAAATAGAATACATATTTTTGGTTCCATAACCCAAGACAACATATGATAATCATAACTTCATTCTGTTAATGTTACAATCAAGAAGATTATTTTGAAAAAGGTATCTATGAAATATTTAAAATTTCATAGGAAATGTACTTCTCATTCAGGAAGAAACTCTTTTTCTGCACTTCAGAAATATTATATCACTTGGCTCATGTATATTTTGAAATATACTTCTCAACCTGTTTTCTTTCATTATTGTTGTGTACTTCATGCACTAAGTCAACTTGCTTCTAATTTCAGATTTCTGCTGCTTTTTGTGACACAGGATTCAGTGAAATCTGTTCTATCTCTTATATAGCAACATGAGTATTCAATTTTTTGCCTCAGATTTTACTAATAATCACTCTTCCCATGTCTCTAAATCTCCGGTAATAGAAGAAGAGCAGTTTCAAGATAATCTGAATACACACAAGTCCATAGGACTTGACAAGATAAATCTCAGGGTCTCATGAATATTGACAGATGTAGCCATTGCACTACTCTATCACATTTGAAAAGTTGTGGCAGTCAGGTGAAGTCCCTGATGACCGGGAGAAAAGAGAATATTACAACCACTATCAAAAAAGGTAATAAGAACAACTCTGTGTCTGGTAAATTTATGGAACAGATTATCCTGGAAGTGGAAGTTATGATGAAGTGCACAGAACACAGGGACAAGGGAGTAGAGAAAACTGACATGGCTTCACCAAGGTCAAATTCTGCCTGACTAATCTAACAGTGGCCTTCCAAGATGGAATGACTGCATCAGTGAATAACTGAAGAGGTTCAGTTATCATCTACGTAATCTTCTGTAAGGTCTTTGATCTGGATCCCCACAACATCTTTACCTCTATGCAGGAGAGACATGGATTAGAAGAACAGACTGTTAGATGGATAAGTAATTGGCTGGAATGGACACCTTCAAAGAGTTACAGTCAATTTCTCAATGTTCAAATGGAAACCATTAACAAGTGGTATCCTTCAAGCGTCCATATTGGGATGAATATTATATAAAATCTTCATCAATGGCATTTTTAGCAAAATTTAAAGCATCTTTATCAAGTTTACAAATGACACTATGCTAAGCTGCTGCACCTGGGTCAGGGCCATCCCCAGTATCAGCTCAAACTAGGGGATTAATTGATAGAGAATATACTGGCAAAGAAGAATAACTTAGTCACAAAAACACACTAACTTCATACCAAAACCTGTTTTTTGACAAAAGCTTTGATGATTCTTTAAACAGTGGAAAACACTCATTTTTGACAGAGGCTTCATGGGTTTTGTTTTTATTGGTCAGTGCACACCCAACCATTCTTTGTGCCCAGTGGGGTCTTTGAATCACAGACAAAACACAGAAAAGGCTGAACCCCCTCCTCTTATGAGGGGATACATCTTAAGCCTGAAGTAGTCTCTTACCCAGGACAATCAAATCTCTAATCAAATCCTGAGATATGTTAATCTAATAAACATATTTACCTTCTGTTGTCTCAGCTTCCTCTACAGTTGTGGTTCAGGGTGACCATCCACATTTCTCAAATGCAGAATTAAGGCACAGAAAGAGATGAATGCATTTATCCAAAAAAACAGCAACAGAACTGGGAACTGAAGCCTGGTCTCCTGAAACCTAAGTGAATGCTTGCCAAAATCCAAGTTTCTAAATTACTTTTGCAGATTCATGCCCATAGCAATAATTGTGATAGAAAATAAAACATATTAACCACAGGTTTGAAATTAAAGCTAGAAAGGCAGCTCAGTTTTTCTAAGAAATTCAGAAGAAATGAAATTTCCCTACTACATAATGTGAATCTCAGGATATATTTCTTGTGACTGTCATGGAAATGAAACAGGGAAATACATAGAAGAGATACAAAAATAAGCTTTCCATCATTTCTAAACAATTTACATTGTAATAGACAGGGACTTTTTAAAGCTGAATCATCCAAAGTCCAAGATCCCTCTTAGCTGCTGTGCACAGTAACCTCAGGGAACTAGGATGTTATAAAATTTAATTTCTATTTAAAGAGCTAAATTGAACTCCTCCCAGTTCAGCTGCTTTGAAAATGAGTGTATAATGTAAAAGTTGGGGAAGGTCTGCAGAAACACTTAAGCTGTGCAAAGAGAGACCTAAATTTCCCATTACAGAGTGAACTCTGGAAACAGATGAAAAGAAACCTACAAAGACCAAACATTTTTCACCCATTTGGCAGAAGGTGTCATCATTAGTAGTAGTGGGTGGGTCACAGATAGCAAATCAGGCCAGCTAACTTGGGTTAGCAGTATTTCTATTCAAACCTTAACTAATTTCTCAGATAAATGTTTTAGAATGATTTTATCACACCGCTTACTCTACAGACTTGAGATTGTTGAAGGCAAAACCTCTGAAGCAATTTTATAGCATTTCAAAAATCTGAAAAATACATAATTGGGCTAGTTTTTTGTTTTGTTTTGTTTTGTTTTGTTTTGTTTTGTTTGTTTGTTTTAGACATAACTTGCTTTGAGACTTTTCTTCCCATCCCAGCCACTATTCCTGGTCTGACTGCTGGAGAATGATGCATGTACAATTGGGCTGTGGGAAGAAAAGAAAAAAAAAAAGGGCTGAGAGTAAGATGACTGAAAAAATGGCTTATATACAGGAAGTGCAAAAGCATGGACTTTCTGGGACGGCTCTTTCTTGAGCTATAACTGGGGTACAAAATGAAACCATGCAGAGCAACCATGTGATGAATAAGCCTGTTGTTCTTTTTAAAGCTAAGCTGTTTTAGGGAATGAATTGAAAATAGTAGGCAAGGTCAGAACAAAGGGCTATGTCTTTGTAGCCCGTTTGAACACAGTATTTGGAACATCTGCTTTGGAAAGGATGGGGTTGATTCTGCTGTAATGGAAGTAAAGAGTTGAGAAGATAATGAAGAAGAAGGGGAGAATGCAATGGGAAAAGGGAGCTAAGATACCCCAATCAACATTTGACTTGTCTAAAACAGATAAATAAAGCATCCTAGAACAAGTAAATAAATTAGGTTGTGTATCTGTTTTCTAGTGTGTCAGCCAGGTGTTGGGACATTCATCCCTGCCCTTTCAATGCTCATAGTCTATTCAAGGACAGCAGGAGCAGCTGCATGTTTAAGGAGAGGAAAAATGCTAGACAGGTTTCTTTTGTTACAAGCCCTGTGTAATTTTTAACTTCCACAAAACCTTCACAAAGGCTACTAGAATGTTAGAAGTTAGTTAGTTAGTTAGTTAGTTAGTTAGTTAGTTAGTTAGTTAGTTAGTTAGTTAGTTAGTTAGTTAGTTAGTTAGTTAGTTAGTTAGTTAGTTAGTTAGTTAGTTAGTTAGTTAGTTAGTTAGTTAGTTAGTTAGTTAGTTAGTTAGTTAGTTAGTTAGTTTGTGGGGGATTTTTTTGTCAGGAATGTAACTTTAGTAATGTTAATAAATACCTCACAGAACTCCACTTCTTATCTTGATGTACACATAAGGACCTGGTGAGGGCCTGGCACAGGTTTCCCAGAGCAGCTGTGGCTGCCCCTGAGATCCCTGGTAGTGTCCCAAGCCAGGCTGCATGGGGCTTGGAGCACCCTGGTGTAGTGGAATCACAGAATCATACAGAATGACTGGATTGGAAGAGATCTCCAAGATCATCGAGTCCAACCCATACCCTAGCACCTCAACTAAACCATGGCACCGAATGCCACATCCAGTCTTTTTTTAAACATATCCAGGGATGGTGACTCCACCACCTCTCTGGGCAGACAATTCCAGTACTTTATTATTCTTTCTGTGAAAAACTTTTCCCTAATATCCAACCTATACTTCCCTTGGCACAGCTTGAGACTGTGTCCTCTCATTCTGTCCATTGTTGCCTGGAGAAAGAGACCAACCCTCACCTGACTACAGCCATCCTTTCAGAAAATTGTAGAGAGCGATAAGGTCACCCCTGAGTCTCCTTTTCTCCAGACTAAACAACTCCAACTCCCTCAGCTGTTCCTCAAAGGACTTGTGTTCCAAGCCCCTCACCAGCCTCATTGCCTCCTCTGGACGTGCTTAAGCATCTCAACATCTTTCCTGAGCTGAGGGGCCAGAGCTGGACACAGCACTCCAGGTGCCTCACCAGTGCCCAGTACAGGGGAAGAATGACCTCCCTGCTCCTGCTGGCCACACCATTCCTGATCCTGGCCAGGATGCCATTGGCCTTCTTGGCCACCAGGGCACACTGCTGGCTCATGTTCAGCTGCTGTCACCAGTGCCCCAGGTCCCTTTCTGCCTGGGCACTGTCCAGCCACACTGTCCCCAGCCTGTAATGTTGCAGGGGGTTATTGTGGCCAAAATGCAGGACTTGGCGCTCGGACTTATTAAACTTCATCTCATTGGACTCCACTGTTCATCCAATGGTCCAGGTCTCTCTGCAGAGCCCTCCTACCTTCCAACAGATTGACACCCCCTCCCAGCTTAGTGTTGTCTGCAAATTTACTAATGAAAGACTCAAATGTCTCCTTTTGACTGAATAGAGTCAATATGATTTCACAGTAGCAAATTTCACCAGGCTCAAAGGCATTGAAAGGTATGTTAGACTAGTTCTTTAGACTAGTTCTCTGTTAATCCTACCTTATAGTGCAAATCTTCATAACACAGATACATCCCAGCATTTTTGGGATGTGATGCAGAGTAAGGCAATTTGATTTGATAAAATTTAATTATTCCAACCTGGTTATCCTCCTTAAAAAGAACTATTGAATAGATACTGAGAATAGCTTGCTATACCACAGTACAAGACTTGCAGCTTTTTGTTTCCTATGAGGAAAGTTTCAGCATTTCTTCTGCGGAAACATTATTTAGAGATTGCCATGTTGCACAACATAGGTGATTTACTCATATTAGCAGCATGAGAAATGTGTACTAAATGGGGATTTTTTTTCCATGTCTAGTTGCTTTTCATGTATTATTTTTTCTTTAGATTAGTCATATGCAATGATGCCTCTTCTTAATAGAAGCTTTTTTTACATCCCATTATATAGTGAGGTGATGCCTCTTTTACAGTGCTCCACCACCAGTGCTCACCAAGTAGCAGAAAGTCTATGATGTGAAGTTTGTGCTTTATGTCACTCTGAATTATCTCACAGTGGGTGATAGACATCTGCACACGAACCAAAACCCTCCAGAGGAAAATCTTTTCATTACATCCCAACAGCTTTCCAACCTCCATCAGTCGATAAGCAAAATTCCCGTTTGATCATGAACTTGGCTTTCTACAGGACAGGGCATATTGCAGCACTATCACATAGTGCTTTAACTCTGTGTTGTTGTCAGGAGTACTTTGGCTTTCAATATGTATTAGAGGAATGGGGTTTTTTGGCCTGCAGTGCAAAGAACATTCTTTACTTTTAATTAATCATCACCTGCAAATAAATCCAATTTTGAGAGGTGAATGTTATCTATTTTCAAAGAAGTCTTTCTAATTCAGTTCAAATAATTAATCCATGATTTTAAATAAACTCTATTGATCAAATTCATAAATGTGCTTTTGTAGAGTTTTTTTTTTTTATTATTATTAAATTAGATCTTTGGAGTAAATGAGATGGCATCCAAACACTTCAATCTGTTGATTTAATTGTTCACTTGTCATCCTCACTTTGTCATCCACTTTTATATTCAGATAAATTATTGGCTTGTGCTTTCCTAAACATCATATAAATGAGCATAGATTAAGTAAGATATTTTATTTCATATTTTGAAAAGCCTTTTAAAAAAGAAACCTGTAGGCATGAGAGAAAGAAGGGGGAAAATGTATTCAGAACAAATTGAAAGTTGGTTTCTTGGTTTATTTCATAAAAGATCTTTTATAAGTTGTTCCTTTTCAAATTATCAGAGGAAGTAATGCAGCTCTTTTCAGGTTGCTGAATTTCCATTTCTTCGTAACAACAACAAAATCTTTTTGATCATGTAGGGTAATAACCACCTCTAATACCCTGCTCCCAACCCCAGAACAGGTAAATTTTTGGCCAAAACCATTAACTTAAACTCCTTTCAAAATCAATGAAGTGATAACAGAAGCTCTGGGTGTGATTCATCCCACCTTGCTTAGGAAACCATCTTCTCGCAGAATGAATTACTTCCAGGGAGACGACCTTCTCACTCCATGTAGAATCCCAGAACATGAGAGGCTAATTTGCGTGTCTCAAATACCCATAGACAGATGACTGCAGAGTCAACCAAAGACTGTTGTTAATAACAGACAAGAATTATTAGCAATAAGAAAGGACTGTTAATATTAACACGATATGAGAAAAAACAAGGTATGGCTGGAGAAGGGAGCGTCATGCAGAGATAGGGCAGCATTATTCTGGGACAAACATTCTTGTTCTAGTCCACAGAGAGACAATAAAATGACAGAAGTGTAGGAATGAGGTCAAGAAGTGGGAATGGACTGCAAGGGGATATCAAGACCACTCAAGAATCCCAAAGCCCTCTTACTCATTTCCAGAATGGTCTGAAACCATGGACTTCACATGATAACTAGTTTGCAAAGAAAACAAGAAAGCCTCTCTTCAAGGCAGAGAAACCTGCTCATGGAAATGTACCTCACTGAGCCTGAGTGGTGGCCCCAGGACCCAGCCCATCCCATCAGTGGGACTGAGGTAGCTGGATCCATGCTGAAGTCAGAATTGACATCCAATCAGCTGGATTGACACTGAAGCCAGGACTGGCATTCCATCAGCTGGATGGACACTGGAACCAGGACTGGGGATCTCTTTTTCTCTCTCTTTTTCTCACTTTCTTTCTGTTTTTCTCTCTCCTTCTTTAGTTCATCTTTTCCTTTCTGTCTTCCCTTTCACCCCAGCCTTTTATTCAAAACCCACTGCTGTGTGTTTATTTTTGTGGCAGGGACAAACATAGCAATTTCCCTGCCAAGTGTTCAATTTACTAAAAAAAATCTTTCTGATTGTTTTTGGACCCTCTGAAATTAGTCCTTCCTTTCAGCCATGAGCATTTATAAATCTTACGTGCTTCCTTCTCCTTCAAGGTGGGACATCACACTCCACGTAATTGATCTTTGAACTTACTTGGCTAAAGGTAGATGGAAATAATCTTGCTTGCAATCATTGAAAATAAAGGTTATGGTATCCTTGGATTCGCTGTGCAACACCTGGATGTAACATACAGCCCAGTTTTATGTTACACAGCTAGCTACATTCATTTAGCCTTTCTGAAGAGTAGTACTGACCTGCAAGAGTTTCACAGAATCACAGAATTGTAGTAATGCACCCCCCACTCTTGAGTGGGTAGTTCCGTATAAGGGAAGGGTTTCAGTTTAGCTTTGGACATTTTAGGAAGTTTAGCCAGAAAGTTCTGTGTTTCTCTCTTTGTAATTGGCTCAGTGCCAGGAGAGGAGCTCCTGCTGGCCCTTGTCACTGTTCATCAAAACCTGTACCCCTTCCTATTGGCAGTTCACCAATAGTTCCATCCCCAACCATTAGGTAGAAAAGGTGACAGAACAAAGGGTCTCGTGGCATTTTTGGGGTATTGTAGCAAGTATAAGATTTGTCCTTACACTGTACACGGCGTTGATCTTTGATGTTTTTATATTTTTTTTGCATTATTTTATTAAACCTTTTCGAGTTACAAGGCACACCCGATCATGCGGTCCCGCTAATTATTAAGCCAGCATTCTGAACAGAGCTGGACTCTCGGAGATTATGTGGGTACAAACTCACACAGAATAAGTCAGATTGGAAGGGACTAGTGGGTCATCTGGTCCAACCTCCCTGCCTAATGATTATGGTCATTTCAGAACACAGGGTTGTGTCCTGACAGTTCTTGAATATCTCCAGGGAGAGAGACTCCGCACCCTCTCTGGGCAACCTATTCCAGTGCTCAGTCACCTGCACAGGAATGAAGTTCCTCCTCATGCTCAGGTGGAGCTTCCTGTGCATCAGTTTCTGCCCATTGCCTCTTGTTCTACTGCTGGGAACCACTGAGAAGAACCTAGATGTATTCTCTTGACACCCACCCTTCAGGTATCAGAGGGATGTTTGTAGAAGAAAACCATTCAAGACGACATATGTAAAAGCAAAGATGGATGTGAAATTGTTGAGGTAGTGATAGTTGTGCTCTAAAAGGCTTATGATCTAGAGAAAAAGACACAGGCATGGAAATTCATTAAAAATTGAGAAACAAAAGAAATAGAATTGAAAGACTCAATTAAACAAGATTAGGTCCAGCTCCAAAAAAAATCCTAAATAATCAGATGGCATCATCTTCCTGAGACAGCCAAGAACAAAGACAATTGCATATTGCAAGAGATCCAACCTATGTGCTTGGGAAGCAAATCTGTCTCAGTGCACTTGAACTGGGAAACACTGGAGGAGTGAGACTGCCTTCCTGCACAAGTGTGAGTTTACAACACTGATTTGCAAATAGCTGTTTCCTATGAAAAAAAAATGGAGGTATGGAGGTGTGGAGGTTAAATTAAAGCATTGCCTTACCGAGCAGGACACTTAAGGATCAGTCAGGAGACTTGTTGTGTTTTGTCCTTAATTTTGTTCTTAATAGATTTACAAAGTTTATCCCAGCAGGGAAATGACTGAACATAAAAGCAGCATTAGGAGAAGAAACAATACATTCAGGAAAAAAATTTGAAGAAACATAGAGAGCTGAGAACTGTTGTCAGCACCCATGGCTGCTGGAAGGTGCTCACTGATCTCTTGAAAATTGCACAGCTGATCTGCTAAGAAGAATGAGCAGAAGAGAGACAGAGCTAGTCCCACAGTCTCAGGGATCCTCAGGGACATTTGGATTGTTTTTCAAAGTCTCTGCCACATCCTGGCTGCATGCAAATGATTTACCTTTTCAGTGCTGTTTATCTTCTCACACTTCGCCTTTTTCCTGCCTGCATAGGCCAAAAGGTGTTTAGATGTAAGGTTTGCACCCCACTGTGTTTTGGCAGTGCATAGCACAGTGCTGCTTCAATATAAAAATGACTGACATACTCATTTTTACATAGCATAAAATCCTACTGTAAACTTACATAAAGTTCTGGTTGGCTCTGGAAAGTTCTAAGACCAATAGAAATGAGAAAGATAATTCCTGGCAGTTTCCTAAGAGACATAAAATAGCTGTGCATTTTAGACATACAACAATGTGTATGTCTAGACTAGACTTTTCCTTATTAAGTACATTTAAGATTGAATCTGATTATTTATTTCTACTTTTATCTTTACAGGTTGTTTTATATGTTGTCTTTTTTGTGTAAGCTATCTAAAATCTCAAATCTTTGAGCAGCTTGACTACTGGAATATTAATTCAGGAATGTAAGAATACATTCAACTGACTAAACAGAAAGAAATGAATTTATTATTGAATTTTTACATCTGAAAATAGACTGAATAGAGACAGAATGAAAAAGTGCTACAGGGTTTTGGCTAATCTCCATTTTATGTGAGGGTGGGTTTGGAGGGGTTTTGGGGGGGCTTGTTTTGAGGTTTTGTTTGTTTGTTTTTAATAATAGTCTTACTGGAATTCCCACAAGAAAATCCAAATGCATATTTGGTTTACAGCCAAAGGACGTAATAGTCCTGATTAAATTTTTACATCAGTTTTATGCTAGTAGAATCCCAAATTACTTAAACAGAGTTAGTTACTGCATGCAGTGGAAAGCAGACTTGAGTTCAAAATATATTCTGTTGCTTAAATAAAGAATATATTAGCAATGAAAATTATTAGAAAGGTCTTCTGTGCAGTGCTCTAACTCGTACTATCTGCAGTCCATCTCAATCTATATATCTTAAATGACCATTTTAAATCTTCTTCAAATCTTTACCACATACACCTTAAATAAAAATATTAAATGCTTTCTGAGCTGCAGCTTAGTTTTGCTGCACTATTGTATTCAGTCCACAACAGATTTTCCTTTGACATTTTTTTCTTTCCTAATGTAGAATATCACCTTTTACAAATACATGGCCTGATGCCATTTCACACAAATGGATAAAGAGGTAATAAGGAGACTTAAGATATCTATGAGGAGCTGCAATGCAAAAACACATCACATCTTTGGAATTCGTAACCACTGGTTAGATTCCAGGTGAAATACTCTACTCATCACAAATGGCACTAAGTAGTTAAATGTGGGTGACTGAAAACCCAAAGTGAATTATATTCTTAATGAAAATTTTATCAGCCTTGAGAGGCCTCAATTTTTTTATTGTGTTTAATCATTTTTGTCTGAACTAAAGCAGAACTGCAACAGTCAAAACATACTCACTTCTCATTACTTTAGCAGGGCAGAACAGAACTGCATTCACTTAAGAGAATTTTTACTCATTTAATACCAGTGTAATTGTGAACAGAAGATGTTGTTGATATTAGAGGGAGGGAATTGTAACTCAGAGCAAAACACAATCTCAATTTGATTCACACATGAGAGAAGAAATTTTGACCAAGAGAAAGCAGAGCTCATACTAGAATTTCAGGTTCTTGATGGATCTTGGGGCCAGGAAAAAAAAATATAGATAAACTCTATTTTTTGTCTTCTTAAATGGCACTCCAACTCTGAGCACAGAAAGCAAACTAGTATATTAGATATGTAATTTGTTTCCTCCACTGAAATAAATCTATAGCAACTTGGATTAAACAAAGAAGTCACTCACATACATGAAACCATGCAAACCAGAATGGAGTTGGCCCACTTCAAATATGTAATTGCCATCAGGAAATTAATAAATTTAGAAATGTCTCTGGTGTCTGAATTGTGATATAACAGTGGTTCAAGAAAATCATCTAAACTTTTTAATGGTATTTAAAATTTGACACCTGTAAGGAATTGCAAAGGCATAAGAGGATTTGCCACACAATATTTAATTCCCTCAGAAGTTTACGTTGGAAGTCTGGGATAATGGAACCTTGGAAACCCCATGGAACTAAAATACAATCCAATTAAGACCACTTGGGTTTTCCAAACCCATCATTCAGAAACTGTCTTCCTCTCTTTTTAGCTGGACACCAGCATCCTAGTTACTAACCTAGAAATTGCAACCCATGATGTGTATATAGGCCATACTCTTTTGAATGCTTGCTCTGTTGCACTTTAATTTGGCAAAGCCCTTTTTATTTACCCTGATCTTTCATGCCAAATAAGTATTTTATAGTGCCTGTGGAAATAAAACAAACTGTTTTTGAGAAGGTGACTTTTAAAAGTATAACTTTTACCTCTTTAACAGCATATTTTTTCACAGCAGATATCAGATTCCAAAAGGCAGGATAAAAAGTATAGGCTAGAAGATTTTAATCACAGTCAATCTGTCATAAAAGTTTTTCTCATAAACAGCATCAGGACCATCTAAATGTTAATAAACTCTTCCTTGCACAAACACTACTTGAAAGCTGCTCTAAACTCTCACTGTTGTGATGATTTGAAGCTTATTTCTGACTTGCTGTGTAATTGTTTATAGCCTTTTTTTCTTCTTTGTCAGTCCCTCTTTGTTTTTCTTCTTTCCCATTTTGCAATGCAGACCTGTCTTCTTAATATGTATTACTATATTTAATATTTTTGTTTTTAAATTTCTTACAATTCCATTTTTTAACTTCTGATATTAAAATTTGTAGCAAAATAATATGGCTATTAGTCAGTAAATACATTTCTTTCCACAAAAGATCAAGTTATATGAGACAACTCTATAGCTTTCAGAGCACTCTATTCTTACTATATACACCTCTCTTTCTCTATAATAATGATACCTTAAAACATCAGAGAAAGAAACACTCCTATTTTTGTACAAGACCATCAATGAAAACTTTAAAACATTCTGCATCATGAGTAATATCAGTACTGATTGCCTGCAGCCAAACTTTTATCTATTCTATACTTCTTGGAAAAAGTGACATTTCTCTAATCTGATTTATATAATTTATGCAATGTCCCAGGTCAGGTGGTGTGGCTGTGACTGCCAGAGTGGCTCCTGGATGATTGGACAGGGAAGTTTCTTTAACCCTCTGTGAGGGACTGACATGTTGATGGCAAGTGACAAAAAACAATTGGCCATTTGCAGAGACAGCAGCAACCTTGGCTAGAGGTAGATTTAAACCTCCTGGCCAAAGAGCAGGAGGAGAGGTTTTGGGTATGTGATGGCAAAATCTCTGATCTTCATAAGGCAGAGGGAGTAAACACCCACCACCAGAGACTTCAAGCTGGGTTTTGGATCAAATAGGTGGGTCTTGAAAGGACAGTGAGTTTTTATCATGACAATACTCTCTTACACAGCTGACTCAATTGTAAAACTCCCCTCTGGGCAGATACTGACACATCCACACACAGGCCTGAGGGTGTTATTCTTTTCTGAGGGGGCATATAACTGGTTCAACCATGCTGAAGTGAGAGGCAGCTGTCATATCATTAAAATGTGTCATAAACCATCAAAGGCCCCTGAAGGGTCCCCACACTGATTTTTGGGCCTTTCACAGAAGGACTGGGCATGATCCACAGCGTTGCAATAGACAGTGTAAAACTTCACCCCAGGGGAGTAGCCTGGGTGTTCCCATGTAAACGTAAGCATATATTAACCCATTGAACTTCATGTTTTCTGGGTTTTTCCCCACTCCCAAGAGATCAAGACTATGACCACCACTTTGACCAAAGGACATCTGAGCTGCAACAAGCAAGTCTTGTTACTAGATCCACAGATGGCCATATATTTCTACTCTTATCATTTATTTTTCTTTCTTCTCCTTACATATTTTCTTCAGTGTTATTCTTTATGCCTTTATATTGCTATATTACTATATATTATAATAACCAAAGCACCAATCATTCAGGTTCATTTCACTCTAATGTGTCCCAATAGATCTATTAAAAACAACCTGAGTTACCCTCACCTTCAGGGGCAGGTCATAACATACTCTTCATCCCTTTCTGGTTATTTGGTAACTGTGATATTAGATGTTTGGTATGGCATTGGATATTATGTCATAATGTGTTTGAACTAACACTTAAAAATGAATCATTGAATACTGAGGTACAATATTTCCTCTTGAATCTAAGCATCCTTTATGAAAAATCAATTTAAAAGCTAATGAAGAGGTGAAGGGATGGCAGTTAAACACATATTACATTTAAGCCTTGAAACAGGCTTAAATGTAATATGCATGTTGAATTGGTGATCTTATTTAATAATATTTGAATCCCTTTTGTTCCTGTTTATTGATATTTAACCTAAAAGTTTGTAGATCAATGCCACTTAACTTCAAACTTTAGGATTACAAATAGCAGGATTGCTGACCAAGGGAAATTAAATTTTAAAAAAAATAGATGCAATGTACTAAGTATTAATTTAAACTTAAACAGGCTTTTCCTACAGTACAAAGAATGAATTTCTTTTAATATATTCAGATAAAATTCTGAAGTATTGAGCTCTTATTTTCTACTTACCCTTTGTTATATATCTTTCACAACTTACTGCCCAACAGGTCATGAAGGTTAATGATGTTATATAGGTGCAGTATATAAAACTAAGGAGGTTGGTAATCTGATGAGATATACAGTGGAAAATTAGGGAATGTGCAAAACCAGCCTTATGCAATATTACAAATGGGAAAAATCTGGTACTGGATAGACAAAACTTTATTGGCGCCTACCTTATAGCTCATTTCATTTCTACCTGACCTTTTATAGGAAAAAAAAAAAAAAAAACAAAAAAACACAAAAAACCAACAACTCTTGAAGAACTCCAAATATGTTCAAAAATACAAATTCTGTAGAATAAAAAAAGACATCAATATTAAAAATTGCTCTCTGGTTTTCTCTTAAAAGTTTTTGGCTAAGGAGCCTTTGGCACCATCTTGACAAGTACAAAGAATCCCTTTAGTGTAATAAAAGTATTTATTTCTATGGATAAGCCCCAAGAAGTAAGAGCACATTACTTAAAGTTTTAATTTCTGGCATGCAGAAACAATGTAATGAGATGAAGAAGAAAGAGACTTCATCCTGAAAGCTGCTCCCACTTCAGAAATTGAGGCAAACTAGAGTAATGTCAGGGCCAAAATGGAAACCAGACCAGTATTTTTTCCTCAAGCAAACCCTACAAGAGTACACACCAAAGCATTGCAAATAGAGGTGTTCACAAGACCAAGGAAAGAGATACCCAGCAACATGAAAAATGTATCACCTTGGATGTCTAGAAGTTTTCAGGTTGTATCATATCACATGGAAGATAGTAGAAGACATCAGATTTAATTGTTCACTACTGGTTTGTAACAAAAAGAGGTTTAATGTGTATGAGTTCTGTCAAAACACTTAAGTGATTGAATCTCACTTGTATGTCAGAACTTGAAAGTCCCAGAACATGAGAAGCTTTTATAACTAAGAAAGGTAAGAACCTTATTACTGGCTTCTGAAGACAAAGCTTAAGTACTTCTTGAGTAATATATATGATTTTCAGTAATATTTTTTTACATATTCACACTTAGGCATATACACACAGATGATTTTTAAAGCTCTGTTAGCCCACAGGATTGGCATAAGCTTCAGAACCAGTAAGGTTCCCCAAAAGTACTTTGTTGTAAATATATTGTGAACATAAATCACAAATTTTGAGCTAATGGCTGTAGTCACATTAGCGCTGAGTGAACAACAACAGGGCAACATGGACTGATTTCATGAAAGCTTCCTGGTCTTGTTCTAGGCTAAGAAGGACATGTGAAAAAGATTTGATGTTACCATAGAAAATAAAACCAGATGACAGTTTTCCAGGATGAGAAAAGGAGCTTTATTTCAGCATCACAAACAGGAGCACATGGGTATGTTTTTCTTTTGTATGAATGTGCTCTTATTTTAATCCAAATGCAAATATTTTTAGAAAAAAATAGGCCTATAAAAGAAGTGCCTTTTTTTGGTTTGAAAAGTGTATTGCAAAAAATAAATGCATTAAAAGGCATTTGGCATATCATAGTTATCCTGCTAAAATTGTGTTCTTGTGAGAACAACGCAATAGCCCATTAAATGTTCACTCTGGATTACTACCTTTCTAAGTGTTATCAACTGAAGTTTTTTTTTTAACTCACTTTCAAAGTGTTGTACCAAATAGTATAATTAGTCTAAGATTCTTGCATAACTACTCTGAAATTTTAGAGAAAAAGTTTTCCCCTCACTCATCCTTTGAAGAAACTGTGTTTACTATTGGTTTTACTGAATTCCTTCAGCATTTTGTTAACATCCTGATCATGTGACAGATATGGAATCAGCATATGACTAAAATTTCTTCATTCTTAATCAACAAACTTCAGACCTTCATCAAACATCTACCCCTATCAATATTTAATCTCTTCAAAAAATAATTATAATCTCCAAACAAAGTTTTGATTTCTCTGTTACAAAAAAGAACAAGATTTTTATGCTAAAAAAAAACAAAAACAAAANGGTTATATTAACACCAAGAAAACTTTGTGAAGAATATCCATTTGTTTCAATATTAAAATTTTAGTTTCCATCTATATAACTGTAAATGACTTAATGACAATGTACTTAAATCTGTCATCACAACAGGGAACAAGAAACCTTTGTTCAGATGACGGCTCAGTTCTTTCCTTTTAACTTTTCAGGTTTCGACTCCTCCCTTTTTCATCATACTTATTGGTTAAAACAAATTATTTATAATATTTACAATTTAATATATCATTGTAGTCGCAGAAATTATTTATTTAGAGATGCAACTTTAGCAGAGGATAAATTCACACAATGTTTAGTGATTTCAGAAGACCTTTCTAAATACATAGCTAATGTAGACTGCTTCTTTAAATTTTAGAGAAGAAATGCCCGGATAAAACTATTGTAGTGGGAGATAGATTAAATTTGGGGGAAGGACATGATCTTCCTTCTCAGATATATAAAATTGGGTCATATCTACCTGGAGTTAATGTATGAAAAGCATAAACTTTACAGAAAACTCAAATGTTGATTAAAGTTACTTGATATAGCTCTGGTACTCTATTTGTAGTAAAAAAGTCTGAAATGCATTGTCAGTGAACACACTTTTTTTCTGACTAGTCCTTTCTTTTTAAAAACATAGTTTGTTGTAATGAGATGTGTTAGAGAAAAATGGGTGTGTTCCAAACATCATAAAATATAAACAAAATAAGTTCACAAAACCACATTGCTTATTCACAATTCTTTTTCCTGAAGCTTATAGTTCTTTTCATTAAATTCTTGTAGCGTATCAGATACCTGTGATATTTAATGCTGAAAACGCAGAAGCAACTAGAAACATAGACCTACAGAATATGAGTTGAGCTTGTGATCTTAAGACATTTCTTTTTTCCTTGAAATCACTGTAGGTTCCAGGGAGGATATTTTCAAAATGCCTAAGGATCGGGTACTTATTGTTCTTGTGAGACTAAACAGGTACCTGAAAAATTCAGTGTAACCACAAACTATTCAAGTGAAGGAGTAGCAGATTTCATGGAAATTAAAATTACTGCTGGCAAAAATACAACGCAGACAAACCAACATGCATGCTCCCATATTCTATAGCAACACATAAAAGTGTCAAGAGATGATAAGGAAGTAGTTAAACAAATGTTAACTATTCTTTGGCTAAGATCAAGGAAGGTAGAGAAGAGCCCATTACATAAAAGGAATATTTTGCAGCAGAACACTTTTCTTTCTCATAGTATATTAATGTTTATATTTGTTTCTTTCTGCTTTCTGTTGCTTTTGTGCCCTTAATTCTGGCTTCTTCTGGCCCATCCTTCTAAAGGCCAATAATTTGCTTAGGAAAAAGTGATGCAGGATGAATAACTTTTTGCTCAAGCAAACATATCAGATGCTTTGTATTCAGGCATTTTATACTTCAATTAGAAGAAAAACCATCCCTCAATAGGGTAGAAGACTTGTTTTGTTCAAACTTTTACTAGGTTCAAAGAAATGGAAAAAGTCCTTAGAAATATACCTGTGACATATTACAAAATTATTTCCAGTGGGTCCATTTCAAAAGAGTAACTGACAATGCAAGTTGTGTTTCTATATCCTTCCATATTAAGAAAAGAACATGCATTATCCTTGTTAAAAATTATGAAGGATTGTACAATCCAAATCAGAGGAGTGAAATTATAACTAAAATTAACAAATAACATTGATAGATTTTAATGTTAATTTTTACAAAATTTTTAACATATACAGTTAAATGTCTTGCTTGCTTTTTAATATTTCATGGTTACTTTGATTTTACTTTCACTAACACTTTCTCTTTTTGCATAAGAGTAAAAACTCTAAGGTTATAGCTTCTACTGCTTAAAAAAATACTGCATATTAAGTGAAATAAATCCTGGCCTTCCAAGATCACACCAGTCCAAAAAAATCTCTTGTTACCTTCACTGGGGTTAAGAACGAGTTGCTTTCACAGATGTACAAGGAATTCGAAGCCTCTGATGCCTCAACAACAGTTTGCTTTAGTTTGCTTTCCAAGTTTCCATAATTTGCTTTAAGCAGAAAGAGTGCTGTTCCTTTTTCTTCTAAAGCAAGTCTTATTAAAAATTATACCAAGGTATACCCACCAGGTAATTTCCTGCAGAAAATTTTACATTATCCTGATCTTGTAGCTCAATCTATGCTCCAGTTTTGACTGTTCAGTGACTTATTTGAAAGTATAATGTTGAATTGAATCTGTGGTGTAATATTTGCTGGAAGTCCTGGTATTAAAAAGTTGTTTTTCCACTTTCATACATTACAGAATAATGTATTACAAAATCATTCATAAGGCATGACATTATAAAATCTTGTGAAAGTGTATCACATGTAGATAAATAGATGAAGCTGTTTTAGGACAAAATTCAATAAAATTACTTACAACTCTACTTATAATCATATATATTTACATGCAGATACAAGCAGACAAGCTCTTTAAGTGTGCTCCTATCATAAATAAATTTTGCTTTTTTAATTCCAATTACCTTTTGCAGTTTTATGCCAGTATATTGTTACACAAAACCCAGCTTTTGATCCTTTTCCAATTATATGAAATAAAAGGAGAGATTTCAAGTTTCATGGACCATTCATGCAATTCTCCTCTTATATCATTGAATTATGGATTGTTTTCTTACAACCTTACAAAGTCCTTTTCTCTAGAGAAAAATCTACAAATTTCAAAACAGTGGAGTAACATGCAAGATTTATTCAGATGTAGTTTCTGGTGTATTATAAGAAATAGCTTCTGGCAATGACAGCAACATGAAAAATATTTCTGCACTAATGAGGAAGGGAAATTAGGGAAAGGGCAAGTTTACACTTATATGTTAGTTCTGTATGCCACTATTCTAATCAGTATTTCTATTTTTTGTTACACAGTGAATTATTATTAGAGAAATTATTGGCATGGCACTGGCAAAAGTTTTATTCAAGGTACATCTGTCAAGAGCTGGATTTTCAGGTGGTGTATTACATCAACAATATGCATCTGTAGTAGACAACTGTGTTTCATTTTATTGCCTATTGTCCTGGGGTGACGTTATGATGTATCCCCAATCATCTGTTGGGTTTATGTTGTATAATTTGGATCTGAGAGTAAACGGGGAGAAAAGTGCACAGTTTGTTTTCAGAAACCTCTCGGACTGGCCTTGAAGAGTGGGAGTCACTGGCACCAGACGGCGAGTTTTTTTTGGTTTTTTTTTCAGCAGTCACTTTCGCTTTGCTTTGTAGCTAATTAGCACAGCTTAGCTTAGTTAAGCTTTGAGAAGCTTTGCATTTCTTTTTTTCCCTTTTTTTCCTTTTTTTCCCTTTTTTTCCTTTTTTTTTCTTTTTTCCCTTTTTTCTGCTTGTTTTTTTGGAACTGTTTAAACCTCCCCCCATACTGAGGACCTGGGAGGGGCTCCGGGGGAGCTGGCACCTGGACCCACTGGGAGCTACCCTTCACAGCAACTTCCACCAGTGCTGGAAAGAACTGAAAGCAGACACCATCTACTTTCCTTAATTCAGCATCTGGTATTGTTCAATTTATTTNTTTCCTTAATTCAGCATCTGGTATTGTTCAATTTATT
>VWYO01014632.1:8380-23123 GCA_013400275.1 Rhadina sibilatrix
TCTTTTGGCATTTCTTCAGGTTAATGTCTGAACAGCAAAATTTCTGAAGTAGGATTTACCCGGAAAAAAATAACCTGTCAAGAGCTGTTCTGTGCACTATTTTCTCTCTTGCAGTTCTTTACTTTCAGAGAAGGAAAATAATATTGTCTGTAGGTGTTTGGGAAAGGAAAAGGATGTGAATTAATTCAGTCCACCAAGACTTAATTTCATCATTTACTGCCTTTTTCAGTGAGCCATTGTTGGTCAATCAAAATTACTCTGGTATTTAGCACGTAGACTGCTTTTCTCCTTGGCAAGGCTAAATCAAATTATACTTTCTGCAGCCCAGATTTACTGTTGCTTTCACTAGATATGTGAATTTTAGCCAACTGAATTATGAATGGAGTTTTAACAGACTCCTCCTGAGTGTTTAGAAATAAAATCTAGTCATAAATTTCAAGGAAAAAAACATAACATTTCCTCTACTTTTTCTTGATAACTTTTAATTTGGATGCTTTTTCTTTCTGAGGTACAAGGTAAACGAGCTCTGCCTTTGCCCCTCCCTGTCCACCCGTGGGTTTGTCAGGGCTGCTGTTGTTTCACTTTTCAGCTCTTTCTGTGAAAAGTATTTGGACCAGGGGCTTACAAGTGAAAGAAGGTCTCCCTCTTGCCCTTCTGTGTTTCTCTGGCTGTCTTGGGAGCATCCTTTCCCTTTTGGGGTGTTTTTGTCCTGGAGGGAAAGCTTTAGTGTCCCTTGGACCTGCCAGGACAGGGATTTTGCTGCGAGATGCAAGTTCTTTGTCAGTCCCAGAGTCACACACTGAAACTTGGACCCGTGACCAGTATCAACCTCTGCTCCTAAAATATGCTGGCCTGTCACCCTTGGACTCCTTCCCAGGTTTTGTGCCTGTTTTCCCAGGGCAGCAGAGGAGCCAGGAGCACCCAGGGTGCCACAACACCTCTCCAAGCCTGCCCACACCCGGCGCCTCATGCACGGATTGAGAGAGATCCGAAGCCATGGGCAAGGAAATGAATCCAGGAATTCCCTTCCAGTGCTCCTGAATGGCATTTATCTCCTAAAGAAACCCAGCTGGGACATTTGCTCCTAACTGAGGAAGTCATACCTTGCCTTCAGAGCTTTCTCTTGTTGCCAACCCTGTGCAGAGGGAAGGGAAGGGAAGGGAAGGGAAGGGAAGGGAAGGGAACTGTCTTTCTCAAAGTCCCTATCAAGGATCCATTCTTCTTTTTTTTTATCTTCTGCATGTTTCATCATTTTAATGCCAAAAGCATCATAAAACATTGGTCATCTCCAGCTTCAGTCCTTGTATTTTCTCTAGGAAAATTAAATTAATTTTTGTGAAATATTAATAATAACTCTGTACAAAAAGAACTAAATAGATGCAAAACAACCCTCATTTCACTTTTATATCATATACCTTTAAAGCCATCATAGTCTACATTTTATATTCTACATTATTCTACATTTTTCTCTCTCCAACCACTGATGATGTCAGAAAATATCCCAGATTTCTTGAGATAATGCTTAACAGAAAGTTGTATTTACAAACAGCTAAACTCTAACAGGAAAACCCAGTGCTTTCGAGACTTTTAATTTTTTTGTCTATATTTTCCGTTCATGTTAAGGATTAATATATTTGGTTACGAGGATTCTAGCTCTTCATTTTTGTGATGTATGATATTGATTATAAATAGAACTCATTGATTTATAGACTCTGAGTCACTATGAAGATATTCTTGTGTTCTGTTCTCTATTTTAAACAAACACGTCAAACACCCTGCTGTGCCACTTTTTCCACTCTTAAAGGTTCAAAAATTCAAATTATCTTCCAATTTGTAACCATAAAAAGCATTTTACTGTTTCACTTACATGCCCTAGGAAAAATTATCCCAGTATTGGATTATGTGACCTTTAGATTCTATCAGAAATAGTGAAGTGGACCATTATTTAATTCAGGCTTTTAGTCTGTATTCTTGAAATTCAGTCTTATTGCTGACTGAACGTGGTGCTTTTACTGATTTAACAATGTAAATCTTAAAAGGAATCAGCATTTAACAGAATAAATAAAATATTGACAGGAAGATACAATCCCATTTTCTATCCATTTGCCTGGAAATTTGACTGAAGAAAATGCTGTTCTAAATTAGATGCAAAACTAAGAGAGATTATATAATTCAAATGCCAAATATATTTCTGAAAGCAAGAGTGTGCTTAAAGACAGACATATGTCGAGCTGGAATATTTTCCATCTCTCTCTTCCTCCTGAATTCCAGCAGCCCATTTCCCCTCACACATTTCTAGTGTGAGCACAGTTCTATTAACAGTGCAAGTGACCCCTCTGCAAGAACTCCCAGGGCACACGTATCCATCTGAATCAAACACACATTCCTACAAATACTGCTCCCACATTGAGTCCAGCTGTTTCCAACGGTGCTAAAAGTCCTCAGTGACCAATTATTGTGTGGAGAACTGGCCCTTGAGTTGTTGAGGGGAAAAAGATTGCAAAGCTTGAAAGAAATAAACTAATATAGGCAGGGATGTTTTTTCTAGAACATATTCAGTCATGGCCTTAAATCAGTCGTAAGCACAAGGTGTTGTGGTCTAATAAAACAATATTTAATGGCCAAAGTGCATTTGAAGCTAATTTGGAAACTCTGTAAGCCTTGTTACATTTACAGAAAGGACAGAAGCCAAACTGTAGTAATTTAGATAAAGTACCTTGATACTGATTGAGCTCAGTGGCACTGCAGCACATTTCCATGAGAGGTGGAACAACTGTGAATGAAGTGGGCTGGAAATTTCAAGGCCATCTTTATCTCTTTTGCTTTTCCAGTTTTCCTGTTCATGTTTTGTTCAGCTGTACCGTAGTGCTTGTCATCTCTCCTGTCTGTGAAAGAGCTCAGCATTGGATTGTACACTGCTTTTTTCCCCCTGTATTTTGCTACAAAAACATTTCCGAGTTTGAAGAAAAGTAGTGTGTAACCAAGATTAGGCTTGATACTTTTATTAGGAGAGAAATTATGTACAGATCCAAGTTTTTCTCCAAAGGGCAGTGACAGGGAAAGCGCTGGGGTTGCTGCAGTGCTCCGAGGTGCAGGATGGGCTCTGGGATGCAGGATGGGCTCTGGGATGCAGGATGGGCTCTGGGATGCAGGATGTGTGCTGCAGCTCTGGGATGCAGGATGGGCTCTGGGATGCAGGATGGGCTCTGGGATGCAGGATGTGTGCTGCAGCTCTGGCCCTGGGCTGGGGGTGAGGGGATGGTGTCACTCCTGCTGCCACCATAATTCAGCATCAGCTGGAGGGGCAGCTGAGCCTCAGAGGGTGGCACACTTATCTATACTTACACCCAACTTATAAAAAACGCCTGGAAAACTGAATTTAACCAGCTTAATAAACAGGAAAAATAAGTTGAGATATATTGCTGAGTTCAAATAATAGCAGCTTAAAAGTGTACGGTCATTTAGTGAGATGTGAACATTTAATTAAAAAAAAAAAAATATAATGTACTTTTGCTTCCAAAAAACGTGTTGTCCCCACCCAAACTTATTTCAGCAAAAATCTGACTTTTGTTGTCTCCTGTCTTTGACATTTCAGTCACAACTTTTCTCAGTATAAGCCCCACCAAAGTGGTTTCGCACGAGTCTTTAAATTCAAATTTCTGATACCCAATTTGATTAGTTAATGAATGTCTACATGCAGTAGTGGGGTTGAGCTCAGCTGTGCTGCCTGGAACGGAATCTGTCCCTAAGTATTAATGTTTTCCATGTAATTTCCCTCACTTTGGAAGGGAAAACAAAAATGTGCTGTGCATGTGAATGTGCTGTGCATGTAGGAAAAAGGCTGTTACCTGGCGTAGTAATGCTGAGGACTTGAGTGACTGCACAGGTAAAGTGAAACTCACCTCTTGCAGAAAACTTCCAGGAAGTATTGATGTGGTTGGAGCATTTCTTTCTAAGGAAGCTCATTTTTCTGGATGTTTCTTGATATTTCTCTCATTCCCAACTCTGCATTTTTTTTAAAATATTGGTAATATTGTGATGGTGTGATGCACGTGTTCATCTTCTGATATAAGTAGATACCTTTTCCTTAAGAAAAAAGTCTGTATGTTTCAAAATTTATGTATCAGAATATCAATATCATTCTTATATTTTTTTTATAACTTTGGTTATTATGTATTTCCTGGTGAAGTTTCTAAATTACCTGTAAACATCACTGTGTTTCCTCTCTTTCCTCCTCTTCTCCCACCTTCAAATTAGGTAGTAAATTTTTAATTAAACTTGCCTTGACATTTTAAGGACACTGAATATCTTTGTCATTTACACAACAGATAACAAAGTAATCCAATTTTCTGGCCTCCCACAAATTATCCCTTCAAAGAATACAGCTCTTGCTTCCCGTGTTTAAAATAAGCATTACCCTTAGCCTGGCAACCACTGTCAATTACTAATCTTTTATTATTGGCTCCAGGGAAGATTAAAGGAAAAGCTGAAACATAGCTGACAGTTTGGTTATCGCATCTGGAGTAAATGAAAAGCATGGCCTGAATCCATCAGGGGAGATTAGGAAAATGTGAGAAAATTACTGATGTCCTTTTACACGTGGAAACCCAAACTCATTCAGAAATTGAGGTCTCTAACTTTTGTCAGATCTCTCCTGTCACTGGGGGGTGATGCAGTGGATGGCAGAGATAAAGAGGAAATGTGTTCTCCTCGTGGAGCAGGGTTGCTCTGCTGAGTGTCCCAGGGGAGAGGGGAACGTGCCAACAGCACAGAAACCATCCCACCACACCTGACAGCAGGAATGGTTTGGAGGAAAATGTTTTTTTTTTTTTTTCTCTGTCCTTAACAAAACTGATTCATCAAATATTCATTCCTAGGACTAAGAGGAAAACGTAAACCGTCTCCTTACAGGACCTCGATAAAAGTGATCAGCTGTCTACAAAGATTTCATAGAATTGCAAAGCTTTCTTTTAATAGGTGAAATAAAATGGTTTCAGAATATGCTGAGATCGAACTGACTTTCTATAAGTTAAATGGGGTTTTTTTGGTTTTTTTGGGTTTTTTTTTCAGATTATGGCATAAATACTACCTGGTTCTGTGCCTGCATATCCCCTAAAGTGATGGGACTTTACTCCTGGCCTGAATTTGGGTGCAGCTGCAGCACTGGAATAATCCTTTGGGAGGAATTGTAGAGTGGATAACATCTCCTCAGGTGCAAAAGTGGATGGAAGGCTAAATGCTTTCTTTTGGACTTCAGATTTTCTGTCTTATCAAATGGATCTTTCTTTCTTTAATGGATTGAAATGTGGATTTGTCTCCTGCAATCTGTATCTACAACCTCACACTGTTATTGAATGAAAAAAGCACTTTCAGTGGATGTTCTGGGTGAGGTGGGCACAACCCAAACCACCCAAGCAACACAGATAAATTCAGAAAGAAGAAGAAATTAGCTCTTCTGTAGCATATAGATTTTATGGGTAGTAGAACAGAAAAGCTGTATTTCAAATCTGGTGTGCTTTAGGTAATAATCTTAGGCTATCTCCCTAAATAATATACTTTGAGAGTTTAAATGTCATTATTTTAGTCATGTTTGCACAGGGACACACTAGGATTGTTTTGTTTTTGTTTTGTTTTTTGGTTTGGTTTATTAAGCATGCAATTTATGTTTCTGAAATATTTCAGAAATATCTTCATCTCCAGGGGACATAATAAGCCCTTAAACCAGCATTCTGCTGTCCTTGAAGTTTTCTAGTAGACTGAATTTTCTAGTAGTCTGAATTTCACAGAAAACTAAAACTGCAAAGCTTGTCTTTATTACCTGGAGGTCTCAGGAGGTCCTTATACAGGAATACTCACTGATGTTTCAGTTTTCTTGATCCTGGCCCTAGCATAGAGATGCCAGATGCGAGACTTTAAAAGAAATCACAGTGGTGAGCAGAAATTGATCAACTCTGATATTAAGAGTTTCTTACTCCTTTGAGGAAATCTGTCAGACAAAAGGAATGAGTAAAAATAATGGGAATTGACACCCTTCAGTCCTTGCACTTTCAAAACACAAGAGATGTGTCTTGTACTCATTCCTGGCCAGGTTGCTGACAGAGGCTACCGAATTTCCAGAAAACCAGGAGTTTCCACACCAATAGCAATGTGCCCCTTTTGCTTTACAAACTTAAATATGCATATGAACTATAGGTAACTTTCATAGTTAATCCTTTCAAAATTTGAGTTTGTATTTCCTTTTGCTGTAGTATCACGACCTAATCTAGATTTAGTTATAAAATTCATATTATTAAATAGAAATCATAGTGTAATTAAGGGAATAACTTTAATATTCATAGAAAACCTCATAAATTTTACGATCCAATAGAAAAGCCAACTGAAAGTCTTGCAAACATTAAAATTTTCTCTCTGTTATCTTCGCTAACAAGACATGGGGATCTTTTGGAATAAATTCACAGAAAACTAAATGTCTGTTTTCCTCACATAATTTCAGTATTTCATGGAAAAGGGATACACAGATTTATTTGGTTTCTATTTATAAGTATCTCTTTTCTCACTAGACATGGGCCTCTCAATCATCTTTTACAAAAGTGAACCAATTTTTTCACACTTAAATGTGCTCATTGGAAGCAGCCTCTGCTGTTGAATCTGTAAAACCCCAGTTTCTTTTGAATTCAAATTTTACTACATTTAACTGCATTGATATAAATTTCAGAAACCTTCTGGGAAGCTCTCCAAACTCTGCACCGTCTCCCTCTTAGATGTGTTGAAGGTCTGAAGAATAATGGTTTATTCACATCTCAGACTACTGATTTAAGGCAGTTCTTCAAGGGATGCAAACTGATCCCTGGCTGACTTTCATTGCAAGCACACATTTTGAATGGAGACGGTGATTAGGCATTCAGATTTTGTTTGCCAAATTTAAATAATCACCTAGCATTTACATCTGCTGAAGAAGACACTGGCACCTTGATTTATTAATTCTTTGCTTTAAAATGTTCCTGGATATTTTGCAGTGTAAGATGATGAATACAGAAGTCACATCAGCTCTGCATATATCTCTTTCCATCTCCCTGAATACTTCTCTTTCCTGATCCTCTCTTCCTAATGGGTTCACTTCTTAGTAGTTTGTGTCTGAGGACTCCATCCTGAATATTTCAGAGAACAGACTCACCTATTTGCTCTGGCTCTCTGCAGCCTTCTCATGCTGCCTATTATTTCGTGGTTAGGTTGATGTTAAAATGGTCTTTCACACTCTGTCCCCGTGCTGGGGCCCTCACTGCACAAGAAGTTTGTCTTGGTTTGGAAAGACAGGTATCTGCCAGGGAAAGCTGGAGTTTCCCTTGGAATGGAGAATGTAAACCCCTCACCCCCACCAAATTATAATTTTGCAATTCAGGGCTTTCAGGCAAAGATTTGGGAATAGGAATAACAGTTCTTTACTAGGAATATTAACAATACAGATGTAGTAGAAAACAANCCAAATGTATTATTACAGTAGCATCAGGAAAGTTGTGTGGGATGTGGCACATGGGGCAAGTCTGGTGAGGAGGGGCTGAGGGAGCTGGGAAAGGGGCTGAGCCTGGAGCAAAGGAGGCTCGGGGGCACCCTGTGGCTCTGCACAGCTCCTGCCAGGAGGGGACAGCCAGAGGGGTCGGGCTCTGCTCCAAGGGCACAGGGACAGGAGGGGAGGGAACGGCCTCAGGCTGGGCCAGGGGAGGCTCAGCTTGGACAGCAGCAGGAATATCTCCATGGAAAAAGGGTGGCCAGGCCTTGGCAGGGGCTGCCCAGGGAGGTTTGGTGTGCCCATCCCTGGACGTGTTTGAGGAAGGAGTGAATGTGGCACGCCGTGCCCCAGGCTGGGGACAAGGTGGGGATCAGGCACAGCTGTGTCTTTTCCTGGGCTTTTCCAGGCTCAGTGGTTCCATGAGAAGAGCAAATGAGTTCTGTGTAGGAGAATAAATGTCAAGGCCTGAACCCTCCCCAGAGACACCACCAGGACTGACTCCACTCCATGGCTCCCAGTTTGGTTGGGTTTGCCTAGGCCAGAACTAGATGTCAGGCTTTCCTGGTGAGCAGAGGCCGTGCTTTGCACTCTCAATCTGAACAACAGCACTGGGTAAATCACTGTGCTGGAAGCTTTGCCCATCTGAGGGAGCCTTGCCTGCTGGGAAGCAGAACGAATGCTCCCCTTGTCCTGCACCCCCTCCTCTCAGCATTTTGTCAAAGAGATTCTGATCACCTTCTCTCAGTCTCTGAGTTGTCCTCTGGGGCTGTTTGTCACGAGAAGCTTGTCACCCAAACAGGAACCACTTAGCAGCTCTCATTGCCTTATATTCCCTGCCTGAAAGAGTTCCTCAAATACTCAAATTTCCTTTGGCTTGGCTGAAACATTATATGACAGCTTTGCAAGCAGAATGCATGGTTTTCCTTCTCACAGAAGGGGAATAAAAGCTTCTGTTAAGAAATATCTGTTTAAGTGGCTTTGCCTATGAATAAATGATACTTCTAAAAAAAAAAAAAAAAGAAAAGAAATATTTAATATTCTGCCTGAGGGCATCATGTTTCTGACTTCTACACAGCATATTTCTTCTCTGGGTCTGTGCTTGTGGTTTTTAAAGAGATCTCCACAGCAGTAACATTAAAACAGAGGAGATAGTGGCTGAACTGGGAGATGTTCAGAGAAATAAAAGAATACATATTTCATTACTTATTCACCTCTGGTTTTTCTTTGCCTTAATTTCGCATTTATCAAGGTTTGCATTTTGAAAACTAAAGATAAATAAGTAAATAATCATACATAGCCTTGAGGAGAGAAAAGCAAGATCAATTATAGCAAGATAGCTGGACACGGAACCAGAAAATTCAAAAAAGGGCAGGCAAAGGGGCATTAAAATACAAAGACAAAATTGAATATGCTACAGAATCACCAGGCTTTGTAATTGCCATCCCAGAGCAATTACTCTGTGTTCTCTTGCCTATAAGAGTTTTGAAAAGGACAGTATTTTTTAACTCTGATTTTCCTGGTGCCTGTTTCCTGAGCAGTGTTTGTGCTGCATGTGAGGATGTTATTCCACTTATTGTGTGCACCCTGCACTCGGAGGAGGGATGACAACACTTGGAGCAGGGATGGCAGCTGCTTTGTGATCCAAGTCTCTGGGCTCCAATCACATTCTAATCTGTGAAAAGTGAGGGGCTCTGTCGTAAGGCACTTCTGAGACAGAAATCTGACAGAAAATCTGTTTCAGTCAGTCTTTGATTTCAAAATTATTTCAGCCCTGTGTCACACACAGCCCCTTGCCAGATTGATCTGTGTGGATGGAGCCTCCCTGCCCTGGGGGATTCCTGTTCCCTGCAGGGATCCAGACCTTCACCCTTGCTAAAAACCCTTTATCTGGGGGTGGGAGAGTGGCTGCCAAGCTACCAGAGCTGTCAACAATTCGATTTCTCTTTGTTCCTTTGCTCTGTGTGAAATGATCTTTAGGAACTTTGCAGGATGTCAGAAGAGCTTTGAGAATTCCACTCCCAAGTTTTTTTTTCTGCTTGTTGTATTTCTGGTAGAAGGTGGTGTCACACACTCACATTTAGAGAATATGATCAGGTCATCTTGTTTCAGTGCCTTACTTTGGGTAAGCAGAAGCCAACAGAGGTGTTCTGTTTCCTGACATTAATCTCACCTAAGAAATTCCAGAGTCTGCAGGATTTACACTGTCCTGCATCTTTGGCAGAGTAAAAGTTGGCTGTGTGTCTGAAATAGGGCGTTTGGGCAGTTGATTTTGATTCTTTCTTTCAGAAAGCAATTTAAAATATTTTTTGTGTTAATGGCCTGAGACCAGATGTACAATTAACTTTTTAACTGGGAAAAGGCAGAAACGAAGCATCTCTTCCTCATCTTCAGTAACAAATAAAAGTGAACAGGTATCTTAGAAGTGAAAGGATGGATGTCCCATATCTATTACCCTTCTCAGCATGTTTCCTGCTAATTAATTGCTGCAACAATCTTGGGAATTCTGACTACATAAATAACCATAACTTTGGTTTAGACAAAACTTTTTCTCGTCATATCTGTTATGCCTGAAAAGTATTTGGAGACTCGGGGTTTAGCTGAAAAAGTTTGAAGGGTAGAAGGGCTGTCACACATTCTATTCAAAGCTGTGATAAAGCCAGCATAAAAAATTAGGTATGTAGTAGCTGATGAAATATCCCATGGCCTAAAGTAAGGAAATTATAGAAAGTGAAACTTCATTCTCCTTTATCTTACTGAGGTATGAATTTATCTATGAATAATATGACACAGTACTGATAAATAAGCCATGGGACATGGAGCTTTTCCTGCCATGTGAATACACCATATATATATAAAATATACAGGGTGGGATGCCAACCACAGCTTATGCACACCTTAATTATCAGCTTTCAGCATCCCTTTAGGGTACCTTCTTTAGGTAAATAATATTAATAAGAAAAGCTCTTAACTTGGGGGATTTTTTTGTAGTTTTGTAGTTGTCTTGTTCTTTAATAGAATTAATTGAATAAACGAGAGAGGTTTCATATAAAATGTTAATAAAAATTCCACTGGGTGGTGGAATTAATATTTATGTCTTGCTGATGTAAATACAAAGGGTTTTTAATCCGTTTATATTTTGAGGATAGCAGTAGTAGTGAGCATTATTCAGGAAATGAAAATAACATCCTTTTGACTAGTTAGCTTGAAATTTAATGCTGCTTAGGTTATAAAACATTATCACAAAGACAAAAAAGAAGCACCAAAAAATACCAGAGCAAAATGTGACTCCTTTATGTCAAAATACTCTCATAAAGCACTCCAAAATGTGCTTTATGAGAGTATTGCAATTACAGAAGGAATATGATATATCTTTTCCTGGACTGCACTCCAGACCTACCAGTCTAATGCTGCTGCAGAATTTTTGCTCAGGAGAGATGCAGAAGTTTCAAAATTAGCTCCATGTGAGGGTTTAGGATCTAAAGAGCAGAAACTCTGATCAATTTTCCAAAGGAACTTTGTTCCTCCTTTAGCTGGAGCAGGCCCATACCTTGTAAACCTTTGAAAGCCTTTAATGAGAGGATTGTACAGACAGGTGTGAACACCAGTGGGGACCATCTCCCCAGTAATGCTTTTTTTATGGAGAAGGAGACCCAGGAAGCATCAAAGTATGAAGAGCAGCTCCGCACATGATTTGCCTTGATTTTTTAGAAACAGAAATTGATTTTCATCCCTTTTCAAACTATGCTTGTAAGAAGTGCATTTCTATTTTTCCTGTATAAAAGCGGAGTGAAAAAAAAAATACCATCTGAAGGAGGCAGCTATTTTTTTGTCTTTGCAAAATTGACATATTAATTTTGAATTTGATTTTTATGAAATGGGAATAGCTGTAACTTAATCCATTGCGAGATAACAGGTGTAGCAAACGAGGAGCTCTGCTGGTGGATTTATTTCATGTTTGCAGTTTGCATTGCTGCTTGTAACAGTGGACCAAAGGTAGAACTTTCAGACCAGGTTTGTATTCAGAGCTTTCACCAAAATCAGATCTATTTTCTGAGTTAGCTATTATGTTCTGATATTATCAGGGAGTTTTCTGTGTTTGTTCATTTTTCTCTCCAGCATGACTGACAGATTTATGACATTACAGATAGAGAAATTAGATACCAGAAAAACACTGCTAAAAAATAGGCTGTGAAAAAGTCCAAGGGACTTTTCACACTGATTAAAAAAAAAAAAAAAAATTCCTTTATAATGAATTTTACAGAAGTAAAAGCAAGAAGATTTTTGTTTTTCTTCAGTCTTTTGCCCTTTACCTTCCAGTTGTATCTTTGCATACTCATTAAAATAAAATTGCTGACAATTTGTCTCAGTTCCCCCACCAAAAAATCCTCAATATTCACATTGGGGGGTCTCTTGGGTCACACCTGGGCTTGGTGTAAGATGGGGATGATCTGTTCTGCCACAGGCAGGGACATCATTTTGAGGTGACCTGAAAAGTCTGTACTTTAAATACCTGTGAAGTGACAGAATTTGGCTCTTTAATATCCAGCCTTTTTGTAATTATCTCAAATGGAGGGGAAGAGGTGGGGGACAGCCAGCAGTTCTTTCTGCTGGAGAAAGCGTGTCCTTAATTGCCCCAAAGAAATGTAAGAGACTTAAAGATGATGGCATGTTAAGAAGTATTAATTCCCACCTTTTAAAAAAATATTTGGAAGCACAGACAGGGCTGTACAGATAGTTTTATTAAAGTCCTTGAGATAACATCTCATTTTTACTCTTGACACTCTGAATTACCGCCCACAGTCTGCACTAAGAAATTACTGCAAGGAAAACCTTTTGAAAATTTATCTTCCCATCCTTTTGTTTTCTACGATGAGAAAAGTTAAAGCATAAAGGTATGGCTTCAGATTTTCTCAGAAAATCAAAAAGCCTTTTAAAAGATGTCTGAAAAAAATTACTTTTTTTCTGCCAATAACTAGATTTGCTTTAGTCTGTCCAAGAAATCACGTTAAAGAATGTGTTACCTCATGTTGTATTACCATATGGGGTCACGTACTATTAATGATCCTTAATAAAAAAAAGGGGAAATTGTAAACTTTTCAGTTTAGTTTTTATGCTTTCAGAGGCATAATGCCACTTAACAAGGGAGAAAACAAAGCCACAAGATTGAAAGCTCATCTCAAACAATGTGACATTGTTTGAGAGAAGCATTTACATTTATAAAATTTGTTAAGATGCTGTTCCCATATGTTATGTTGTATTCTGAAAACTATTATGTATAAAATCAGCATATAAAAATTCTTTCTAAGGAAAATTAAACTTGCTGGGAAGGTAAAAAGTAATTGTGTGGATTGCCAAGGAACCTTGGCTGCCAAGAAAAGTTCCTTGGCTGAACTGAGGATCTGGGAGTACACCTTTTATTTTTCTTATGTAGATTGAGAGCATTTCCCCTGGCAGAAAATCAGGATTTATGTCCAGGGTCTGAACTGGACACAGCACAAAATGTGTTCTGCAATCTCTGGATGGATCAGCTTTTCTTCTGAGGAGAGCAGAAACACAAGAAATGCTTCATGGGTGTTTGTGAACTTTGTTTATAGTTGGCCCCTAAAAAGGAAAAGACATTTCACCTACAGAGAAATAGGAGAATATTGGCATCCATAAAGACACATGAACTAATTACGTAGCAAGTGTATGCAGAGATTTAAGTTTCACATAAGTTACTTCTGCAAATCTCATTTACTGTTATGGCAGTTGGGGCTTGCCTATATTTTCTGCCCTTGGTGCTCTCTCTCATTACAGGAGATGAAAGAGCTGAAATTATGGATCTGTAATTGCTCTTTAGGTAAGGATTATTCATTGTCTTACTGAAGAACACGATATGGAATAGAACACTGGCATGCCAAAAATGATTCTCCAGCAAAACAACTGCATTGAGCATTCCTAAAGATGCTGCCCATGATTAATGCACCTCAGAACAGTAATATCCTTCCTCTGCAGTATGGTGTTAGCCAGGAATTGTTTCTGCTTCTTTGATGAAGTTTTAATAAAGTGTTTAAGCTGCTAAAATTACCTGAAAGTTCAGCTCTTTGCTGCTCAAAACATCTGCAGCACATTTTGCTTCAAAGAAGGTGAAGGATTCTGTGGAAAGTGTGACTGGTGGACACTGGCTGAACACGAGCCCAGGTGGGCAAGAGGCCAGTGGCACCTGGCTTGGATCAGGAATGGTGCCCAGGGGATCAGGGCAGTGCTGTCCCCTGTGCTGGCACTGCTGGGGCACCTCCAGTGCTGGGGGCAGCTCTGGGACCCTCAGGACAAGAGGGACATTGAGGGGATGGAGCGTGTCCAGGGAAGGGAACAGTGCTGGGAATGGGCTGGAGCACCACGAGGGGCTGAGGGAGCTGGGAAAGGGGCTCAGCCTGGAGAAAGGGAGGCTCAGGGGGGACCTTCTGGCTCTGCACAGCTCCCTGACAGGAGGGGACAGCCTGAGGGATTTTTGCTGCCAGAGAACAAGGACGAGATGAGAGGGAACAGCCTCAGGCTGTGCCTGGGGAAGTGTAGATTGGATATTAAGGAAAATTCCTTCATGGAAAGGTTGTCAAACATTGGCACAGCTTCCTGATGGAGTCACCATCCATGGGAGTGTCCCAAAACGTGTGGATGTGGCACTTGAGGACAGGGATTAGTGGTCAACATGGAGGTGATGCTGGGTGGATCCTTTGATTCTCTATTCGTGCATTGGTGGGCATCCTCAAGCAACAAAGGAAGAAAAACGTAAACCCAGCATTTTCTCAGTTTAGTTTGGCAACTTAAAGGAAATTACGTTTACAAAGAATTTGTAGGGCTGTTAAAAACTCACCATTGCTGGACAGCACCAGGATCCTTTTGTGAAATGAAGGATAAAGTCATGGAAACCACAAAGGGGCTCAGTGGGGTTTGTGTGTTGCTGACTTTGGAGCAGAATCAGCCTTTTTCAGACACATGATATATTTGCTTTCTAAAGTTGCTTGCATTGTCTGGGGATGAGGATTAAGGCTTAGACTTTTTATGTTTGATCTGTCTGTGTCCAGGAGGTATTATTTATATGGCATGGGATTTAGTACACAATTCACATTTCCAGAAGGAATAAAATCATTTGTTTCCAGGAGGAAGGTTCAGCCTGTGAAGAGCCAGACTATAAAATTTTGATACAATTCTTTTGAAGGGAAAAAAAAAAAAAAAAAAAAAATGTAAGAGCTTGTA
>VWYO01014632.1:50145-64308 GCA_013400275.1 Rhadina sibilatrix
TTCTATTTATTCTTTTCCTCGCCCTTTTTTTTTTTTTTTTTTTTTTTTTTTTTTTTTTTTTTTTTTTTTTTTTTTTGGTGAGGATTTTATATCTCCTATAGCAGCTGGCCAAAGAAAATGAAGATTTATTGACATAGTCTACTTTACCCCCTGTTGTATGTAACCTTCACACAATAATCAATCCTGTTAGGACTATGGATCCTGAGCCTACCACTCAAAGGTCAAAAGTGAGAAAAATTGATCATCTGTTGTATACCTGTATATCAAGATGTATAGTCTTTCTTCAAGATGCCTCTCATTAACATTTCTAGAATAACATTCTTCTAATAGAATTTTGTCAGCTGAAGTCTAACATCCAAACTTTTGCACCAGAACTACACCAGAATTTAAAAATTACAGTTGGAAATCACAGCAAGCTATTTTTACTATGAGAGGAACCTGTTAGTTACAGAAAGAGAAATCAACCATTATGTCATTTGGAAGTTTTTACAATTAAAAGTTTTATTCCTAGAGGAACTGAAAGACAATTAAATGAAATGCTAACAACAAATTAAATGCTTTATAGGTCAGTCATCCCATTAGGTCTCTTTAGGGAAGCTGTTCTCATATAAAGCATGCCATAACCTATTTGCATAATGATTCTATCTTAACTGTGCCTTCTGCTCTTTTATGGTGTGTTGTTTATCCTAGTGCTGGGCTGACATAGTGGAATTGCAAAGAAAGTAAAAGCTGCTATTTATGGCAGACAAAACACTGCACCATTCAGATGTATTATGCAGGACAGTACCCAAACTGCAAATATGATTTAACACACAGAGACACTATTCTCCCCTCATTGCAGTGGCTTAATTGTTTGAATTATATATACACTGTTACCATCATTGTTTTTATAAGATTATCCACACAAAAGGAGTTCCAGCCAGAGTGTGGGGAAAACACTTGTGAAAGAAAACACAAGGTTGCTAAAGACACTGGTAATGGTCTGAGCTCCTTTGAAAAAGCAAACACCTTTCCTAGGGGAAAAAACCCGCTTCTGAGAAATGTTCATCTCTGAATCACAGTGAGACAAACATTCTTTCAAAATTTTGAAGAGAAAAAAAAAAGTAATAAAACAAGTTTTAATTTCTGGCTTTGAGTTACAGCCCAGTTGTTTAAAAGATTTTTTCCATGGGCAGAAAGTGAACAGCTAATAATCTTGCTCTGTAGTGGGGAAGCTCTGTGTTTTATTCTTTTTTTTTTTTTTTTTTTTTTTTTTTTTTTTTTTTTTTTTTTTTTTAATTTTTGAGTATAATGTTTTCAATATGTAGAGAAGAAATATAAACAATTCTATTAGTAGCATTTGAACTGACAACAGTCTCAGTTTACTTGATCTGCCAGAAGGAGGCTTCTAAATCTTATTTTCCTGAAACCTAATTTTGTCCCTCTGGCTTTTGTACATCCTCAGAAAACCCACAGGGAGCCTGGGAGTGCAAAGTGTCTTTGTTTCACTCTCTGAACAGGACTTCTTGGATCTTAACAGTATCAGTTGCATGTGGAAGGCACTGGAGGCCTATTTTGCAGGCTGCAGGAGGAGGAATTGCTGTGATAAAGCCGCGGGATCCAAAGCCCTCGGGGACACCGGCAGCAGCTCCTTGCAGTTCGCCGTCTTTAACCAATTAACTGCAGAGTCGGTCAATTGTCAGCTCCAGCACAGGGGCAGGGACAAGAGCAGGGCTGAACCTCTGCTGTCAGTGCCAGACAGCCACCAGACAGGTTTATTTATCATCAAGGCACACGCCCTTTGTAGCAGGCTGACCTAACGAGCTCTCACAGTGCTATGGACTTGCCCTGCAGCAGAACTTCCATTCAGGGTTTCTCTTATGTTCAAGCCTTTTCAAGTATCTGGCTAATTCCTAGGAAGGTGCTGCCTTGCTGTTTGGGAGCTCGGAGAGGGGTGGGGTTTTCAAAGAGACCAGGTGCTCAAGAGTTCACAGCAGTTTCAAAAGTAGATGCCAGGTAATTTATTCACAGGTGGCTTTACCCTGGAGAAGACTCTCAGATGGCTAAGAGAGATGATATTAATTCTTCTTTGTGCATCATATCGTGATTAGCCTTCCTGCTCTTGTGCTGATGCAATGGAATCTAGACTCTTTAAGAAAGGCAGTTTTAAACTCTGTTCTGGCATATGCTGCAAAGTTTTTTCTTAAGTCTCTTGGCCCTGCAGCTGGTAGTACTGAGATTTGTCACTTTTTGTCAGCCTGCCCTGGATTCTGTGCCTGGACCAGAGCTGATCACATGAATAAACTGATCCTGATGGTTTTACTGATGAAGACTCTGGATTTTGTTTCATGGGGAAGCCTTTCCCTGGATATGATCCTCTCCTGCTACTGGCTTGAAGCCTTGCTTCTCTTTTCCAGGCCTTCTTGAGAGCATGTAGTCCACACTACAGCCAAGCACAAGTCAGTATCAATTCCAGTTGGAAAACTCCAAGACTGGATGCAGAAGTACCAGACACAGCCAATGTCTCTGTTGCTGTTAGCCAAAACACGGATCTAAATATACTTTGCCTGAGAAGTACCAGGATTTGGATTTGTCTCTGTACAAAAACTCTGGAAGTTGAGAATTACATTATATGCTTTGCTTTAATGAATTATTTCCTTCCAACAGAATGTGTATTCCTCAGCAGGAGTATGACACTAAATGTCATGAAAATGAATTAAGCAATTTCCTCCAGAGACCTGAAATAGCTTCCTTCTGCTACTAAGGAATTTCAAGGAACATCCTCTGGTGGACCTCAGCAAATTAAAAAGATCACATCTGCTGTTCTGGTGTCTCAGACCTTCTTCCTCCTAACATTTATTCAGTACTTACTTTTCCTTCTCATAGCATGCAGATGTTTGCTATAATTTTAGCTTTGAAAGAAAATAAATCACGACTCTTTGTAGAATTGAAGACATGGTCTGTGGATGAGGTTACTGGATATATCTGAGGTGAAATATATTGAGTGGGGAGTCAATCTCCTGCAGACAGTGGACTTCACTTCCAGTGCATCAAAATTCAGCTTCCCTTACTTCTTTATCTCTGGCATTCCTGAAATAGGTCTTGTGGGTTTATAGGCACCTCCCTGCTGTGGGCCAAACTGTTAAGTAATGGAAGGAGCATCTCACTTGCTTTTAAATGTCTCCAGAGATGGAAAGTCCCGCAACCTGTAACCCTTCCATCTGCCAGGTCTGAGCTAGGGGATTGCCTCCCCAGTTTTCTCTAGGATCCTAGAATGTGGCCCATTATGTTCTCTTTTCCTGGGTAGTGCTGAGTGTCCAGGTATTTGAATAATTTTAGAAAGCTCTAAGTTCTAGGGCGCACTCTAGGTGTTGCATTTGATCCACTTTCTGTCAGAGGATTTCACGTGGGGTTCTTTATGGAAGAAAATTGTGGAAAATGGATGGGGTTAGGGGGGGTTATGTCTCACCAGACAAGGAGATAAAGTTGTATTTATTAGACTGCCATGTTTCACTATCACCCAGCCTGAATAAGCCTTAACCTTTCGATGCCACGTTTTCTGTCTGCACATCATGGAAAGTTGTGAAGAAAACTCTCATTTTAGTCTGAAAAATTATGAACAATGAGGGAAGAGTGCTCTTTGTGGTCACCTACTTGTGCTATTCAAGATAGATGGGCAGTATCAAAGAGAAAATATTAAGAAGTAAATTAGAAGCATATTTTCAAAGAAATCTCCTTTGCTTACCCAATATCTAATTGTTCAGCATTCTCTTATCTCACCTAAATCCAGCATCCTTTATGCCACTGAATTGTTGCATATTTATTGAACTGCTTTTGATTTTATTTTTTTTTTTCCTGTGTGAGTTCTCATCCATAAAACACTTGATTTTACTGTGGTAAGAAATAAAGGGCAAAAGAGGAAGACAAATTTACATATAAAGCACAGTCTGGGGCACATTCTGCCAGATTATGTGTCTTCAAAGGCTTTTTCTGGAAGTATATTACAAATGAGATTTCTTCCAAGTTAGGGTGATCCAAAGTACTGTGTACATAAATTTTCTACACCCAATTTAAAACAAGGGATGTTGCTTGAAGCTGTATCTGCAATAATATTTCAGAGAATTATTACTGTAAAAAAACATACCAGGATTGGTATAATTAACCAATAGGTTTTAAAATGGATTGTCTAGCAATTAATTATTTCCAGACCATCTCAGTAACAGCATATGACACCAAACAAAGTCCATGCATGAGGTACCATTCCAGAATTACGTCAAAATGCTTGAAGTTACTTAATTTGAAGCCAGAAATTTGTGTTGACACCTTACAAGTTTGTTACTTTACAGCTGGTACTACAAAAAGAACATTCTGCCCGGTTTTGATTCATTGTTATTAACACTTAGCACTCAAAGCAGCACATAAAAACACCAGGCCAAATGTTCCAGATTCCCAACGTTTTCCTCTGTTGATATCAGCAGTGTCTTACCAGTTTTAACACACTTCATTAATGAACACCCCATGCCAGATGTGTCCCTGTTTAAATGCCTAAAAATAACTCTTAAGTTGTTCCCTGGCAAATGCTAAGCTGACATAAAGATGAGCTTATGGCAATAATTATATGGCTGCCTTTAAGGTTTATGTTGCACTTGCAATTGAACACACAATTTGGGATTTTTACACTGGGAATGGTCTTGAGGCTACTACCTAGGAATGGGAGAGAAAAAGTTACGATATAAAGAGGGAAAGGCATATAATTAATTTTGTCTAAGAGTTACACTCAAAGCGGTGAACAGACGGACACTTTTTAAATCTGAAAATCCTATCACTTGCCAGCTGTAGTGTGTCACATACAACATGTCTGCCTCAAACACAGAAAAATTCCACTTGAAATCTTGGCTGATGCCAGGAGTGTTTTGCTGGTTCTTGCACTGTTACAGAAAGAGTAATTGTTGTTTCTCACAAAATAATATGTAGGATGAAGGAGAAGCTGATATTTAATATTTTAGTCAGAGGAAGAGAGAGAAATATGACAAGGATTAAAATAAAACCTTACAGAAATTTTGTCCTGATGATTGGTTTAACATATGAAAAATCTCACTTATTTTGATGTACATTTATAGATTCATCCCTGGAGATGTTCCAGGCCAGGTTGGGCAGGGCTTGGAGAACCTGATCTGGTGGAAGGTGCCCCTACCCATGGCAGAGGTGTTGGAATGAAATGAGCTTTATGATCCCTTCTGACCCAAACCATTCTGCAATTCTACAATTTAACCAACTCTGTTCTCTTGAAATATTTGTTGAAATGTAGGTGTGTTTTCTCTATGTACCTTTCAACCTGTGGATGGTATACACAGAGATTAACTGAGGAATGGCAGTGTTATACCTTCATTACTCTTCAGAGAAAATAATGTAAGGTCTTGTTGACATCTGGTTGTAAAATAGTAATAATCTGCATTCTACACTGTCTGTGAACTTTAGGCTTTTCTATCAACACAATATTTATTCTGTGAGTAATTTTTGTGATTCATTAAATTAAATGTTCCATAGTGAACACCCAAAGAGTAGGTGGCACCATTAAAGACTTTAAAATATCTGAATGGGGACTACAAGATGTAGAAATGACTAAAATGTAAGCTGAGTTTGGACTGACCTGGTTTTTTTCCACTTCTATCCCAAATATATTAGGATATCTTATCTAGGTAGAGGATTGATCCCCTGTCTGTGGCTGTAACCTTCAGACAGGAAATATTCGGAAAAGTGCCATTTAAGTGCAATTAAAACCTTATCTAATACCTATCTAATAGATAAGAAACCGAAATTTAAATGTTTACACCAATCAATTTATTTTCTCAACTAAGTTTCAATGCCTAAACTTCAATAACAAACAAATAAAGAAAGTTTAGACAATAAGAACACTTTTGAGAACTAATTTGTTGCATTTTTTTTTTCTGCAGCTCAAAATTGGTGGTCAAGGTCTGAAAGATTAATTCAAGAGGGAGAACCCAACTTAATCTGGTTTAAAGCCAAGACAAAATTCTAGCACATGCAGAGAGTCTGGTTGTCCTGATGCTTATTTCCACTCTTCACGTCCCTCCCTTTGTGGGCAAGCAGGTATATTTGGAGTATATTCCATCCTTAAAAAGGTTTGGGATGGAAATATAATTCTGAATGTCATCTTGTGACACTAATACTGATGTTGGTAGTGGTTGCCTTGAGTTTCTTCCTACAGCCTATAAATCATTTTAATGTAAGCAAGTTATTTTGTATGGTTTGTTGCCCAAAAACTCTCCTTGCACGTTCCTCCTATTAGCTTCCATGGAAGAGAAGGTCAATCCATTTGTTCATTCTCTGAAGAAAATATTACTTTAGAGATCTTAATTCACTGTTGTCCAGAATAACTGTAAAGATTTATTATGACAAGCATAGTTGTAGAGATAATCCAGGCCTTTGTCTCTCTGAAATAAGAATGAGAAAACAAGTGTCAAAAAAAAAAAAAAAAAGTAAATTCTCTCCATGTCTTTCATTAGATGAGAAAATAGGAAGAAACATCTGGAGCTGAGTGTGAATTCAGAGGTACAACCTGAAAATTCCCCTGTTGGCTCATTACACCCATTATCTGTCTTCATTTGCTGCCCTTCCTCAGCTGCATCATCCACTATTTCCTTCTGGATTGCTGTTATTCTCTGCTCCATTGGCTGCTAATGAGTTGAGATACAGAACAGCATGTCTTCTTTCTTTATTCTTTCCTAACATTTACTGAGGGGCTGGAGGCTTGATTCATTCATTTATTTATTTTTTCCTTCATCATTTGAGAGGGAGAGCCAGAGAGAGGAAGATGGATGGCATCCAGCTCAACTCTCATGGATCCGATTGTGCCGGTAGCAGAATTTTTGGTGGCAATGAAAATTACCTTGATTCTTTTAACTCTTAAAATCTATTTGCCTCTCCCTTCAATGAATCTTTTTTATACAAAGCCGTATTATAGCTGGTCTCATGATCTAAGAATGATAATGAAGGTAAATGAAACTATTCACTTTCAATCCCTATTCTGATCCTGACTGGTATGGGGAATAATGATTCACAGCTTCTCTGTGTGTCCATTTCCAGACTGGCAATTTAGTTATTTAGTTCATTTTACATATAAAAAAGGTATTTGGGAGAGGATTCTATATAAGTGTAAGTCTTAATGTTCTGGTGGTTTGGATTTTACTCTTTACTCTTGGGGTTTTTTGGTTTTTTTTGGTTTTTTCCTACCCTATTTGTGTCTCAAGGCAGGGGAAAAAAAAAAAAAAAAAAAGGAAGGCAATTCTGAAGTGTGTGCTGTCTTCTAGTCTCTCCAAAATGAAAATCTCAATAAGGAAATAACCTTTTACTAAGTTGATAGGACTCCTTCTGCAGTTTGGTAGGTTTCTGTAGGTTCTACCAAAATGATTGCTTAACTGGAAGCCTTGGCAATTTCCAACAACGACAAACCCAGTAGTGTTTAAAGGTAATTATCTTTTTTGAACTATATAATTATAAGATTGACCCTTCAAATAAATCGTAATTAACATTGACACTTCCTGGCTGGCATTCCAATTTGTGAAGTGTGTTTAAAGGTACCCCCATGCTGCAGGAACAACAGGTTATGAACCATGCCAGCCTTTTGAAATTCATCAGCAAAACTGACTTTTTCTGTGAATACCTTTATTCTCTTCATGTATTTTTGGAAACACTTGCAAATTTCTCCTCAGGTAAATAATTTATAGGCACATTTTTCCCTTCTATCCTTAAACCTCACAATGGGATGAAATGATTTTTGAAACTCAAGCTTTCTCATGAAAGACAATATTTATTTCTTTCTATTCCCTGCGTAGGAAGTGATGATGCATAGATTCTATTGGGATTGTTTATCCATGCATTTTAATTTATATTTTGCTTCCCAGCAGTTGTGTATAGATGTAAATGTAAACCTGAATTTTGAAGGTGTCATATAATTTCATAAAATAACAATTTCTGGGTCTGAGTGTGTTTTACTCCAAGTTTTTGGCAACTCCCAGTGCTACGTGCAAATATATTCATGCAAATCTCTCTGTCACCAAGCCTAGCTCTTCATTGAGAGAGAATCTGTGATGTAAAATTCACTTTTAGGTGGAAAAACAGCATTTCTATTCACACCTGAAGTTGGTAATTTTTTTACAGGTTTTATACTCAATAAAGTACTGTACTGTATTTGTGTCTTTTAAAAAAATAATGTAGGAAGGACTTGCCCAAGGTGTGACAGCCTTGACTTAAACTTTGTAACACGTGCTCACAAGAGATTTCTGCTCTCCCTTCTTTTGAGGTGCACTAAAAAAATTAAAAAAAAAAAAAAAAAGGAAGTACAGCATTGCAGCAGAATCCAGACAGCAAAGGAGCAGAACTTGGGACTTGGAGAGGAACTTTGGGAAACTTCTTCTTCCCCAGGTAGTAGCAAAATTTCTTTTATGAAAGACAAAAGAAATGAGGCAGAAAAGTCACTAACTGGAACGGATTTGGCAGAGGTGTGAAATTGAGTTAAAATAAATTGAATAAAATCTGAACATGAATATAAAGAAATAGGAAATTGTTATCGTGGTGTCTGCTTAATTTACAGATTGAGGTATAGATGTGCAGCAGATCAGAAAAGGAGTTGTCTGGGAAAAAAAATATGAAAGGCCAGGCTCAATAAAATATTTCAGAGGTAAAGTTTGAAATAATCATATTGAACCAAGTTGAAATGGCTTTAAATCTCTAAATAAAATGTATTTGCATAAAAATATGAGGAATAGTGTGCCATGATTCCAAGGGCTTATCTAAATCTAACTCATGTAAGCCCAGTTTAGAACTGTGTGCTTTTGACATCTGCACTTCTTGTATCTCATCAGATTACTGGGAATGCAAATAAATAAAGCCATGTGCTTCTCAAAATAAAAGAATCAGGGAATTCAAAGATCACTGATTTGCCATTAATTTGTGATAATTCCATGGAGTGCAGTGCAGGATTTACCAGGGAATGTGTCCTGCAGTGGTGGCGAGCTTTGGATGCCTCACAGAGAAGGAAAACAATGAAAATAATTGCCTTGGGGAAATTATTCCTTTATTCTCTGCTCCCTTTTCAGTGCTATGCACAAAGCTATTCACTCAATAATAGTGGAACACTAGTTAGCAGTGTTCTGATGTTCCTGTAAAAACTGGAAGGTTAAATAAGAGGAAGAAAAAAAAAGGTGGTTATTTGCCTTCCTTTTGGTAGAATTTATGTTTCATTTTACTTTAATTCTACCAATTGCAATTTGTAATCAGCCTGTGAGTGTGCTGACAGGTGGATGTTTCCTTCAGAGCAGAGGGAAGCAAATATGGGACATGCTGCAGCTAAAACAATAAAAATCCCCTTTAGGTCACTCTGAAACAATTTTCAGAACTATCTAAAAGCAACTGTACTTAGACAACAAATGCTATTACTCATACCCAACAGACAGGACTGAGCTTAAAACATCATAGCTGAGTATTAAAAATTAGGAGGATTTCAATAATACAATGCAAAAATTTTCCATCCCATTTGCCATCAATTTCTCCCCATTTAATACACAGTGCTACAATTCTGGGCTGTGTTTAGAATTTGTGAGCAGTTTTTTCTAAGAGGGCATCTAACAAATTTTGACACAGCCTCTTGATGCCTGCTGGTGAGAATGAAGATTAAAGGCTTTACAGAAAAGATTTTGAATTTACGCTGTACAGTAAATGTATAGAAGTAGCTACAAATTCCTTTGCCCATAAATATGAACTGAATCTCAGGCTAATTTTTGTGACTTTTTAAAAAAGAAAGATCCATTCAGTATCCTTTATTTCTACAGAAAAGACTCTAAAAAAATAAGGAATGTGCCTCATAAATCATTTGGAAAGAGGATAGCCCATCAAAAATTTCTGAGGATTGTTAAAGCAGTTGTAGTTAATTCTTTAAGTGAGCACATGAGTGAAAGAAAGATATTTAAAGTAGGGATGATTGCCACTGTGTTATTACAGGGCTCCTCAGAAGAAAGGCACGTGGAGTTTAGGGATGCCCCTCGGTTCATCTGTGTCTCACTATCCCACTTGTGGGTGAGGGATTGGCACCAAAATCCCCCCAAAATCTGTTTGTAAGGTGGAAACGAAGGGGAAAGGAGCTAATGAAGGGTGTTTGGGCTGTTAGCAGCCATCAGGAGATGGAGATGAGAGGAGGGGATGTGTTTCATGTCGTTTCAAAGCGGCACAGATCTCTGTTTAGATGGGAGAGTTTCAGTTCTGCTTCCTGCCCTTGATAAGAGAGGGAACGCACGTAGCTCTTTGCTACCATGAAAATTTAATTAAAAAAAACCCTCTCAGTCTGAAAGAGAAAGTTTTTTTTTTTACATGAAGTTCCTTGCCCTCTCCAGTGCTGGGTTTGTGGCCATGAGAGATAAGTCATTACACAAGATCGGCTCCACCGTCATGGTTCTGCTTATGGAGATAAAATTAAAAGTCCAATTAAACACAGCCAGGAGGCAGGAAAGAAGTGAAATAATTATCTTAGACTTCCCGTGCTTTCTAACTAAAAAAAAAAAAAAAAAAAAAAAAAAAAAAAAAAAAAAAAAAAGAAAATACATAGATTAAAAAAAAANTCTACCTAAAGTCAGTATAATAACAAAAGGGAGGAGATATAACCCCTTAGAAAGCAAATTCACAGGGAAAAAAAAAATACCCAAAGGCATTAATGATAAGTTTTTCTACAGGAAAAAAAGGAGCAGTTTAGCTTCTTTGCACATTATTTTATCTCTCAGTCAAAGAACAGGTAATTAAATCAGTGTCTTCTACTCTGTTCAGATTTCCTTCAGCAGTGTGTATTAGTGTGTTAAAAACAGTACTTTGCCTTGTCTCACTTGGCAAGTGAGTAGATAGTTTCAAATAGATAGTTTCAAACTTAAAGAATAATGGAATATAAAATTATGAAGAAAAAAATATAAATATATTTCAGCCTGGCTTACCAATGTGTGTGGAAGCATTCATTTTAGCAAATGGGAAATATACATCACATACAAAGAGAAAACTGAAGGTAATAATAAAAGTTAATGCATCATAAATCAATAGCACTCAAAAATATATATTTTTCCCAGTCATAGAATTACTGCAGGTAACTTCTTTAAATGTGATTGTATATTAAAAAAAAAATTAATTGTTTTTGATTTTTTTGTACGGTCAAAGGAAATTTTGTGACTTTTATCTCTCTGGCTGTGTATAAAACAACTTTCTTCAAAAACGTGTCTGCCTTAATCTTAAAGCTTTCGTGACTTTCTTGAATGCTATTCATATCTGCTAATAAGCCCAGATAAATTAAATAAATAAGAATACTATCTGCTTTCCAGATAAACTGGTTTTTGAATGGAAGCAGTTCTATGTGTAAGTCTTCTAAAATTCTCTCATCTCACCTAGGTCTTTGCAATGGTTGTTTGTGTACAGACAAGAATGGATTTAAAACCCATTCAACCTGTTCTGAAGTCCACTTTTATAATTTAATGCATTTTAGAAACACTGCATTTTGCAACATGGTAGAAAAATGCAATAGGGAGGCAAATAAGAGCTCAGATATTAAAGATAAGAAACTACATTAGCTTAATATTGATGAAAGAAATACTAGACATTACAGAAGTTTAATTTTTTAGGGTTTTTCTATTTGTATTTAAAGTAAATTAATTGTCACTGGGAAACCAAAATTGATTTCCTAGTCTACTGCTGATTGCCTACCTTCCTTGTAAGAAACAAAACATTTTTTTCATGCTATCCTTTAAAAAACTTGTACCAGATAATTTCTTCTGTAACAAGTTCACTTCTGTATTCAGAATCAGTTTTCTCCAGAGAACGTTTTGGGTTGGTTTCCCAACAGCCAGGGAAACTGGCTTCTTCCTTTGTTCTAAAGAGGTTGTGGTTTATTTGCTTAAAAATGTCAGCAATCCAAACTAGCAAATGAGCTTAAGCTCCTAAAAACTCAGCATTACTTAAAAGCAAGTGGCCTTAGAGAAAGTTTTGGATGATCTTTTGGAAGCTCAGTCTCTTGAAGTTTTTTTCTTTTTTTTTTTTTAATAAAAAACATCATTTTACAATAATTCAGCCTCAGCTAATGGAATTTGTTTATTTGTTCTTGTTTTTGCTGGTTAAATCTGTGGATCTGTGAGCTTTAAAATACTGATGGAAACACTCTTATTTTTGTTTTTCCACATTATCTCCCTCTGAATGTCAGCACCGTCACCTCTGTGTCACTTAAAGGCTTCCATTGAGTCCCAAGCCATTTGACCCACCCCTGGATCTTTCTGCTTTCCATGGAGTTGTCATCATGAGGCTCATTTCAATTTTCACAGATCTACCCACTGTTAATTAACTCTGAAATTCAGAGCACTGAAGCCTTTTATTTTCATATGCAGGAGGGAACGCTCTCGTCACTATTTATCCTGAAAAATGAACAACTCTGAAAAAAGAGCCTAAGCAGACAAAAATAATCTATATAAAATATGCATTGAGTCATATTTTACATAGATTAGAGGGAAGAAAATCAATAGAGTTCTTATAAATTCTGTTAGCCCAAGGGCACCAGTGACTCGCAGTGTAAGCCAACTCATTAAGTGCTTTGTTTTGACAATTTACTTACAAATAAATTTTTATTTTCTCATCCCTAGTAAAAGAGAGCTAAAAACTCCAACTTTGGCATGTGGATCTCCCCTTTAAACTCTGTCTTTTGTAGAGGTGCAAACTTGTGGCTGTTTTCGTGAATGTCTTCTTTCTGCATCTCTGATTTGCTGCAAACATGAAGATTCCTGTATGTGGATGACATCAAAGTTTTGGTAAATTGAGATATAAGAAATAGAGGAGAAAATAATTAAAAAACAAATATAGTTTGTTCCAAAAAAAAAAATGGCTGTTTCTGCCACCAACAGATTTTGCAGTCAAAATCAAGATTTCAATCCTGAGATGAGCTGTTTTATAGCCACTAGAGTATTCCTAGTTAGCATACTGAAACATGGTTAAAAACCACTGATTGAACTGTGTTTTTAGAGCAATTAATTCAGTGTTCTATTTGTGTCTACAAAAAGATGAGAATTTGATGGGGTTTTATCAAGCTCCAGGAAACACATTTCATTTTTTTTTTCCAAGAAAAGTTACAGTTTTGCCTTTCAAATCAGGAAAACTTTTTTTCTGTCTTTTGTTCCCATTTATCTGTTTGCCAGCCATAGTTTATAAACTAAAAAACACAGTTTTAGGAAGGAAAAAACAATGTTTGCTCATATTTGCAGACAATTTTCAAAGCAGCCACAGCTTCAGCTTTTCATATGGAGTGGATGTACTTCAGTGGAATAAAAACAGCAAATAGCCATTAAAAAAAAAAAAAAATAGCTATAAAAGCAAATAGACCAAACAATCAAATAGGAAGTGGCTCTGGCAGTGTTCTTCTGTTGATGGCTTTTTGATAGTTTTGTTTGATCAGTCAGTCCCTGCCCTCAGCTAGGCAAAGCAGAACCGCAGAACAATTTGGGATGAAGGGACATTAAAGCTCATCCGGTGCCACCCCTGCCATCACCTTCCACTGTCCCAGGTTGCTCCCAGCCCCGTCCAACCTGGCCTTGGACACTTCCAGGGGCAGCCACAGCTGCTCTGGGCACCCTGTGCCATCTCCCTGACCTGCTGGCCACAGTCCTTTGATGCAGCCCAGGACTGCACCAAAGGAGGGGTTTGGGGATCCAGCACATATCTTGGTCCTGTTGAGCTTCTCATGCACCAACACCCCCAAGTCCTTCTCCTCAGGGCTGCTCTCAACCCCTTCTCAGCCAGTGCTGGGGATTGCCCTGACCCTGATCCAGCACCCTGAACTTGGCCTTCTCCAGCTCCAAGAGGTTTGCCCAGTCCCACCTCTGCATCCTGTCCAGGTCCCTGTGGATCCATCCCTTCCCTCCAGTGTGTGAACACCCCACCCAGCCTGGCGGCTGCTGCTGAGGGCTCCATCCCCCTGTCCCTGTCCCCAATGGCTCCTGTCCCTGTCCCCAATGGCTCTGTCCCTGTCCCCAATGACTCCTGTCCCTGTCACCAAGGGCTCCATCCCGCTGTCCCCGTCCCTGTCCCTGTCCNCTTCTCAGCCAGTGCTGGGGATTGCCCTGACCCTGATCCAGCACCCTGAACTTGGCCTTC
>VWYO01014638.1:0-22284 GCA_013400275.1 Rhadina sibilatrix
GGGGAGGGGAAACTTCAAAACCCCACATTTCTTTATGGTTTAAAAACACATTTGAAACCCATTTGGAAGATCTAGGCATTTCACTGTACCAAATTCCTCTAAACACTGGTGGGTTACCTATAGTTTACTTCAAATTTCATGCCATGTTATTTGTGTAATTTGGAATTGATTCTTGCTGCATGTATCTGGAAAAGTTTCCGGGATAGCACTCTTTTTTTACTTTAACAGCACCACAAAGGAAAAATGAGTCAGTAGGTTTTTTTCTAGCAAATCCATGGCTAGTGAAGAAACGTGTTGGCTGAGTTTAGCATGTGCATCTTGGGAACACAAAGCAATTTGCAAAGACTAGAAATGAGTTTGTGTTTTGGATGTGCCTTCTGGGGATGCATCCAAGTGCAAGCTTAGATCAACTATTCAGTATCCCTTTTCCCTGCTTCAAACCGAGCTGAGCACTAAGCATGTCTGTCTGCCACCTTCTCACCCACCACAGAGAAACAGATATTGCTGATAGATTTGTGGTCAGGTTTTTTTCTTGTTTTGCTCAGATATTTTATGTGTATCATATAATTTACAGTCTGTCCTGATGCTTGACTGTGGAAGCATCACTGCAGAAGTCTTTTAAATTACATATGGGCTGCAAAATTGGTCTATATAGGAGAAAAGTATATGTAAGTGCACAAAGGCAGATATTCACCATCGACTTCAGAAAGCATAAGCTTTTTTGTTGTGGGTGTTTTCTTTCGGGGGATGTGGGCTTTCATTTTCTTCTTTTTTTGGGGGGAGGTGGTTTTGTTTTGGGGGGGTTGTGTGGGATTTTTGTGTTCATTTGTTTGTTTGGTTTTGTTTTGGGGTTTTTTTGGGAGTGGGGTGGGGTTTGGATCTGAGCAGATTTCAGCAAGGTGAGCCCAAGATACCCCTGAAAACCCTTTGCTCCCAGAAAACCTTTTTCAAACTATTTTCCTTGAAGGAACAACCTGTTGAGGTTTTTTCAGGAAAATGAACATTTCTATTATCATAAGCTATCCCCATTCTTTCTTGCTGCTTTTTCAACTTCATCAGGATGACTTAGCTAGAATCAAAATCAGTTCGCTATCTTTGGGGCCGGAGAATCCCAGACAGTAAAGTGCTATGATTTGGAGGGTTTTTTACATAGTTCTTGCAACTTAAATCCTGGCTTATACCTTTCAGGAAACATTGGGATGTTCTTACTCAACAGTTGTTCCAGAACTGGAAGTGTCCTTTCTCCCCAGGGCTGGAGAGCTAAAGGTTTTGGTGCTCACAGTGCTGGTGTGTGGAGGTACCTGGGAGAAGGAAAAGTTTCTCAGTGTCAAATACTAAGGAGTAAAAAGGGTTTTAACTATTTCAAGTTCCCTATAAGAGAAGCAGTGCTGCAATTCCACAAGAACATGTGATTCAGATCATAAATCTGTACCACTTTATAAATCATTCACAAAATATGCACCGTGATTCATTCTTTTCCTTACAGAGAGTATTATGAGGGAATATGAAATAAATGCATTTTTAGTAGGGTCTGAAAGCAAAGCATTGTCTCTTTGGGAGAGGCCAGAGTACCAAAGTAAAACTCTGCTTGCCTGTGTGATAATTAAACTGGCCCACCTCCTTTGTCTCTACTTCCCTTTTACCTGTTCATGGATAATTGGCTTCTGAGAGCAGAAGATTAAATTGGAAGCTAGTGAATATTGTGAGGGATAGAAAAAAAAAAATGTATCTACACATATGGAAGTGGGAGGAGAGAGATAACATCTTCATCTGTATTTATATAGTTTTTTGTGATTTTTTTTTTCTTCCTTTCCTTTTTTTTTCCTTACTGTTCCATGAACTATGAGACAGGCTATTCTCCTGGTATTCTAGGTTCTGTTGTAGTCAAGAATTTTCACAAAAAAGCTTAGAGATTTTCAGCCTAGAGAGATTTAGGTGACTTAAAGTAAATCTGACCTAAAAGTATTTAAAAGATTTTTATCTAACCTCAGCATATAAATCCCTCCAGCTTTCACTTACTGCCTCCCACACTCTGTATCGTGAGCTTCTACACAGCCTATCTCCCGTTTCATTTGTCTTTGGGATTCAGTATCCTAAAAGTCATAGTTTTGTGGATATGTTTTGGTCATCTCAATGTAGTTAGTTGTACCCATGGCTGTTTATGCCCAAAGTTTCCCTGGTTTCAGAAATTCAGGCCCCCAAACTTGAGTCCGAGTCTACATTACTCTGTTTGTGAGCCTGCATCACTTTGAGTATGATTATTCTTTAAACTGAGATAAATTTCAGGTCATGACTCTGTACAGTTGTTCCATGACTGAGGGGCCCTTCCTTGGCATTGCTGTACAACAGATACAGCAGTTGTATCTAAAAAGCCATGATTTTATATACTAGACCTGCAGTCACTAAAGTAGTGAATTATCAGAGCCTCTGCCTCTGAAAATCAGCTGGTCATGGCAGGTATCTAGACACACAGAAGTTTTATCTATCTTTGATTTCTATCTCTTTATTATTCCAATCAGCATCTACATTACTCTGTCAGATTGCTATATGCCTTACTCTGACATTGGATGCTTTTATTATTTTTTTTAAGGTAACTTCCATGAAAAGAAGTTACCTTGAAAGAAAATAATAATAAAAGCATGAAAAGAAATAATAAATTCTACTATCATGATATGTTATTTGTGACTTTCATTCTGCATTAAACAGCATTTTATATCCTAACACAGTCCCAAATCTGTATATTTAGTGCCTGATCTAAAGCCAGTTCAAACCCATGGAAGTCTCTGTGGAACTGGGATTCACATAAGGCCTTTAATGCTGCTAAAAGGTACTGCCAGATTGAAGATGTCTGTGAGCACTAATTAATGAGGGGGAATTGTGGCAGAGGGCTGGACAGGAACACCTGGAGTTCATCTGGAGCTACAGGAACTTTTGTCGCTTCTTGTGAGGAGGTCTGTCCTCCCCAGGATACAGGTAGACAGACTTCAGTGTTTGATGCAATCTTTGAAATTGTGTAGCAGATTTTTGTAAATGCATGAAGTGCTGAATTAAATGAGCAAGAATTTACTGCACTTGGAAAAGTGACTGCTGGGCTCTTTTGTGAGCTGCTAAATAGGATTGGTTGTATCCATCCCCATTTTTGATGCTGATGTGTCTTGGCTGTTTGCAAACAATTTTTCTGTTACAAAAGCTGCTGAGGAGAGATCAGTGAGGGGGGAGGGTAATATCTGAGGGGATGCTGGATTGTCATGAGACTGTAAGCAAGCACACAGGCCACAGGTGTTCTTAATACCAATAGCACTGAAACAGTTAACCATGTGGGGATGGGGGACCTCAGGGTTTCAGTTAACAAATATTTAGAAAAACAGACTATTTTCTGCTTCCCAGGGTTATCATTTCAAGCAGGCTATGAAGAAGAAAGCTGAGTGAGTTTACATATGTCTCATGTTTTGGAGGTTGCTCTTAGAGCTGCAGGATCTGGAATATGCCTAAAATAAATGAGAAGTTTTACAGAATGATTTGTGGCAAGGAATGAACTTTGCCCACAAGTTCCAGTAAATAGAATGATGCAGTACAACTCTCTTAGTCCTGGTTTCATTCACAGTCACTGCCATGGGCTCTGGGATTGTGCCACAGTGAGTACAAAAGATGCTCTTCCATAGCACCAATTTTTCCTCGTACCTGGAAGGTACTGGTTTTATTGTCCTGTACTCTGTGGCCTATGAGATAACTCAAGGGAACAGCTACATAAACATTACAGTCAGAGACTGGGAATGAAGGAATAGCCTTTCAACCCTCTGTGAAGGATTTACAGAGTGAAGCAACCTTTAGGAACTTGGACTAGAAGGGAGCTCAGCTTGTCCAGTCACCCCTCACTGAGACAAGGGCAAGTGCTGCTAGACCTTCCCCCGAGAAAGGTTTGGGAGCAAACACTCACTCCTGTCAGACTGCAAGAGTGAACCCAGCATTGGAATAACAAAAATCTGCCTTTAGGATGCTATCCACATCCCTCACTCCTTAGTAAAAAGTCAGTATTTTACAGGGGTATCTTGAATTTGTGTCATCGACTTTGCAAAATCTGAATCATCTGAGTTTTTCCTAATTCTGGGTAGATTGATTGGTAAAGGCAAAGTCTAAGTAGTACATAATACAAGTAAAATAAACAAGTAAAAATAATAAATAAATTTTAAAATGTATGGAAAATCCATCAGAATTATCTGACTGCTACAGCCATTGCCCCCTGTCTTTCCAATGCAAGAGTTTCTTTACCTGACTGGAAAACCTGTCTTTGGTTTGATCCTAATGAATTGTAAAACAAATTATAAGAAGCAGGCAAAAGCCCTGTAAAACTAGCTTTGCTTCCAAAATAGGGCAAGAGTTATTCATTTAAGTCTATTAGCAAACTGATGAAACAGCTACTTTGCACAATACCAGGAATGAGTAAGTTGAGAAGACAGATGGTATAGAATGAAATAATTATTTTATTCCTGAAATTTATTTACCCAAAGCATTTAGGATAACTAGTTTTAACAAACTAAAAAATCACTAGGAAGTAGCAGTGATTTTATTTTACAGAAATTATGTCAATAAGGAGCTAAGGAATTGGACTGTTCTGTCAGTAAATAAAATCAGGTGGCAATTGAATTTAAGAGGATCTGTTTTACAGATACTGATTTAATTCTTCAAAGTTATTCCTTACTGATAAATATATATATATATAGATGTGGAAGGGCTTGGAGGAGTCTAGCTTGTTTGTTTTATTGTAGCCGACTATTTTTAGAGAACATAATTACTTCCTTTTTGTAAGAAAAGATCCAACTATTTTGTAATAGGGTGGATTTTTTTTGTGTAGGTGGACATCTTTTCTTCATAGATGATCTTATTTTTTTAAAAAGGGGGTTTTTTTTCCTTTCTAAAAACTCAATTTTTGCATCTTTGCATAAAAGCAAAAGCAAAGATAATAAAATCAGAATAGAGGCACCTTCTACTCAGCCTACCCTGCTGCAATTAATAATTAAGAACAAATGGCTTGTAAAATACCTACCAATATGATTAAAATGCTAGGAAAAGGTTGCTATAAGAATAATTGCTTTTTGTTTAATGTAATCAGAAAACAAATCCATGGTTCAATATCTTTTGTGTTGTATGTTTTCTGGTTTTAAAATTAACATGACATAAGGCATTCTTTATGCTAATGTTATAGCTCCTTGGACAAGTTTAACACCATTATCTTCCTTAATGAATAATTCATTCCCTGTTGAAAACTTAACTATATCATTTTTACAGTGTGTAAATGAAACTTTGAAGTGCAATCTAACTTTAAAGAACTTCAGATTGTAGAAAATTCTCATAAACCACCAAAAAGTGCTGTGCAAGGAATACTGTCTTGTACTGAAGTGTAACCATGTTATGATGAGCATGTTTGCAATTTTTAATTTTACTGCTTGTTTTAAAATGTCTTGGAAAGGGTTTCTGGTTGGTTTTACTTTATTGGCATTTTCTACACTTTTAGTTATATCTTCTTTTTGAAAATAAAAATAGTATCTGTAAGCACAGCAAAGCTCAAATCCTCATTGTTCCTAATAATTCAGGAAGAACCGCTGGGGAAAGGTGGTAAAATGGGAGCAATACTCTTATTTCCCACACCAGATTCTTGCTTTCTTGTAAGAAAGCCTCTGATACTCACAGTTCTTGGTGCAAGTGAGAGCAAAGATGGATCCTAGGAACTTCTCATATTTTTTTTTCCAATATTCTCCCCTGCCTTAGTAGGCAGGGGCTGAAATTTCGTGTGGGGTTGTTTCTCTGCAGTTTCTCTACATGTTAACTGGAGCATTAAGTATGAGATCATTGTTTTTTAATTAATATGAGTATGGGATAAGCAAAATGGGGTACAATAATGCTGAAGAATTGTTGGCCAATTAATCAAAATGTTACATTGACCCTGAAACTTGGTTGCATACTGAAAATCGATTTCAAGTTTTGTGAGAAATATTCTATTAATAAGCGAGTCCCTTACTGTCTTTTTAATGCTGGAATGTGGATGTTTATGTATGTGCATTGCTCTTGAATTTAATTACAGGTTTTGTGGCTTTTATTCCATAAGGTACATTCCTATAAATTTCAAAATTCTGGTATCTGATGGAGAATTTTACTGGATCATTGAGGTTGTTAGATTACTATATCCAAGGAAAGAGAGTTAACTGTAATATGGATTTATATCCATGTAACAGGGTCTTGTTTCCTGATGCTCATTGAGTGTCACCTGTAGTGAGACAGGATTGATTGCTGTGCTCGGTTAATAACGTGACTGAATGGGGCACTGCAGGGCTGAGGGATCAGGCAGGAGACCTCCTGGGTAAGAAGGTAAATGATATAACAGGGCACTGTTTCAAGAAGGGCATTTTCCATGCACTAATTTCATCCCAAGTCAGGTCTATTTTGAAAGTTTTCTGATATCTCTAAATCAAATCTGGGAATTCATCTTACTGTGTAAGTTGTTTTTATTCTCAGTGGAATACTGCCTTCTGGGTACTGGGGAGCAGCAAGTGCTCCTTCTTCCTAGGGGAGCGCATTATCAGCTTTAGTTTTATTATGTCCTTGCAGCAGATTTTCATTTTAGAGATTTTAAGACAGAGAGCTGCAATATTTTATAAAACCCTTCCTAGCAAGCACATTTCTGGTTTTTTAGTTTGTTGGGGCTTTTTTCCCTCTCTCTAACCTCCCCTTCCTTTTTCCAAGGTGTCAAAGCTTGTGGGTCTAAGCAATCTGAGGAGCATTTATTATATATCAGGGAGCAGAAAGGAAACACGTTTATTTATTTATTTGTTTTATTTCTTCTCCCTATGTTAACATTTTCTGTATCTTTAAGTGATGACGTCCTCAAACAGGTACCTGTCCAGATTTGTGTTATTTTACTGCCTTGCATGCACTCCTCAGGCAGAAAGTTCCTCAGACGCTCCTTGTGGCACTGTTGTTCCTGGCTAAAGATAAATCATTTGCCAGGGACATTATCCACAGAGAAGAGCGGGGCTGGGGCGGGAGGAGGTATGAATCATAGCGCTTTGTGTAATATGCTCTCCCTCTGAACATATCTGGCTGTGGACACAAAACAGTATTTCTTCAAATGAAAAATAAATCCCATAGTATTATAGGCGCTTAACAATGGCAATTCAGCAGCCTTGGCTTAACATCTGGATTTGTGGTATTTTTGTTTTATTTCCATGAGCTATCATTACTGAACGCTTTGCACTTGTCCATCTGCACATTAGGAAACATGTGAGCATTTTCATTTTCCTCTCAAGTCAATCGTTTAATATAAGAAACGCTTTATGTTTTTCTAACAACTTTGGATAGTACAAAACATTGAAATAATCAGAGTTTATCCTCCTTTTCAATCCAGAGTTCATGCTCCTGTCTCCTCCTTTATGTTGCTTTCTCTTTCTTTTAGTCAAATAAAATCCTTTGAAGTTGAGCACATAGAAAAATTCATTTTTACCTTGAATAGCACAAGCATTCATCATCATCAATGGTTACATTGGAGATTAGCTTTGTCATTAAGAGGAATAATCCCCATAATACTCCTATTCATCAGGTAACAGTTAAATGAAGAAAATGTGAGCAATTTAGTCCATGGTCCTGGCAATTGTTATTAGAATGTTATATAGAACTTGTGTAGGCCAAGTGAAAAAATAATTAGCACACCATTTTTCTCTTTGACATTATGCAGCTTAAGATGCTCAAATACAATATACAATGTCTCTTCAATAGCTGCATTTTCCATACCATTATTGGGCATTTGCTGGTCTCTAAATTGTATTTGGCTCTCCCTATTCAGAGGATTTACTGATCTGTGACATGTCTTATTATTTTCCTCAAATATAAGCTAAGGCAGCACAAATTTGTGATTATTGAAGGTAATTTTTTTTCTTCTGTCATTGTTCTGATACCAAAAATATGCATTCACTTGAAAATAGAGGTGTCATTTCCTTCATGCCAAAGAATTCTGCTTTAATATACTTTGGGCTGTATAACCTGTTCCTGCAAACTACAGGAGATTGGTGGTATTCAGTGAGTTGAGGTAAATGCATGTTGATGAAGCACAAGCACGGGAGGCAGGTTAATGTGAGCTGCAGCAGCCAAACAGCAAGATTGTGCATAAATTGTTAGAACAAGATCTGGCTTGAGGCACTGTGTAGTCTGGAGGGGAAGGAGATTTTTGTGTGCAAGCCACTCATCTGTGCCTGATAACTTCTGGATTGGTTGATCAGTTTTGACCAATGCTGCAGAAAGAGCCAAAGTCTTAAAGGCCATTAGGTTCTTACACAGGTCCTGCAAATCAGCAGCAGAATGGAAGAGGGACATGCCAATGGATGTCCCCTCCAAAGGTGGCCTGCAGGTGTCGGACACTGTGGGTGGTGCTGGGCAGCGCCAGCTGCCACTGCCCAGCCACCTGCACTACCAGGACAAGCCAAAGGGCCCTTGGCAGGGGAGATGCTGTGCACAGCACAGTGGGAATCTGCAGGGAAATAGGAGCATGAGAGTGTGGGGGATACAGATCCACAGGGAAACTGGGAATGCCAGTACTGATCCTTATTTGTTTTATGGTACGGGCTGCACATTAAGCATGGGAAAAAATCTTGACCAAGCTTGAACCCAAAGCTGAACAGCAATAAAACTGTGAGTGTAGGGCTGTATGTGGCACATGAGCAACCTGGTAGTGTCACAAGGAGTTTCACCCAGGTTAAATCGTCCTGGAGTACCAGTTAAATGTGAAAGAATTACATTTAAGGAAGAGCAGTGCAACAATAGCAATCCTTATAACTGGAAAGGAAGCTGGCTGAATCAAAACTCAGCACTGTTGGCTGAGGAATAAGGGTTCTTTATAAGATATTAATTCAAGACCAATCTTGAAAAAGACCAAAAAACAGAGGGGAGAGATCATATAATTTCACAAACACAAATAAATTTAAGAGACATGTATTTCATCCCCCTGTAGAGCAGTGATCATCATGAAGTAGGAAGGGCAGGGAGGAGGAGCCATTACTCAAATGGAATTTAGTCTTGGGACTTAGAGAGTAGAAGTTTCATATCTGGTGAGCAGTAAGAAAAAAAAGTGTTAGTTTTCTCATTTTCCTTATATTTTTGCCTCATGGCTGCTGATGGTATATTGCTGTTTGACTGAATACCTTCTAGCTGAAAAGTAATCTTTCACTGCTGATTTATAAGAAGAATTTAATTGAAAAAAGTTGGCAAGGTGACTCAGTGGATGGAGACAGATTCATCTGTTATGCTCTGATGCAAGTCCTGGCAGAACTAGTTACATTATCATTATCTTTCTGGTGTCAAACAGCCAGTGTTCAGATTTTCTGACCTTACTGATATTTTTTTTTTATTTTTAGAGAGTTATGTATGGCTTGTTGATTGAGTTCAACAGCAGGGAAGGCAGCAGTGATCAGTTTTACCCTAACTGAGAATCATTGCAGTCAATGGGAATTTCTGTAAGAGGTTTCCAGGGACAATCTGCCAGCCAAAATGCAAAGGCAGAACTAAATTATCATAGAAAATTGCAGCAAACCTAATTAAGCTAGGTTTGTGGAAAGAGATATTGATTTTAACCACATGAATATCTATTATCTGCAGTCACTAAAGATGCTTTCAGCACAGCCGACTCCAGCAAATCATGCAGGACGTAGTTAAAATCTGCAAGGACTCTCTCTCACATGTTTCTGTATGGTAAAAGGTGTTTAATATTAATCCTTAAGACGACAAGGTTTTGTGATGTTTGAAAAATGATCCCATATGCTCATGGTGAGAACCAATATGGCTACAAAAGGCCTGTGCAGTGAGGATGACACAGCAATCTGCTCCCTCCAACGAGCACTTTGTGGCGCAGAAAAGAAGGATCAGGGAAGTATTTGCTCATTTCCTGAGCAAATGCAGAATGCAAAATATTGTTCCTTCAGGAACTGGTATATAACACACTGAGAGTCCCATACACGATTTATCACGGGCTCTCTCTGCTAGAAAGGAAAGACAAAAAAATCCCATTGTAATATTTTCATGGAGGTGGATGCCATAAGAGACAATGTGACCCTATGCTAATCAGAGAAGACTCTATCAGTGTTGCAGTCTCAACCAGACTCTTCACTGAGTGAAGAATTGATTCTCTTCTGCCCATTTTCCTTTCCCTGTGGCTAGGATTAGCATCACTATTGATTAATGATCATTATAAAAACACTGTCCAGAGACCCCTGTGAAGATCAGAGCTCCATTGCTAAGGACTTTTCTGTCCTGAGGATTTTACAGATGGCGTAAAATTGTCTTTATTCTTATTACAAGCTGCTCTGTATTCTGTTGTGCACAGTCATGAGTCCTCCAAAGACTGGTTGTCAGCCATTCTTGTGGTGTTTTTCTCAATATATTTATCCTGATCTAGAGAATTGCAATCTTACAGCATCTGCTGTGATTCTCATGGACTATAGATACAGAGGAATATAGATAAAGATGATCAGTTGGGAGACTCTGCTACAGCCTAAATAACACCACAGATGGAACACCTAAAGGTAATCTATGATTCTAAGAAACCTAAGCACCCTCTGTTTATTCATTTCTAACTTGCTTAGAACATTTAGAAAGGGGGAGAAAGAAGAGCTGGAAAACATCAGTGGGCATCCCTCTGACCTCCTGATGTATTGTTTTTCACATGCCTGTGTATTAATGGCTCTGAAAGCTATTGCCCCATCTGGTAATTACTAGAGGACAGCAGAGTCCGGTCCAGTTCTTGTTTTGTTAAGCTGAGAGCTGGGGAGGGGCACTAAACTTAGTACTGAGGTGCTGATATGACTTTCACAAGTTTTACAGGAGAATGTCTTAGGCTGTTCACATTAAGATTTTCTAGAGTGATCATTTTCTCTTGTTGTTGGTTTTTTGCTGTTGTTTTTTTTATGTTACACATGTAATTTGGAGATGAGACTGTTACTCCTAGAACTATTACTCTTGGCAAAAAAAAAAAAAAAAAAGCTGCAAAATTTTGTGGAGCTAAACTCAGTGAAAATGTTTACAAAATGATAATTGCAGCCACATGTTGAGGAGATGAAGTTACCCATTGTGTCCTGCAATGGAGACCTTTCTGTCCCTTATATCTGTGCAAAGCAGAGTTAATAATTCAGCATAGCCCTGTCAAAGCTTCTAGTGTCTTGAACAGTCACAGTTTGGGTCAAAATGCTTCTATAATAAAATACACACAATGTGCTGACCAAAGAAAATATCTACATTGTCTACCCCATCCCACATTCATTCTTGTTTCATTGTAAGGATTGCAACCATACTTTCATTCTTCTTTGAATTCAGACATAAATTGCTATTAAAGGCTCATGTAATTTTAACAAGTGCATATTTTTGCAGCATAGCCTTGAATTTACAGTGCACTTTTACAAAATTATATGATTCTGACAATTTAGATAGGGTTGTTGTTGGGTTTTTTTGGTTTTTTTTTTTGTTTTGTTTTGTTTTGTTTTTTTTTGTTTTGTTTTTTTTTTTGGTAAAATGTATGGTCATATGAAAATATCTTAGCCTCTTAATATAAAATCAACATATACATATGTGAATGTAGCCACCGAAATACATTGTATCTGCAGAGAAATTTATTTGTACAGAAGCAGAACCAGAGGCATTTCCATGGTGTGACTCCTAAAAATGTGTTAATACAGGATCATACAATAAATTATTCAAGTGACCTAGAGTGACCATTTAGTCCAACTACCTGACCACTCCATGACTGACCCAAAGTTAGTCTATTTAGTGTATTGTCCAAATGCCTCTTGAACACTGACAGGCTTGGGGAATAACCTCCCTAGGAAGCCTGTTGCTGTGTTTGAGCACCCTCTTGGTAATGTTTTCTAATGTCCAGTCTAAACCTCCCCTGATGCAGCTTTGAACCATTTCTTTGTGGCCTGTCACACCAGGGAGAAGAGCTCAGCACCTCTTTCTCCCTCTGCTCCTCAGAAAGCTGCAGAGAAACAGTGAGGTCACCCTTCAGCTTCGTTTCCTCCAAACTACACAAAACAAAAGACAAAGGTTGTAGGGGATTCCAGTAAAAAGCTTCTATATGGCATATTATGTTTAATATATACAATTAGTTCTTTAAACATAGGAGGGGGAAAAAGACAGCTCATGAGATCCCACAGTGAGAGGCCCATGACAAAAATAACCAAAGGTCTGTTATACTTGCTGCTGAGGGCAAATCTGCCCTGTAGTGCTCAAGCTGACTGATGAGATAAGGTGATTTTGGCTTCCTGAAGGGTTTTATCTCAACTGAAATCCACCATCTCTATCAGGACTTTGTCTTAAATACAAGGCCAGTATAAACATACTGTCACATTGAACACAATAGCTGTTAAAAAGGAATCACGCTTTTTTTTTAAAAGGAACTCAAGTCATTATGTCTGTATGTGCTGAGTAGGAGATTTGACAGTACAAGCAAGTTGAGAAGAAACATGTAATAGGCAGCAATTATAGGTCAGTTTGCTGAAGACTACTAGGAAAATACACAAAGTAGATGGCAGTCATAATGTTATTAAATATTAGGGGCTTTTTTCATTATAAAGCTTCTCTACCAAAAGAAAAGAAAAAAAAAATATATATATACACATATACCCACAGCCGACCTCTCAAACTTTGAGGCTAAAATGCAAGAGTAGAGAGAAAGTGATGACCTTTGAGAAGTGTATAGAACTCCAAAGAGATTTGAAAGTATAGATGCTACAAGATGATTTGAATTTATGTCAAACACAAGAACAAGAGGCATGAACTAAAGCCAAGAAAGGGTCAAATCCTAAAGGAATGCTAGTACAGTGTCTGTGCACAGTGTAGCCATGCTGCATTAAAAATAAGGCAATCATATGAATAGTCATTGCAAGAAATAGGAAAATGTCTAGGTAAACAACATAGTTGTGGGATGTAGCAGCTAGCTCCAGACAATGCAGTGGTGCTAAGAGGATCTGATAGCAGCTTCTGATTTCATAATTTCCTTGCAGTTTGTATATTTAGATTAACTGTATTTCTGCTCTTCCTGCTAGGAGATGTTGCCATATATGCATTACTGGAAACAGCAGTAGTGTGTGTTTGTGCTGTTTTATAAAACCTCAACCTTCATCCATGAGCTACTGGTGGGTAGAACCTGTGCATGTATAAAGTCTCTGCAGAATGTACTCACAACCACTACTCCTCCTATGAATTCATTGCTGCACTAGACTTCTGTAACAGGTTAAAAGCTCCCTGCAAATACTTTACCCACCCATGTTAAGCTGACTGTAGGAGAGAAAACTGGGTTACTTCTTAGGTAGCCTGGGAGATTTTTAGGAAGAGCTCATTTCCAGTAGATTTCCAATGACCTCAGAGTTCCCTGCACTTACAATACGGTGTCTGTCTCCAGTGTCTCTCCCACTTCCTTCCTCAGTATCATAGGGCACCCAGAGCCCTATGAGTTCCCCAGAGTTCAATGGAACTTTGTGCCATTTGTACAACATTATAGATCCCTTCTCTGTGTATTCTTGTATTCTTGAGATGTACAAGGATAGGTTGACTGACTACAGCCCTGTTGAGGACTTTTTGGATTACTACCTTTCTAACAAATTAAAATCAAAGTAATGATGAAGATCTTTCAAGAAACATTATAATTTCCAAAGACTGACTGTGCTAGTAAAAACACCCTGCAAAACAAATCACTTTTCAGGGCATAGACCGTCCATGTAATGATTAATTTGCACTAAACATCTCATTAATAGCACAGATTGTTTTGCCAATGCTTCTGAACAAATATAATTGGAAAATTTATCAAAAAATTCCTTAATGTATTTAGTGCTGCAAAAGGCAAAATAGAGAAATTAATAGCAATATCTAATGATTTATTTGTGTATTATGATGTACTTTGTTGTGGCTGGGATCAGAGCTCTAGATCTATATAGCTTGCCAGTTCCAGCAGTGGGTTTTCTCTTAGCAGTGTTTTGTTCTACCCACTGTCCTATGTGAAACAAGTCTTAAACTCAGAGCTGAAAGAAGCTGGTAAAACTCCCATTACCTCAAGTGTAGCGTTGTGTATCTGGTTCTGGCCCAGCTTGGGCTCTTGCTGCACTTGGATACGCCACTACGATACTTGTTGGTGGGGTCTTGGCTCACAGGCAGCTTGGCTCACACTGTCATGGCTGTGGTAAAAAGAGGGATCTCTCCAAGGCTTTCAGGAAACAGAGGTTTTATTTGGGGGGGTCAGGGGATCCCCCAGCCTCAGGTAGGTGCCTCAGAGAGACCCCGAACCTTGGGCTGCGGTGTTTTTGTTCAGGACAGTTCAAGGGGTGGATACAAAACATATGAACCAATAAAACAATCTAAACAATACATATGAACCAATAAAACAATCTAAACAATACAATTAATACAAGTTAAATTACCTAAACACTAGCAAATCTAAAACAGGTTTGGGAGTGGTCTCAAGGGGTTTCACCAACCAGTGGCCAAAGCTCTTGGACCTTAAAGATAAAAATTCCATGATGGACAGAGGAAATAATTATACATAAAACAGAAATGAGACAGGGAAAAGAACCAATAGGAAGGAATCTCCAAGCAGAGACTCAGGTTGTCTTAGAAACCCTTATCAAACTATGATAAGAATACATTCTAGGGCAAGAGGCCCTTTCAAGGTGTTTAAGCTACACTAAACTTACAATATAAAAAAAACTATACTATATTCATAACTAGAGCTTATAAAGCATTTCTTGCAAACCCATACTCAAGGAGTACTGGAAGATTTACCAACTCCCATTAGTTCTAGTTAGTGCATAAAGCAGAGCCCTGCTCCTCTCATAATGTAGCTGAGGAAGCCAGCTCTCACTTGGGCAGTTGTCTGAGCCACGCTTCTTGCCTTGAAGTATGAATTGAGGAGCATCACACCCCTGGAGTGCCACAGAGTGGGCACCATGGTGTGATTGGTGTGCTCACCTGGCACCAGAAGTGCTCCTGCATCTGTTCATTTGGAGCTGGAGGTACCTGTGCTCTGTGTTGAGTTACACACCACAGATGTGCCCCCAGAAGTTGTTGTTTCGAATCTTGCTGTTCCTGCAAAAACCCTGGTGACTTTCAGAAGTGTCTCATTTCTGTTTGTCTTGGTTTCATATCAGCAAATAGGGTTAAATATCTTCATTTGATTACTTTCCTGGTTTATGTGGCTTAAGTTCTGTGGGATAGGGATGGTCTCTGGGTACATAATGTACAGAATTCCACAGGAAGCCATCCAGTTTGAGGTCAATGGCTGCATAATTTTACTTGATAATAGACTTAATAGAAGCAAAGTAGTATTAAGACTTTTGCTGATTGTAACTTTTGGGAATTGTTCTAAAAATAATGCAACAGTGACTGCACCAGTTAATCAAGTTGACCTGATATTTTACAGAGCTGAAGATACTAGAACTAGTATGCCAGAGAACTAATATAAACAGCCTATCTGTTAGTACAGCCAGCTGAAAGTTCACAGATATTCCAATTCTGAAGTGATAACAGTGAGATTCAAGCACAACTAGAAGTGCAGTGTAAATAGAGGTGGATGCTTTGGGCTTACTTTTTTAACTGTAGTTATTAACTCTGAGGTAGATCATGAGATGAGTATGTATTCATGCACCTTTCTTCTGGAGGTCTCTAAGATCAGACATTAATCTTCAGATCATATAAGATAGTCAAAATGGTATTTTCTCTTTTTGATCAATATTAGAAATTTAGGAGATACCTGAGCTGCTATTAAATCTCTATATCTGTATCTGGACAGGGGAATAGGATCTCATCTGGTTTATGAGGTTAACTACTGCAGAGAGCTTTACCAGTTACAAACATATTATTCTATACTCCCATCTGGCAACTAGTGCATCTCTGCTATTTTCATATCCTATTCTCCTTGCTGAAGAGCATTTCACATTGTACCTGCTAGCCAGAGACATTCATGGAAGTGTCTTACATGTTCAGCACCACTGCTTAGATATAGGAAATGAGGATTCTAAATTGATAGCAATCTCTGCAGCTGCTTAAAAATCAATGGCCTGTCTAAGCTGATGCACATCAGCTCGCCTTCTAGCCTTGATGCATTTTCTGACATAGTTTTGACATGTTGTCATTGGAAAATTTTCCCAGTAATTATATTTTACAGCAGTTGTGCCACAAAGGTGCTGATGATTTTATAAAGTAACTTTGGAAGTTCAGGCATCATCAGAGCAATACTTGAATGGTTTTGGCAAATTTATGGTGGTTTATGAACAAGACAGCCTGTGGTGTTGCTCTTTGTCTAGAGTGTATGAGATCTTCTATTTTGTGCTATAGAAAGATACTTTATCATTAAATCTGCTTCTCACAAGAGCAGATAAATCCATATTTATGGATGGTATATAACTAACTAGCATCCCTGTGTCAGGTTAGGAGCCAGAGGCCATCTTATTGGAAAGGCACAGTAGAAAACCATAACTTAGGTAGAATCCTCGATATTGTACATCAATAGTGAGCGTGGGAACAGAAGTCCCAGGGCTGCCTACACATAGAAGAATATCTCTTAAGAGCAGCCACCAATAAAACACCATTCCAGGCTGGAGCACAGTAGGAGGTCAGTAAGGCTTCCCTTTTTCCTCAGCAAAGTCAGACAGAAGAACAGAGAGAAGTCAAAGAAGAACAAATTTTCTATTTGCATGAAAATTCATTAAATGCTGGGCATCATTTAACAAAGACTTGTCCACAAAGTGTGTTTGTCACTCAGTGTGCTGAAGAAATAATAGTTAATAACAGTTCACTCTTCTCACTGCTATTTCTATATAGCAATATCAGAATAAAAAAAACAAACCCTTGTCTCTTGAAAATCATAAATACACAAAAGAAAACCATTTACTTTAAACTGGAGAGAGATTTTTCAGCCTTATCTTTGCTGGACTTTCTCTAAGTCCTTCAAATGATTGGTCCCTCTTTGCAAAAACAATAACCAGAAGGGTTTTGCATAGAAGCTGGATAGACACTTCTACTGAATTAGAAAAGAGGGAATAATTTTTCCCCAAGAAGGACCAGGAGTATTGGTTTTCTTTAATTTCATTGTGCCACCTTCCATGCCTTGACTCTGCTCATTATAAAGATAAGGCTGGAAGAGGAATTCAGTGCTGACATTTTGCAGTCGGACTTTGGTTCTGCTTTTGCAGTCAAGCTGTCTTTGCAAGGGTGAAATTCAATTTGCCATACATTTTCTAACACTATAGAAAAGTAGCATGAATTCTATATTTTTAAAATAAGGGAACTCGAACTTAATTGAAATGGAGTGCTACAGGGATTGGCTGTTTTCCTGCGGCTTTTGATGCTGTGACTGCAGATTTTGCATGTGGTTAAATTGTCACACATGAATTGCGAGGTGGGTGGTGCTTCCAGGAGGAGTGGATGGCACTGTAGATCCTGTTAATGGTGTCCAGTGAAATGCATGTTTTGCCACATTTCTCTGGATAATTGTGCTCATGCCTTCCTTCATTATAGCAGCTACAGTGACCCCAGCTGTCTGTGGTTGTTTCCAGATGTTGGTCTCAGAATACAGAAAATAAAACAAACATACTTAATGTTATAACTTTGCTTAAACATGGCAGTGCAACAGAAATTTCTCATCAATGGCTTTATTGGAGGGGAAAAAAGAAAGAGGATGTACATCATTTAGACTTACAAGTTAGAATTTAGGCCTTGCAGAGATCTGCATAATTATTCCTTTAGTTACATTTATCTGTCTGGAAGTGTCTTTTTTTCTGGTTGACCAATATGCACCTTTCATATCCATCCTTCTTCCTTCTTCTTTTAATGAAATGTATTTATTAAATCTTTACTCCAGGTGATTCTTTAACTTATAGCATGAGAGGAAAGAGAGAATATTTCACCGTGATATTTTATTGCACTTGTTCCTAAAAATGTTCAAGCCTGTTATATTGCTCAACCCCCAGGTGTAGAACACGAACTCCTGAGGTTGAATAGAATGATTCACTTGTTTCACTATGAATTCAAAGTGGATATGAAGCATAAATCCCCTTTTTCCCTCTGTAATATAGTAGCCATGAATCACAATGTCACGCTGAGTCGATCATAATCTTAACACTTCACGCCTCAGACAACAACTTGATTTGTCAAGAGAACAGGCCTGCAAGTTGCCAATAGCATTGATTCCCATTGGAAAAGAAAGGATAATTAAGTCCTCAGTGAGCTAATTTCTTTTCTTTTATAAAAATAACATTTACTTCTGTTTTTTAAGTAAACAGAAATGAAGAAATATTACATATGTATAGAATCAGTTGTTTGCTTTCCCGAGATAACTAATATGAGTTTTTGTTCCATTTTCATCTGATAAAAAGTTCTTGAGATCATTCTATTTCCCCATACAATAGCACATTGTGGTACATCTCAATTAGGGATGCTGAAGTTAAAATTAATTACCTGCAATCTGCATGATAACTGGCATGCAACAGGATGCCGCCATTGTTGGGATACAAGTGTGAAGCTGTCTACCTCTGAGCTTGAAGATGGCCATGAATAATCCTTGTGTTTTTTTGGAATTCTAGTCTTTTGCAGAGAGGTAATGAACAAAATGTGCTTTGAGTCTTAAATATGGCTCATGAGTCCTAAAAATGCTTGAAGGTCACCACACATATATTTAATATACTATGATATGTTTCCCATATGGAGATGTGGAACATGAATAGATCAGTCTGTTACAAGAAAAAAATCTTCTTGTTTCTTGAGGAGGAAGGATGTTTTGATGCTTTTATTTCCACTGCTTGTGAATTTAGCTAACAAGTGGAGGCCTCTTTTTGGTGCAGGGAAAAAACTTATACAAATAAATATTATTCTGGCATGCAGATATTATTTGACTATGCCTATGACTATTTACATTAAAATTAGATTTGGTTCTAGCATTTATATCCCCAAGGTGCTTGGGAATTTATGAAACACATCATAGCTCATGCACAGCCTGGATAAACCCATTGATCAGAATGTAAAAGATCCTTCAAATATTTTTTCCTTTTCATTGTAGAAGTGAACAGCCAGTATTCATCCATCAGGGTCAAATCACTCCATTCTTCTTACTTGCAAAGTTTCCTGTTTGGCAACACAACAGAAAAAGAAAAGCACAGACTTCTCAGACATAAGGTTGGAAGGTTCAATGTAGTCATCAAGGCTAATTTCCTACAATCATAAGTAATATTGCAGAAGACTCCTAGATTACCAGAGTCCCTGCTTGCTGTAGCTATTAAGCACTCCCCAGCATCCTGGAACAAATTGCCCTCACAATAAATGCTCAGAGTAGTTGTCAAGCTGGAAAGAGTTCTCTGAACTTCAGTAATAGAGAGCAATCTGCATCTCCTTCTTCCATGCCTCATATGTATTGTAGCTGGAATACTCTGCTATACCACTTTATGATTTTTTCAGAGATGAGCATTTCCTCCTCTGCGTCAGGGGCAAGGAACAGTTTGTATCTGTCATCTTTGGGCATCATACAGTCCCAAGAGAAGAGATGTAAAGTGTTTTTTGTATTTCTCCCAGCTCCTCTCCTAGCAGCAGAAAGTACAAACCAAGAAAGCACCTCATTTGCAGCCTGTCAGCAGAGCCTGACTTACTTGGTTCAGCATGGTTATTAAAAAAATTCTGGTGATTTAGGGCTTAGTCCTTTGCTTCCTACTGCACTGAAATTGGATAGAAGTTACGGTATCATGTAAATGAATAAGCTTTTGTCCTCCTAGTCATTTCCACTTTCTTCCTACAGCTCTATCTCTTAACAACTACTACCTGGTTTTCCTATTACACATTCTGTAGTTGCTGGGATATATGCCATTCATAAGTCTCCTGAAACAAACTCGAAGTTTTTGGCAATGATCAATCTTGATGTGGTCCAGTTGTACTTTCTTTTTTTTCAAGTATTTGCTTGGGTTGCATTGCTAAGATACCATGTCTTTGTGCCCTCTTTTCTGTTCCTCTGCAACAGAATGCAAACAGACTCGTTAAATATGGCTGCTTTTCCACGAATATATTATCTGTATTTGTTTTGGGTTTTTTCCTTTAAAGCTATTTTTTTTCTTAGCAACCCAGGTGCTATTCAAATTAAGCTCTATACAAATCATGCTTGCATAGGGAATTGAAGTTGAAATTTATTTTGACATCTGTTTAAATTTACTCAGATTTTGTTTGTGACTAAAAGCATTTTAAAAATCTGTCCCAAAACTCACTAAAAACTCGTCATCCTCTCTGCATCTGTAGCTCTATGGAAAAGCAACAGAAGTTAAACAGAATTGATAAACTGTGACCACCATGTGTTTAATTGGTGTTAGGAAGCTACAAATTGGTTTTGAAAATGTTATCTCCATGTTATCAAGTCAGGATCGCTTTATTCTTACATAATAAATGATTTCTAGCAACATGTCCTTACTCTTCCTACCCATGTGTAATGAGTGTGCTCTTTTGAGGAGGGTACCCTCTTAAATACATTCTTATAAAGCACCTGAGGCAGTTTGGCTCTGGTTTCTGAGTGGTCCTCAAAGCATAAGTGCATGTATTGTGCATGTATTGTGCACATATATGGGTTGTCCAGCACAGGAACTTAGTTCCCTGTTAGAAGTGATATGATGATAATAAATAATTATATGGGATTTAATAGCTTCTCTTAGTCATCTACATAGAACATGCAGTACATGGATCACTCATCTGCCATTATTAGAGCGATGTATAACATTAGTTATAGATGACATACATAAGAAAATGGGAGGAGAAACAGAAGTAAAAATCCAAACATCTTAATTATTCCCTACTCTATTAACTTTCCCTGTTAACATCAGATTTATTCCTGTCTTCTAACAGTCCTTGTAAGATCTTTGCAGTTCCTTCAGCAGCTGCAGGCATTAGCTTTACTATAACATTTGCAATTTTCTTCAAATTGTTTCGTTACTGCTGTAACTGAATAAAAGCTTATGTAAAAATTCCATTTGCCTCAGTGAGGCCACCCTGAGTGAGCTGGGGAAGGAGTAGCCCAAAATACATTAGAAGAATTCCATCTGAGAACTGCTTTCCCTTTTGGGTCACTTTACAAGCGATATGAACATCATGGTGGAAAATCTAACCCTTAGCAATTTTTAGAAGATATTTTCAAGCAACATGTGCAAATTCTTTTGCACAAAAAACATCTTTTATTTATTAGTTGACAACTGCAAATGTTGTTTTTTGTTTTTTGTTTAGTGTCTCTGAATTTTAACTAAGGCAGAGATCAAAACATGAGTACTCCATAACTCTAGCTAAAAAGCACTTAATAATAATCAAGTTCACATCTTGAATAAAGATATTTTTTCCCATAGTTCATCATCCCTCTATGGAAAATAACAGGACCTTGAAGAGAGATGTGTTTGAATTGGGGACACAGGATTTTCATCTGATGTTTTGACTTGTTGTTTGTGTAATATCACAGAAATTTTTAGGTTTTGTCTTCTGGGAAAAAGCTATATAAGTTTATTCAGTGCAAAAGTTCAATGAACATTAGTATGCAAGAACACATCTGAATTACATGGAAGTTACCCTTCAGTATCTTTGCTTGTCTAATGTGGTTTTGGACTATGAAAATATCCACATTTGCTCAAAGTATAATTTTAGCTAAAATGATATTTCTTCTTTTTCCCCTCAACAAGAAAATCAGCATTTTATCACTTAGGCAAAGGACGTCATGGAATTCTATCACATAACATAACGGTATAGTTCACATCAATTATGCTATATTGACTCCCTTGACATATATTTACAGTATTATTTTTACTTATTTTCACTGGGTGAACTGCTTTTAACTGACAGAAGGAACTCTCAATAGACAACGTGACAGTAAACCTGTAAAACCTAAATATACTAGAACCCCAAATATGATATTGTAAATTATAAGTTTCTTTGCAGCTTACATCAGCTAGGAGTGTGTGGAGTCACCAAGGAATGCAAAAAGGCATAGAGTATGTGGTAATTCATTTTTCCTAAATGATTCTATTCTCCTCCAAAATGTATGGTTCATTACCAAGTTGTTGTAAACCACCCCCTAGGTTGCCGTTCATTGTAACCCAATTGTTACCCAACCCCTCCTACCCTCAGTATCCCGTTGGTCCAAGCCTTGGATTTGCCCCCTCGCTGAAAAGCCCTTTTAAGCTGAGGACACGATGGGGAAGGCCTCTTGCTTGCTTTCTTGCTCTTGCTTTCTTGCTCTTGGGCCTCTTGCTCTTG
>VWYO01014638.1:22630-34506 GCA_013400275.1 Rhadina sibilatrix
AGAAAGCAACAAGAGTACTGCAAATCCCTCCAGTTTACCTCTTCCTGAGTTTCCCCCTGGTCAGGCAAAAAGCTTTAGCAAGTAGCTAAGTGGATTTGTCTGAAAAGTCTGAAAGACCATGGAAGTGCAGTACTCACAACTAGCATGCTAACTTGGATTCAGACAGTCTTTGGCAATGAATATCATGTCTTTGGGTGGGTGCCAGAGAAGATACTACATACCTGAAAATGCAGGAAAGAATATTTAAAGCTGAGCATTCATGATGGGATACACAGTTTCCAGGATTTTCACCATTTTGATTGCATTTGACTCTTGGTTTATGGAATGTCAGGTAGATACTGAAATATCAGCTAAAAGAACTTCACAGAGAGGCCAGAAGCTGAGGAAATTTGGCTTTGGATTGAAGGAGTTGATTTCCGTATCAGACTCATTCTATAGCTTTCTACAATCAAGAGTACAGTATGTGCACAGAATACCCAGGTAATCCTTTAGGAGGGTCTGTTTGCAGTGTCTTCATTGTGTTTAGTTTTATGTACCCAGAGTAAGCTGCTTTTGCTTTATTGCATGCCACTGTTCTTTCTCTGAGGGTCAGTCTGACTTCAGAGGGAGCTTTAGCTCAATGAAATCAGCAAAAGCCATTTCTGAAATCCCTGCAGTACTTCCCAATCTTCTCATGCAGAACAAATGAAGTTGCTTTGTCTTAACAACCATATGTCAATATTAATAAATATGTAGCAGAGGAGGAAAAGATGCCACAGCAACCCACCCCTAGACATGACAATCAGAATTCCACCTTTGAGAGCAGGAACTGATCTTTAATGAGATGTCCTCACAGAGCTTATTCATGCCAGGATTATGGCCATCACAGAGTGATGTATGGGCATTAAAATTCCACCAGCCATCGACACTCCTGAGCACTACTGAGATTCTATAGAATACAGTTTCCTGGCATGTTTTCAAGGCATTAATACCATAGAGTCAGTATCTCTGAAAATAAGTATTGTGGTCCTCTTTTCCCATAAAAATAGTCAAGATGATTTAACAATGTTCAAAGTTCTGCTGAGGACAAGGAAGATATAAAAGTCATACATGGCCCATTTCCTAAACTTTGGAGCAGAACATAAATTCAGACAGGTGAAAATGGTCCCGGTTCCTCTCTTAAATCTCAGGTTATTCTGTACATTCTGCTAAGTGAGTTTGGATTTGCATTGGTGTAATTGACAACGGAGTATAAAATGCAGGTGAAAGGAGACAAAAAGGTGTATAAAAGGTGACTTTTAAGCTTCTTTTAAAAGGTTTCTAATGGAAGTCACTTTGACTGAATTCTTATAAACACATTTTGTCATAGGAGTAAAGCTCTAGTATGGTAAAGACTTCAAATGGGGAAGTTAAAAATCACTTTAGTCTGTCAGTTCCTGTTTATCTGACTAGTCTTTACTTATGCAACATGTGGACATTTTCAGCTGTTTGGATTGCTCAAAGAGAGGGTACATCAGGCACAAGATGTAGAATCTTATATTTGTGACAGAATCTTTACAGCCAGAAAAGTCAATTGCAAGGGTTTTTTCTCTGTAATAAGATAGATAAGCATTGGTAGTAGGCAGGGGTTTAGTTCAGTGTCAAAACATGAAGAGACTTTTCATTTTGAGCAAGGTGAATTACAATATTAATTCAATTAAAAGAACATTATGAATAGCATTTGACAATTTTCTATCTCTATTAAATATGCTTGAATGATAAACCAGATTGTGCTCTCAATCCAGGTTTCTACCTGAGTAACTCCATTGATATCCATGAAATTGCTCCTAATTTGAATCACAGCTAATAAGATCAAACAAAGATTAAAAGCTTTCTTACTAGCCGTTTCATCCTGTATTTGGTGAGCTTATTGTTTTATTATGGCTCTATCAGAGTAAGCTCGTTACCTATTTGAGTTTTCATTTGTGCACTCCAGAGCCAGGGCTGCCTTGTGCCTCTCTCTCTCTCTGAGTAACACCAGCACTGTCTACATTACCCACTCCTGAAAGCAAATTTGCCAGGTGAAGTATTGCCCTCAGAGTCAGAACAAACACTGCAGATGATTGTTCTGCAAAGTTCATGTGGCAAGAAATTTCCTCATGGCCTGCATTTGTACAGTACCTGCTGCAGTAGCTCTCTGTACACAAATGGGGGTCCCAAAATTTCTCATAGTCTCCATAATGACTGCTAATTGCCAAAGGACAACTGACTCAAATAAAAAAAGAACATATTTTCTAGGCTGCAGTAGGGCTCTTGAAATCTCCAAACATTCTGAATTTTGAATCTGAGCAAAACCAGGTTTCCCATGAAACTAATTTTGAAAGAAATCTAATTCATGTCTATGTTATGCAAAAAGTTTCTCCCTTTTTCTACAAGAACCCTTTTTCTACAAGTCACCACCCTTTATTTTCCCCTCAGAATGTTTTATCAAGGTGTACATGAATCTGGAGAAGAGCAAGTGTGGCAAGGGTAGGTTTGCACAATGAAAACTTCCCTGGTGGTTCAAAACCCCAGTCAGTTTAAATGATATATGTACAGAACAGTCTGAGCGAGGATATTTAAATATTCCTGGTGATGGACAAGTGTCTGAAATGGAATAGTACTGTTTATTTCATAATGAATAACTGCAAGTTTCCATGAGTTTAACAAAAAGGGCAGCTTATATTCTGATAGTTTGATAGAACTCACTGACTTGTAAGTTCTTGTAGTGCCATTATTTTTGTTGGACTATTTTCTGCTTTGATGGAATGAATGATTACTTTTTAAAGTTCATTCATGAAAATACATGGGTTCTTTTCACAGTTAAATATATTTAACTATTTTCTTCAGACCAGACACTTCCTTTAATCACATTTTAGAGGCAGCTGTATTTAAACCAGAGCATCCATATTGGTGTTATGCCAATAGATATGTAAAGAAGTTCATCCAATTATCCTACTTTGATTATAACAGTGAGGTATTAGAGGCTTCATATTGTCCTGTTTTTCTAGGCAACATAAAGAATGGAGCAAAAATATAAAATTTTGGGGGGGAATGAAAAAAACCAGAAATTTAAAATTTGTTGTCTTTTGAGAATTACATGTAGTCAGAGCTGGAAAATGTTTGAGAAAGTAACAGCTTGAAGAGGAAAGAAAATGCAGCCAGGCTTCAGTAAGGGAAGAAGTTATTCGTCTGTCTGAGGAACCCTGAGAGTTATAAGTGGTAGCCTGGGCAAAACCTTGGGCAGAATGGGACAAGGATCTGAGTTATACAAATGAAAGAAGAATGAAATTGTAAAAATAAAAACCCTTTTTTCCTAGATGACAGAATAGAAAAGGTACTGTTTTCATTGGAACACAAACCTTTGCTCTGTTGGGTGTAATGTGCTTGTATCAGCTTACCCAAATGTTTCAAAAATACAATGCAGTTTTGTTTAGCATTTGTGCAGCAGGCAAAATTATTTTTTGCATTTTTTTCTTTCCTAGCACACATGACACTTCACTGAATAGAATAATCCTAAGAGCTATCACTGAAATAAATCAAGTCCTTTGATTTAATGGTAAAGTTCAAAATCATCCAGTTCCAGTCTCTACTTCCAGACACCACTGCCATCCATTCCAGTGAAGCAATATGATTTAGAGACGCTGCTGCCACCTTCTCAACATCTCATTTGGAGCAGGTCCTTGAGGTTACACTGCTGTTGATGTGGCATTTTCACCGACATCTAATCTAATAGAAAGATCCATCCTACCATGTGGTTATTATTGAAGCTATGGCCAGTGCATGCACAGAGTGTCATATTCATGATAGAGACTCATGGATCTGAAAGACTACTTGAAATTAAAATTCACTTGTACATCTCTCCAGAACCATGAAGAAAAAACCAACAAAATGTACAAAAAAATCTATATTTTTGTTGTTGTTTTTTTCCTCATAAGATGACTTAAAAAATAAATGCTGATCTGCTCAGCAGCAAAAATTTATGTTGACCTTAAGTCTATGAAATGTGGCATCAGTTTTACATTGGTATAAGAGGGGTCAGAACCAGGTCCCAGTACAAAATAGTGAGAGACTCATTTGTGTAAGTTAAAGTTGGATCTTTGCTAAAATTGTCATGGGATCAAACTGAATAAGGAAGAACCTGGGGATGTATTTTTTGATAGGTTGTCAAATTCTAAATTCTTCATCATTGACTCATACAGAAATTGGAGAGAAAAAAGAAATTCCTTGTTCTTGTCTGCCATCCACCCCCAGGCAGGAGCATTCTAGTCCATTGTCTGCAATAAGGAGAAATCAAGCTCTGCACATAGTTAACTTGATGATGTTTTGATTGTCTAAAGGAAATAGCTTGTTTTGGAAACAGCCTCCAAGAGGCTATTAGCACTTTTAATTACACAGATTCTGTTTAATGGCACCCTATTTCCACTTCCCATTCTTTTCATCCTCTTTATTCCCTCGTGTGGAAATAGCATCTTCTTCCGCTCAGATGCCTTGTTTGTGCATTGTTAACTCTACTACTACTGCCCAGAATTAGTCTCTGTCCTTGGTCTTTCTGCTAGTTTTGTTACAAAAATACAAGTCTGTGCAATGCTTTCATCAAAATGATCTCAAGATGCAGCCATGGATGTATAGGTGCACTTATTTTCACTTTCCTCACCACTGTCATCTGCTGTCCAACTAATATGTTCTCTTGGGAATGAAAATAAAATTCTTGGTTCACTTGTTTCATTCCAAATGTTTAGGCGTGCAGTTTATGATGGTTCTCCACTTTCTAACTCAGTGCAGGCTGCCATTAATGTCCTGTCATTGTGACACCTCACTAGAATTCATTTTTTCAAGCTTTTTAATGATGTTGGAAACCAGAGAACAAGGAAGAGTCATTCTGCCAATATGGCTGATAAACCTGCATTATTGGTGTCACTGACAACTTACTGAATCAATCTAAGAAAAAGGGTAAAAGATTAGGGAAAAAATGGTATGTGCTTCATCTGCTCAGCTTTCTTCATGTCAGTGGGGATCTCTGAGATTTTTGCTCTTGTGCAGATATGTTGTAAAGAGGGATATGCCAAATGCTGCTGTAACTGGTAGAAAGGGAGTCAGAATCCCGCAGGGCACATGGAGCACTTGTGGGAATGGAGCAGGCAGCTGTGTGATTGTGAACCTGTCCCACGAGAACAGAATTTCCCTTCTCCATTTTCTCTTCTGTCATATTCCCTTCCAACAGATCACTGGCGCATTACTTGCAGTGCATCCAAAAGAAGCACAGGATTCCTGGGTGCTGAGTAAAGCTTTTTTTTCTCTGCTATTGTTATCCCGTCTCTGTTGGGATAAATCCTCAGTTGCATTAGTCACTATAGGACATGAAAGGAGTTGGCTCTTGCCCCAGTGTTTAAGATCCCAGCATGATGAGAGGCGTTTTAGGGAGGTGGATAGTAAAAAATGATTAAAACAGATCTGAATTGTTAGAAATCAAGAGACAGAAAACCTGTGATCAGTGATGTTAAGACTGTACTAGGGACAGGTTTTTAGAAGCCTCTAGGCGTTTGGAAGCTGTTGACATCCTTGGGAATTGGCAGTTTCAATAACCAAACTTTATTCTGCAATGAATTCTCTTAACATTGGGGAGGGAATATTTTTCTCAGGATAATTTTTTTTTCTTTCTTTTCTTGCCTTCCAACTGTTCTCGAAGTTTTGTACAAAACTGCCTGTGCTTTCAGTTCATCAGACTGAAGCAGTAAGAAGGTAAATTCAACTGGGTAAATAGGCAGATGCAACTTAAACTACCTTTCCTGTGACAGCCCTGTCAGACTTCCCTTTCCAGCTATTGCACAGAAGTACACTCCAGTGTACCATGAGCCTGTGTGTTAATAACAGTCAAAGGAGAAGCCTTTGGTAGTACCATAACTGGAAACAGATGTTAACTGCAGACAGACACTGAAGAAAATGAACAAGAAGCGCTCTGCAAGCTGATAATTTGAAGGCTTAGTTTGCTATGGGCATTCATCTGTGCATTGGTGTTGATCATCGATTCTGGTCCAATGTTTTACCCAATTCCTGATAATGCAAGGAGAATACATCAGCATCTGAAAGTGCTTCCAAGCAGTCCTCCAGATATGGGAATAAATTACTATTAAAATGGCCTGGTTTTATGCTGCACAAAGCACCTCAAGCTATTTTACATTTCATGGAGATTATTCATCCTAAGTTCGGTAATGGAGGTAGTGAGTAAAGAAAAAAAAAAAAAAGGAGACAATTCTGTGAAATACTGAGGATAATGGAATTAGATACCTGTAGCCACATCTAAAAGAAAACATGTAAATGAGTGCCAGCCATCAGGAATCTATTGTTTACAGTGCATGCCTTATATTTAAAAGGTTCATTTAGATGCAGTAATGGGCCTGTTTTCTGGGTCTGTCTCAAGATGGCAGAGTAAGAGTAATTACTCACTGCAAGAAAAAAAATGCTATGCAAAAGATTTCTAGAAGAATAACAGAAACAGCAGTTTGCCAGGATAAAAACAAACTTGTTCATCTGTATCTAATGAGATTGGTTTAAAATGATACTGTTTCAAATTATAAAGAACTCAAGTGAATATGTGCATACATCTGTTTTCTTTAAGGGGAAATTTGTGATTTAAAATATTCAAAATGCATTCCAAATCTGGATCCCAGGAGTCACTGGCACAACTCACAAAGCATTAGGAAATGGGCAAAACTTGGAAGGCTTTCAGTTGGGTTTCAGTTCAGGTAAGCATGCAAAAGTCCAGAGGCCTGCAGTTGATGCTGTTAAAAAGTTTGCATTTGGGAAAGCTCTGATTCAGCAAAACACCATATTCAGCAAAGTATTTCAATTTAAGCACAATTTTATTTGTTTTGCCAAAAAGAAAGAGGCTTAATCAGGTGCTTATGAGTTTTTCTCCACAAATGCCCAGGTTGCTATGTAATGCAATCTGAATATGCAATCTCAGTTTTCCCTCACATATATCAGGAAAGAAATGTAGGTATATAAAATACATTATTTTGTTTGGGTTTTTGTGGGATTTTTGTCAAAAAAATAAATTGCATTCTGCATTGAATTTTGAAAGCAACTTGTACAATGATGATGCTCTCTATTGTTGTAAGGGACCTCTCAAATATCTTTGGATTGAAGAATCTGGGCCAGTGTTTTCTTATATGGCTCTTATTTTTATTGAAGTATTCATCAATCTCCTTTCTAATCTGTCTTCTTCATGATGAAGTTTTAGTGTAATGAGTCAGGGTGCTACTGGGATATGTTCTGTTCTTTATTGTTCTCAGCATTTTTGAAGAAATCTGATGGTAACAGTGGTTCTAATATACTTGACAAAGTGATAAAATTGTGCCCCTAGGTATCCTGCATTTATAAACTCAGGAATAAAGCTGCCAGTCACATCACTGGGATTGTTTTCTTGGCTGTAAAAGTTGAATTTTCCCCTTTTCCTATGTTTTTAATGTTGGGTATCTTTAACCTTGAGACTTCAACTTGCTCTTTCAGATCTTGCTCTCTTTTCTTTTTCCCTTCTGATTAATGTTTTCAAAACAAAGTCATGCAACATTTATGTCGCAACAATTATGTCTTCTTACTTGTCATCTCTCTTTTAAAATGTTGCTGCATCTGGATGAAATTTAGCTCAATAAGCAAATAATTTCTTAAGCCTTTAAAGTGACTTAGTTACTGACTTAGAGAACACAAAGTATTTCCGGCATTTGTGCCACTATAGTTTTTAAAAAACTTGATGATCAGTAAATACCTCTCCTGAGGAATCAATGCATTTGTAAATATCTCTCTCTTGAGGAATCAATGCATTTTTGTTTTAAAAGAAATATGTATTTGTTGCTCCTTCTTTAATAGTAAATCTTTTTTTTAAATTGTTTTTTAGTATCATTTCCTATGGTTTTCTTTCTGAGACTAAGGAATGGCTATTACTATATTGTATTTATTAAAATGTTTAAATATTTAATACTTTCTTCTTCAGCATGATAACTACTATTTTAATTCATGTGCATCATTAGCAGAAAAAATACTTCATTCTACTGGAAAATGCTATACACCCACAGGAACTAGATCTACTTAATTACTAAAGAATAAGCTCCACCTGGAAGATCTGTCTTCCCAGTTCATTTTAAAATAGGTCTCCAGATAATCTCTGAAACAGTCTCCTTTAAACACACTAAGGTTTCTATGGTTATTAGTAGTAATTGTGTTGCAAAACCAGCAGAATTTTATTTAGCGTGGTGGAGGAAGCGATGTCATTATTAGTTGATTAGTGTGAACAATCTTTGACAATATGTAGTACCAGCGATGGTTTCAACCACTGACACCTCATTATTCTGATTGCAGTTTGATTTGCAATGTTAAGAAGCAACAGGAAAAAAAGCAGTCATCCCAATCTATCTCTATCAGCTGAGAACAATGGATGGAGTGTGTGTGTTTCACGGTATTCCAGAAATTTCCTTCCCACAAGAAAATAAACCCATTAATTGACAAATGACTGACACTGTTTACTAATTAGCAGGCATGCTGCCACATTTCTAACACATCCTATTGTGTGCATGCTCTGCTGTGTCAGGATTTGGTAACGAGATTACAAGTGTGTTATTGTATGTGTTGTATTCTCCTGAAGTTGGTGTTTTTTAGAGCAAAGGCAGTGGGTCTCAAAGGGTTACAAATCACTCATTCTTTGATTTGGACATAGCATTAGATGTAATATAAAATACTTTAGGCCATACTCCTCAGTCCACATGGAAATGTGGGTGGCATGACCCTGTTAGCACCACCCTTTGTCCGGTGGTCACGGGGAGCTGACTGTCCCTGTGTCCTAGGGCACAGCAGTGACAGTAATAATCTGTGCACCCTGTGCAAGTGGAAGGTATTTTATTTCACTGCTATTCCCACTGGTACATTGTCAGGAGTGAGCTGCAGGTTATCATCTCTATTAGAAAGACGAGATAAAAAAGCTGCCTCTGTTGCTCTGTGGAGGGATCTGTCTTGCAGAGGGAAAGGGCCTGGGCCTTTGGCCACTGGTTCCTGCAGAGGGATCAGCAGTACTGGCACTGCTCCCATGGGTCAGGCCACGGCACGTGGGGCAGGTCATGCAAACACCGTGCTTGTGGTTTCTTGGCTCTTTGGGGCAAGGCTTTAATTGTGTGACATTTATATGTTTGATGTAGTCATGCTGTATGGCACCAGTGTATTTCACGGTGGCATTTGAGAAAACGTAAACCAGTTTACATTGGATGCTTTTATGTGAACTTCTGTGTCAGCCCACAGGGCAGGAAGATCTATGTTTTTCTTGGGTCATTACAGTCAATGCTTCTCACATTAGCTTTCCCCTTAAAAGTCTCCTGGGCTCTAGGGGATGTAAACAGACCTGTTTAGAGCTCAATGCTCTAAAAGCTGTTCTGAGGTTTTATTTTAACCCAGGAGGACATTTTTGCAAAATGAAAATTCTCAAAAGTCATGCTAATTTGGATTCTAATTTAGTGATTAATAAATGCCTCCATTGCTTGTCTTTCGCTCTTGAAAGAGCACTGATTTAAATGCTGTTTAATACTTGTTTAATGTGTTTGCCATCATTGAAACAAGTAATTAGAGCACGTGGTACAATCAGTAGCCAAGCAATAGACTCTTTATTAGTAATCTTGGGGGAAACAGGGAATGAGGACATGGTGCTTGTATTACTGTCTGTACTAATTTGGACTTAGGAAAATCAGCATCTGTTCAACCTTTAAGTATTGGCAGGAGCTAAACCTGAGCTCAGAAACAGAGTGGTAGCTTAGCATTAGAGATTCTGCATCTTTGACTTTCAGGAAGGACAAGGAGACTGTTAAAAGATGTGATGTTAAAATGACAAACCATGCCTCTCAGCTTTGCAAACTGTTTACTGGGATAAATTCCCCTCTCTGTTGTGTAGCAGGATTGTCAAGGTACTCCATTAAATCAAACAGATCTCTCTGTCCTGAGCTGCCAAAAACAGTAAGAGCATCTTTTGGCCACATCTCCAAATCAGATAAACCTAAAGCTCTGTTTTCACAAGTGCCTCCTGGATTCATAGAATACCTGTAAGGCTGGGGCTGCACTTTCAATTAGATATCAAATGCAAATTTTCAAATGCACCTAGTTCTCACACTGGAATTGGACTAGTTGGTAGTAATAGCTGCAAATACAAGCATTTAGATAATCAGCTAAGTTAGTTATTATTTCTCTGAATTCTATTGATTAGCAGGTCCTTGGGATAATGAAAGATATTGAAGTATATACAGTGTGATTCAGCTAGCCTGATTCACCGAGTCTTAACCAACACTGGAAAATGAATGCTTATTATTTTAACCATTGATAAAATAAGTTGTACAAGGAATTACCTTTAGTATTTAAAGACAAAATGGGAAGAACTGTATTGTTTAATTTGCTGCATATGATGCAGAAGACCCCCAAAGCTGTTGCAAGCAGCTGCCTGCCAATGGGCCTGTGTTGCGTGCTGAGAGGCCAGGGTTTTTCTGACGCAGCAGGCACTCTGTCATGTTTGATGTCAAGCCAAGCCAGATCCTGGCTGAAAACTCCTGATGCCTTTGCATATCTATTGCTCTTATAGGACTGTAATGGGCAAAGGAGGAGGAGAGGGGCTTAACTATCTGTTCCTGGTGGTCAATGACTTAGTGCAGAAGCATGGAGAGTCTTCTCTCCCCCCAGCCCTTACTGCCACTCTGGACTATTTTCTCCAGGTTCAGGGTGGTCAAATGATCTTTCTGTCAATGCTATACTGTGTGGCTGCTTTATTAATAAAGTATTTGAGCTCCACTGACAAACTTTGCACAATAATCTTGTAATTATTTGGACTTCTGTGTTGTGAGAAGTACTTAGGAGCAGCAATTCCGGCTGACAGTGACATTCTACCCATATGAAATGTTCTCTGCTTCTTTTATTTATGATCATAAATTCTGTTTTAGAAGAAATTTTCCCATTCTGTGCATTTCTGCATGATAACTGCACTTCTCAGGTGGTAGAGTGCTCTGGTTTCCAAATTTCCATGGCATAAGGACACCTGAAGAGGATAGTAATCACTCACTCACCACTGCCTGGTGTAGCTCATTGCTTGAATACAATGTATAGATTTAAAAGAATGTAGAAAACAAGTCCTGAGTGTCGCTGGGCCCAAACACATAGTGCTGGTTGAAATTGATTCAGTGCACTCAGATGATGGCCCTTGAAAGGCAGCAGAAAGAGGCTAGCATCAATCTGCAGGCAGAAAGCAAGGAAATGTGGCAGTCTCTGCACTCATGCTCTGCTGAGGGGACTACAGGCACACAATGAGGGTGACTCCTCTGGGACAGCCAGGAGCCCATGAAGTGCTACAGAGCCCCAGGTACTCGACTCTGGAGGGTGAGTCTTGTAACAAACCTGGTTCTTTTTATTACATTTGAAATATAGAAGTAGAGATTTTTTTTTTTTTTTTTTCAAATGACATTGAATCCACTTGGGGTCCCACATCCCTTTTAAAAAAATATTTTTCTTTTGTCTGTGCAGCTTTGTTAACATTTTTGGGGTTTCACAATACTTTAGGGACTCTGGGATTTTGCCAGTGCACACTGCTAGCATGCTGCAAGAAGAGGAGTTTTCAGAAAGGGTTTGCTTTGGCAGCTCAGGCCAGTAGAGTGACTTGAAGTGATTAGGCTCATTGCAACTGGGGACTGTAACACCTGAAGTAGTACAGTGACTACGTTTAAAGAGAAAGAAAAAACCAAACATTGCTACATAGCCTGCACCTCAAAAAACAAACAAAAAACCCACAAAAACCAAAAAACCACCACCACCAACAACAACAACAAAAAAAAACAAAACAAAAAAACCCCCCCAAAAAAAAA
>VWYO01014639.1:12912-20412 GCA_013400275.1 Rhadina sibilatrix
AAAAAAAAAAGATAAAAAGATAAAAAATTAAGTTTTGTGGTGGCGAGGATTTGGGGAAGGAGCTGAGGTGCTCGGCAGGGCTGTGAGGTAGGGGGAGAGCTGCCTGCACCTCGTCCGGCGGGGCGGTGGTTTGGGCGTTGTGTTTCCCAGGTGGATTTGGCATCACGCTCCCTGCATGGATAGTTTTGGTTTGTTTTTTTTTTTTCCCCCTGTCTAGTGGTAAGTCATTTTTTAAAGACAGTGAAGAAATCTAGATGGACTTTTTTTCGGCTGGTACTGCCAATAAGAAAGCCAAGATTGAGTATTAGCCTGTAGGACAGCTGATTTATCTGGTGGAAAAAAAAAAATAACGGTAAGATAGTTTTGGAGCTGTCTTATATTCTTGCTTGAAGTTCACCGAGCCTGAGTTTGTGGTAGAGATATTTTCAGGTGTCTTCTAGAGCTTATAAGTAACCTATTTATTTACTTTTTACTGACTCGGCCATGTGTGCATACGCTGTGCCATGTCACACGCTTGCCATTGCCCCTTTCATTCATAATAAAATTTACAAGGCTTCTTGCATTAGTAAGCAATTTGCTATTGGAGCCTTTCCTAGAAATACAGAATTCTATTTCGCCAAAGTATTGTGTTTCCTCTTCAATCAGTACTGAGGTGAGCTATTTTCTCAAGCACTCTCCAGGCATCTATATGATATTCCCACTTGGGCAGATGATCTCCAAAACTGCATTACCTACTTCTTCAATCTGAAGAGCCATTGCAGTAAATTAAAATTCTCTTATTAGCGTCACTGGACTTTGAATTTGGCCAGTTATTTTTGTTTGCAGCTTGGCTTGCTTTTTCTTCTGTCTTTTTTTTTTTTTTTTTTTTTGTTTAGTTGGGTTTTGTTTTTTTTTTAATATAAAGCAAATATACATCCAGTCCTTCTTTGTTGAAGTAAACTGGCCAACAATAAGAGGGGTAATTCTTTATTTGCTTAAAAGAGCTGCCTGTTTTAACTTCAGAAGTACTGACCCAGAGCAAAGCAACAGCTGATGCCGTCACAGGCAGTGTACTGTATTCAAACAGCTGTACAGAATGCAAAGCTGAGGTATTAATCCTGCCATTCACAGTTTATTTAAGTTTTTCGAGCTTCTCTCCTATGGGCATGGCATCAATGCCTAATTATGCCTCCATTAGGGTTACTGGGCCCTTAATACAGAAAATTATTGTATTTAAACTTTGGAAAGCTGCATCGATGTAATGTAAGATTCTTGCTGTTGGCACACGTTCAGGGAAGGCAAACTTTTACCTTGTAATTTTCTTTTCATTCATTTGGCCTTTAGGTTTTGGTCCAGTTTTTTTTTCCTGAGGTTAGACCATTGCTGGTGTTTTTAACACTGGCTTTAAATAGCTCCATTTAAGTCTGCCTAGCTCTCAGGAGAAGGGAGGGTAAGAGCAGATTGAAAAAAAAAACCCATGGCTTTGTTGAGGTGCGGGGCTACAAGTGTCTGTGCAAACAGAAATGGTAGAACTTATTGTCTCATGGGTGTTTTGGCCTGCACTGAACCCAGGCCAGCTCTGTCAGTGCAAGCAGGGTTTGATCTGTGGGCATCAAAGCCTCGACCCCTGGCCAAGCTGGTGGTACCTGTTGCATTGGGGTGGGATGTGCAGGGAAGCCCCTTGGCTGGGATATCACCTGGGATGTATCACCTGCTTGCTGGTGCTCAGCAACAACCCGAGGCATGTGCTCTCACATGGGGGTCAGTGGCTGCTTGCTGATATTTGGATTAATCTGGTGAGCTGAGTATTAACCATGGCCAACCCCTTGCTAGAAACCTTGGGAGAACACAAATGCTGTAGACTCAGTAGGTGGCACTTTGGTTTTAGGCTTGAACCAGTATAGGGCACTCTTCTTCTTGGGGTGCAGTCACGGAGGTACTTTGGCTCCCGAGCTCCTACACTCACACCTGCCTCATCGAGTTACCTTGCAGAGGTAGAGTTGGCCAGCTTTTTGATGAGGGGAGTGTCCCAGTGCCTTGTGATTTACAGATTTTTCTCTTGTGTGCTGTTGTGCAGTCCTACCAGGGGAGTGGTGTCGCTGCTGTGTTCTGGTGATGGGTACAGCCGTGTCGCCAGGAGGTTGCCTGGAGTCACGGCTTTGCTCTCCCCTTTGCTGACGTTCACACAGGCCTTTTGGGCAGCACTTGACATGGACAGGGGTTCCACAGCTCAGTGGCACTGCTGGGCACCACTGTGGCAGGGTGGTGACGGGGAGAGGAGCCTTTCAAACGCGTGTGCCAGTCAGTGGCAAGCAGCTTCCCATCGTTGCCCGGTGTTTGTCGGCGTGCTTGGGGCGAGATGCTCGTGCACATGGCTCAGGCACTGTGCTCGAGCATTCCCTCCTTTAGCCCTCTCTGCCTGGAGGATTTTGCAGCTGTGTCACCCCCGGAGCCTCCTGGCCCTCCTCCCTGGTTGTGCAACCAGTTTTACAGGCGTGCCTTCCCCGTGCCGTGGGAGCGTCGTCCTGCTTCCCCTGTGTCCGTGAGGCCCGTAGCAGCGTTCTGTGGCACAGCTACGTAGAGAAAAAAAAAGCAGGGTACGTGCAGACGTGTCTTGCTACGTTAATCTGACTCCTGTGAGGGATCTCTTCCTCATTACTATTTTCTGTAAAGCCAGAGTGATGGTATGCACATTGACTAGTATGTGCAGGGAGGATTAATTTTGTCCTTAAACGCACATGTGTGCGTCGAGCCGACGTTTGGCCCTCAGTGACAAGTGTTTGAGAGATCCTTTGGGTGAGAAGTGATAAAGCAGTGCTGGAGGGGCAGGGGTGGGGAATGCTGCTCTGCTGACAGCATGAGGCAGGAGGGGAGATGCAGATTCTCTTCCCAGGTCTGGCGCTGAGGTTCTGGAGTGAGACGATTAGGTGCTTGTGAGCCGAGATTTTTCTGCTTCTCCTTTTCCCTTATCATCAGGTAGGGCTGATAATTTATATGTCATGTAATGATAGCAAGGTATATATAGAAGATATTTAAGAATAAGCTGTGATATGTTACAGTAATTATTTCGCTCTGTGGATAATTTGAAGAAAATGTTGCCAAGAAAGCAAAATGTTTCTGTTTGGTGTCATAGGGAAGCACTATGCTGAGTTGGAAGGATGATGGTAAACATTGCTTTTGGTGGCTTTATGCTTTGGTTTTGGCCTCTTCTGCTGCTTTCCACTTAATTAGCATTTTTGAAAAGTACTTACAGGAGGAAGGGGATAAACTGAAGTGCTGGATGGAATAGGCAGCAGTGCCGCTGGTAACTTCTGCAGAAGGAGCAGAGCTTTGGGGTTGACTGGAAACATTTCTGAGGTGATCGCTAGTCCGCCTGGCCTGAGGTCTACCTGGCCCAAGGCACAGATCCGTGTGGGGCCATGCCACGAGCCCTATGCTGCTGCAGGCATCACTGAGTACTCCAAGAGCTCCCTGGGAGGTGCAGCGGGACCACACAGCCCTCTCTGCCCAACGTTTTTGTGCGACTCTGGCAGCTAGCTGTGCTTCCCAGCCGCCCCGCAATGAGCGGGTGGGGAGGCATCAGGGAGCCACGGCCACCTCAGCCTGGCAAACCACCACCCCTGGAGCGGGCGGCCGGTTGGCTTCTGGCTCCTGCAGCCGGGGCTGAGTGCCTTCTGTGGCCGCTGGCTCGTGGCTCTGCAGAGCCCAGCCGCTCCTTTGGGCTGGTTGTGAAACGGGGGAGAGCGGAGGAGCTGCTCGGCGGAAGGGTTTGGCCACGAGCGCTGGAAAATGTGAATCACGGGGATTCCAGTTTTAAGCCTCCTGGAGATAACGGGCAGCACGTACTGGAGTGCACGGCTTGCAGAGGGCCTTAGGAAACAAGGCGGTGCCCTCAAGATTGAGCAAACGTTCTGTAATCGGGAGCGCGTTCTATGCCCGACGCAGGCTGCGCAGGTATCGCATCCCTCCCGACAGAGAGGTGTGTAGCTGGAGCAAAGCTGATTGTGCTGCAATTTAATTTTGGTGTTGGACAACAATGCGAGGTGAGCAGGCTCTTGAATCCTGCCAACAATTGCGCCGTAATCGGAATACGCTGACTCCGAATGGCGTCTGTTGCCAGTTAGCTAAAAACACCATTTGGTATTTGTGACACAAGCTCAGGGTTTTTGCTTGCAGTGGAGCTGGAATGAAACGTGGCTGTTGCATGGCTGTGCTTGTGCCTTCCCTCCCCAAGAAGCCCCACTTGGCCCGATGGGATGTAGGAAGTCAGAACCTGCACTTCAGTAATGCAAAAAAATTCGCAGCAGGTGCCCCAATGGGTTAATTTTTGTCTCCCCAAGATGTACAAACCCTAAAAATCCGTGAGGGGAATGCTTAAGAGATGTAGGTTTTGCTGTAGGTAAACCTTTGGAGTTTGTCTGAGTCCATATATTCAGGGTGAAGGGCACATCTCTCCGCAGCACTGACTGCCACTGAGGCTGCCTGCTGGGACCCTGGTGGGATGGAAGGGAGAGGATGGGAGAAGTTGAGGTTGAGGTCTCCCTCCTGCCCAAGTCTGTCTGGGTTGGCCAGTTTTGGGACCTCAGCCAGTCATCTGACAGCCTGTGCTGTCTCATTTGTACCTGAGCATCTGGCTGATCCCCTTCTAAATGACTTCTAACACATAAACGCAATAAAGGGGAGGGATGGCAGGCTCTCATTTTCAGGCTAAGTGGCGAGACGTTTTTCCTGTTTACACCTTTGGAGGAATCATTACATGAAATATTGAACAGGAAACTCTTATTTGTCTCTGAAGACCTTTTTCCTGGTCTAGAAGGATGTGGAAAATTCTCCAGTCTTATTAAATTTAGTAGGAGCCAAGGAGGACTAACACACTTCAGTGACTTGCACACCAAGTTTCTGGATGTAGTGGTGTTGTTTGGGGCTGGCTTTGTGCATGTTTCTGCATCATATTTAAACTTAAATTAAAAAAAATCTATGTGGAGCAGTGATTTTTATCTCCTGACTGCAAAGCTGTGCTTCCTTGTGTCAGAAAAGGGCCAGGGATTAATGCTATCTAGTGATATGTCTCTTATCAAAGGGAGGAGACAGGTTTACAATGCGGGGTTGCTCTAAATAGAAAGTACTAGTCAATGTTTGTTGTGTGGGAGACAAAAACCCTGCATCACCATCAGCTGGCTCAGTTAACCTGGCTGGGCAGGCAGTGTTTACTGTTGAGCTGGGATTAAAAAAAAAAAAAAAAAAAAAAAGAGGAATGAAATAAGGTCAGTCAAATTTTAAGGCCCACTGTGTTTGAGGATATTGCTGTTTAGGTGTCCATCAAAGCTGCCATGTGCAGCAACCTCCAACGTAAGAAGCAAACCCTAAAGTCTAAGTGTCTAAAAGCTGTTTGCTTTTGTTATTTCCAGAGGTTTTTTGAGTGCCTCTAGAGCCCTTTCTCAAAGAAAAGTCCATCTGCCCACGCTGTCCCTCCCGGGAAGACTCTGGAGGTGACTCCCCAAGTGCAGCAGGTTTGATTTCAGCCTAGGCAGAAGGAGTTGGAGCTGTGTTTGACAGAATGCAGCCCAGGCTAGGGGGGTGCTCTGCATAGCTGTGAACATGTGCAACCCTGTGTGCACACAAACACGCACAAAATGGGTTTTTTTAAAGTCTTGCCCCTGCAGAGTTGACAGAGCTTTGGTGCCTTCTGGAAGAGAAGAGCTGTGGTTTTGCTCCTTCCTCTTTGTCTTTATGTCCTGCCCGGTCTGATGATCTCCGTTTCATTCTCCTTTATTTTTTGTGGTTTATGTTTGCTGCTTCTAATTATTCCTTTTCCTTTGGAAAGCGCTGTCACCCTCTCCTTTTGCACTCGCGTTTTTCATTCGTCCCGTTCAGGAGACTGTCAGGCCCTTTCCTTTCCTCTCCCTGCCATGGTCTCTTTTTCTCCATGCTTTGAGGGCAAGGAGGGAGCCAGAAGGCTGTGCTGTGTTAGAGATACCTCTGTGGGTGCTCAGCTGATGTCACCTGGGTAGGGTCAGCACTCAGGCACCACAGCAGAGCTGATGGAGAGCACTGGTCTTGTGTGGTGGATCTTGGTTTGGTGACCTTGGAGTGTGTGCAGTGTTAGCTGTGCCTCTGGTCCCTTCAGGTAAAATCCTGGCCTTGTAAAAATCACTGGCTTTAGTCCTGTTTATTTCTAGTTTTCTATCCTCTCTGGCATTCATACCCACTCTCACTCCTTTTATCTATTTGTCTCCTGTGTTGCATGCCTAAAGGCAGCTTATATCTTATTTTCCCTCTGCAGCTGCGAAGAGTTAGGGAAGAGTCTTACCCTCATTTGCAATAAGGGGAAACTAAAGATAGAAAGCTTATGACTTTTCTGGGGCTAGGAAGAGAATCCAGGTCAGGGCTGAGACTTCCATGCAGAGTTGGTTTGGTTTGTTTTTTTTTTTTCTTTTTTTCCTGCTTTTTAGTTTGCCAGGCCTTGCCTCCTCTCTCGCTGCAAAGGTTTCCATCTGTGCACGCCGTTCTGCTTAGCAGCGGGCGGGGTTCTCGCCTGCCTGTCATTCCAAGGACCTTATTTCCCTAGGCTGGGAGCAGCATTTGCTCCATCTGAACCCGAGCTTTGTGCACCTTTGTCATCGTCCTGGTAAAAATAACTCACCTTTGAATGGGAGCTGCGTTGTGCAAAGGTTGTTGTCAGACGCTTTTTTAGCCTTTTTTTTTTAGCATTTTGAAGCTTCTGCTTCAAGTACGATTTATTCTGACCCCCCCTCCCCCTTGGTGTTTGGTTGTATGGGGTGTGGTGCCCCCACTTGGTTTTTTGGCAGGCTGGGAGGTGGGGTTGCTGGTTGTTGGCCTTGGTAGTCTCACTAGGAGATGTTCGGGTGGCAAAGCAATAAGTGGGTCCTCTCAGAAACTGTAGTTAAGTCATGAGTCTGGATTTCGTGGTCCCCAAAATCCCAAACTGGTCTAGTAGAAGGTGTCCTTGCCCATGACAAGGGGTTAGAACTAGATGATCTTTGAGGTCCCTTCCAATCCAAACCATTCTCTGATTCTGTGTTTGTATAAACAATAGCGTAGAATCTAGGAAATAGGTGGCATTATTTTTTTTTGTATTATAAAGATGTGTTTTTAATCCTCTATACCCATTTGTGTTTTTCTTCCCAATTAAGAGAAAAATCAAAGGTTTCTTATATGCTGGATGGGGAACAGGCTACCTGAGGATTCTTATTAGCCATTCCCTCCAGAAGTGAAGAGGGATAAGACTTGTGGATTGCAAAGACCAGGTCTCTCTGTCGTGCAGTTGTAGCTCCAGTATCTGTCCTATGGTTTATGCACTTAAGGTATTAAGCAGCTGTATTGAATGTTTTGCCCAGGTGAGCTTGGGGCCACCAATATGGCCCCAACAACCAGAAGTATAAACTGTGTAAAAAGTAAATCCTTGCTGAATCGGTGGGTTATGTTTGTAGGAGGAGGTGGATGCCATAATTTAATGAATCAGCCCCTGCTTTTTGCTTGGAGTTTTTGCCTGTACTGAGC
>VWYO01014639.1:25412-50774 GCA_013400275.1 Rhadina sibilatrix
CTGCTCTCTCGGCCACCGCTCTCATTTCGCCTTCGCCGGGGTTCGCTGGTGCCGGAGGCTTTGCCGGTGCTAAAAATACAGCCGGAGCCCGGTGCCAGCCACTCGCTCTCTGGCTCTCCTCCTGCTCCCCCTGCCCGGCCAGGAATGTTTCTGTTTTCTGTGGTAATAAAGCTTGGGATTATTTAGGTAGTAAACATCTTCCAAAGCGTATTTTTTTTTTTTTTTTGCTGGGCTACCTGGAAAGAAGGAATAATTCGGGAAAGGGGTATTTGCCGGCCTTTTTCCCCACCGGGTATCGCTCTCCCCGGAGTGCATTTTCTGGTGATCTGGGCGTTCCTTCCCCCTCTCAGATTTTAACCTTTGGATTTTTATTTTGGCCCCCCCCTCCCCGCAGCCCTCCTGGAACAGAGACCACGATGACACTGCGTCAACGCGCTCCGGGGGAACCCCCGGCCCCTCCAGCGGAGGACACACATCACACAGCGGGGACAACAGCAGTGAGCAAGGTAGGAACAGAGCCCTCACACTTTCCTAGCTGGCAAGTGGTCACCAGTGTGCTCAGGGACTGGTTATTCTCTTTCTGCTGTGGAAATATGCTTGGGTACCAGAGGGTTTGTGCTGAGAAAGGTCTTATCTTCCTTTTTTTTTTTTTTTTTTTTTTTTTTTTTTTTTTTTTCCCCCCTCTTCCCTTTATTAAANNTTTTTTTTACTTTTTTTTTTTTTTTCCCCCTCCATCTCCTCCTAGTAAAGGGATTGGCATCTTTATTTCTTTGACCCTGCCAGCAGGCGCATGTTAGAGCAACATATGTACCAAATTTGCAGTGTGCTTCATAAAAATAAGACATGAGAAGTTTGGGTTTTCCTCTTCGTTCATATGGGTTAAAAGATGAAATCTTCAAAACCAAATGTAATTAAGATTGCAGAAGTGCATGCTAATATTTCAAAGATGCCATTGAAACTTGATTGCATATAAAGAAGAGATGCTAGCTGGCCCGTTTTACAAAATCCTGAGCTGTGCTTTTACTTACTTTTTTATACTCAATTCCGATTTACTTGAATGCAAAAACGTTCTGTTTGGGTGCCAGGCTGGAGTAGCTGATTTAGTAGGGCGAGGATGAAATGAGCTTGGTGGAATGGAAGTGGGACATTCTACAAATAATCAGTGCTGTCTCAGAAACTCTGAGGTCTAAAAAGCTGAATCTCTGGATTTTTTTTTTTTTTTTTCTTCTGAGAAGCTGAAAGCGTATTTTTTTTTCTGAAGAAACCAACTGCAGTGGATTTAGTGTTAATTTAATGCAATTAAAATTTTAAAAGGATCCTTAATCTGAATATAAAAGAGAGTGCTTTATTGAAGTTGACTCTGAACTCACAATAGGTATATACTTTTAAATCTGGTTTTATGATCATGTTTCATTCAAGTGCTGTTAGACAACAAAGGAATTGTGTTTCCAAAAAAAGGTTGAACAGTACTGATTAGCATTGCAAAGTCTGCATTTAACAAGATTAGTTTTTAAACTAAACCAGTATATTTTAATTTTTTATATGCATGGATTTAACGTACATGGTGAATAACATCTCTTTATAGAATTTAAGTATTTGAGACTCGTTATTGTTTAAAGAAAAGTTGCTGACTTCATCGCAAGTGTAGCCTAGTAAAAATGGGGCCTGGAATAGTAAACTGTTGCAGAGCTGAGGCAGAAACTGGTAACCTTCTGACCTCTGACTTTTACTGGAAAATGATATGCAACATAAATTCAGGGGGCCTTTTCTCTTTCAAGTATGTATACATATATATTCTAGTGGTGCTGTTCACAATGCTGTAGTTTAAGTGGTGTCAACTCGTTCATTAGAGCCCCCTTGCTTTTGGAGCAAACTTTAAATCCGTGGGGTTTTTCTTAAGGCTGAAAAAGCTGCTTCAAAAATGAGCTTTGAACTAAAATGTGGTGTTTTGAGAGGTTTTTGGTTTTTTGTTTTGGTTTTTTTTTTTTTTTTTGTATTTGGTTAGGGCTGGTCTTTTATTAGACGGATGTGCGTGTGTTTATGTGGATATGTGCGTGGACAAAACATCTGTGGGGAGGCTTGCCAGAATGCTCCTAGACAGAGTGCGTTGGAAATTGAGCTTAGTTCCTGGTGCACTTTTAAAGATTTTCAGGCTTCGTTTTCTCCTAAATGTGGCATTTTAGTAGTCTGGAGTGCTGGTCATATCTGATGTATTATTGCTGTCCTGATCAGTTCCTAGCAAGGTGCATGCTGGAGTCTCAGTCAGGAAGGGTTTTCTGAAGTGAGTTTCAAAGTCTGAGTCCTAAGAAGTATCCACAGAAGGACTTGTCAGTGATGCTTTAGTCAGTTCTGAAACTGTTACCCAAACCCCAGTGGTTTATTGGGGATGGAATCCCTGCCAGTGCTTGGTGGAGTGTTTTGTGAAGAAGGCTCAGTGCATTAAAACTTTGGAGAAGAGCAACTAAAGTGGGAATTTGATAACTGGAGCTCTCAGGTCAGGTTTGGGAAAGGAATTTTGGAAAAGAGATCCTGTCCTGGGGGTTCTCTGTTACCAAGACTTGCCTTCAGGCCACTTGCCACCTTTGGAAATGGTTTTTGAGGAACAGGAGTGTGGTGATGGTAATGGTGGTCTCGCTGAGCCTTGCTTTTTACATGAAATATTCTGAAGGTTGAAATTATGAGGGAAGCTCATTTGTTTAAGCACCTGCATGTACACCTTCTGTAAAAAAGAAAAAAACACCCCAAAATGTGATTTTAGCATTTCCCTATGGGGAAGAAGTCAAAAAAAATACGACCCTGAAGGACCGAAACGAAAAGATAGCGAATATCCTGCCTCTCTCCAACTGCATTTTCTTTCCACATGCTGTGATTTGGTGGCTTTTTTTTTTTTTCTGTGGCCTGATGCTAGGAGTGCCACGCTGTGGTTTAACCCCTGTGTTCACCACTGCTGGGTGCTTTTCTTGGCAGCAGAAGGAGCCAGCATGGCACTGCCATAGCAGCCAGGTGCTGCGGAGGGGTGGCAGCAAAAGGCTGGGGACCCACATGCTCGTGCTTGCAAGCATGGGAGTTAGCTCAAGATGCATGCATTGCGTGACATATATTCAGTGTATTATGGGCTTCCCTATTTTTAGGAGTTTGTAAAAGTTCCTTTTGGTTCCTTCCATCTGTCAAGATCACGTTTGCCATTTAAAAAAGAAAAAAAAAAGAAAAAAACCAGCCGATCTGATCACCCGAAATAAAACCCTCTAAAACTGTCTGGTTTTAGGTTGTTCTCACAACCTACTTCCCTTGTTGGGGTAGGTAAAAGCACCTTCTGGGCCAGGTTTGCAACCTGGCTGAAAGTATCACAAGGATGTAAATGTAAGCTTTGCATTTTCAGAGAGGCACGCATGGAAAGCTCAAGCCTTTAGCAAGACTTTTCTCCTTAGTCCTTAACCCTGAGTATATTAAGGTCTATTTTTGGACTTTTTGGAGATATTTTTTCTTCTTTACCTTACTCATCACTACAAATCCTTCAAAGTGTATTTTTAACCTATTTATGTCCCAGTGTATAACACCCATCAAAGATTGCCTTTGAAATCAGGAGAGACGAGCTTTCCTGTAAACACCTGAAAGTCTTTTTGAACGCGTAAATTTATTTACTTAGTAAATAGTAATAACTCCCAGCTGCTTCGATCTGTTGCAGAAATCCATATTTAACTGCTAGGGAGCTGTTCTGAGGTCTCGTGCCACTGAACAGCAGGATATGTTATTGCATGGTACGTTGACACAACCTCTTCTAAAGGCCTGGTATTGTGTCATCACAGGGGATGGTTGCAGCACAGGAATGCAGAATAATATTATGGAAAAGTTTTTCCCGTGGCTCTGAACTTAACGGCAAAGGCCTTTGGAGGTCTGTCTCCAAATGGTGCAAAGAGATCTGAATTTACATACTGGAGAAGTAATTTACTGCATTCTTAAACTAAGAGACCCAAATTCTTATGTACAGGCAGGTGATGGCTGAGCTCATGGCAGCGCTGTTTTATCTTGCTGCGTCTTGTGACTTCAAAAGATCCCTGTTTGGGATATTGAGGGATCTGTTTTGTTTGTTTTTCAAGTCGTGAGACCGGGAAGATGCTGAACAAAGCCTTGGTACAGTCACTTTTAATCCAGAGTGGAGTTCTTTATTTCCCATGTTTAGCTCTCCTATACAGCTTAAAAGAAAAAGAAAAATAATCCATCAGTGTCACCTTATTTGCGCGCATTTTTTTCTTTCTCTCTTATTTTTTTTTTCCCCCAAGCCTCAGCCTGTTCGAAATGTTCGAAACATTTTTTTAACCCCCGAATAATCGTTGCTCCTTAAAACCAGGAGTAGGAAGCGACCACATTTCTTTTATAAAAAATGTATCAATGGCTGCAACAGTTTATTTTATTTTATTTATTTATTTATTTTTTCCCCAGGTTCTGGTAGGAGTTTGAGCAACCTATAGGCAAAAAGGCAATCGGGTTTATTATTGCTGGGAATCTCCAGGCGGTTGTTTGGAGGCTGCAAAGGCGGAGAGGGGGAGAGAGAGAAGGGCCACGTTATGTTCCAGATGACTGAGCAAGGACTTATATACCAGCTTGCCTTTTTTTTTTTTTTTTTCTTTTTTAACATGGGAGAAGAAAAGTAATAAGAGCGGGGAGGCATTTGAAGCGGTCAGATGGCCGATGACTAATGGGATAGGTGGGCAGGAGCCCTGGGATTGGGTGTCTTAATGAGCACATTTCGCACCGAGTTTGGGCTGCAGTTCCCCTTCACCTTTGCCCTTTATTGACCGAACTGACACTTCATTTTTCACATACTTCCAATTATGGCTGAGCTTAAGTGTCGCCCTGCCTCCTTTCTTTCTTGCCTATATGGATGCCTTGAGAGTGGCGAAGGCCACGGAAGATATTTTAATTTGAAAAACTACCATGGCGAGGCAGGTTTAGGGTGTAACCTGAGACTGCTGTCACTTGGCAGTTTCTCCCATGAAAACAAAAGTTTTAATGTTTCTTGTTTAGGCGCTTCACCGTCACTCCTCCCCTCTCCCCTCTCCTTCTTTGTGGTGATGTGGGGAATTGCTTTGGGGGCGATTGGGTTGGTGAGGGGTGTTTTCCTTGGGGTAAATCCTTTCTGGCAGTACAGGTGTCATGGGTGGGAGTCACTGAAGTAGGGAGGTAAACCCAAGTGAGAAGCAGTGCCGTGCTTGAACGATGGCTCCTCTCTCCTTCTCAACACTTCTCAAATGGCTTCTTGCAAAGTGATGCCCTGCAGTGTCCTTTGCTGGACGTTCCCCTTACGGAGGAGCAAAGCATGATTGTGCTTGCAACTTCTCAGGCCTCAGACCGGCGTGGATTTGTTGTTTTGGTAACATTTAATGCATGAATGCAGATTTGAGCGTGGCCTGGCTGTGAAGCTCTCAGAAGCGGCCGAAAAACGATGCCGGGGAGAGGCCGGTAGGGTGAGGAGATGGGAAAAAATCCGCGGTCGCCTCTTTGCTGCACCAGGAGAACCATGATATATCTCCCACTGCTCAAGCCTGTGTGCACTTCCACGTTGGCTTTTACATGCAGAATCCTTCCAGGGCGGAAATGTCTGTTTGCTTTCGCAGGGCTTAGGGGGTTTCGGAGCGTGCGGTTTTCCTACCAAATGTGGATTCTGTCGGAAATAGTTGGAATAAGTTGTGCCTCGCATGGGGTGGGTGGGTTTAAGAACAAAATAGCTGCTGTGTAGACCTTCGCCTTCCCAGCAGCACCGCTGGATTTGGCAGCGTGGTTTTTTTTTCACTGTGGGCTCTGTCATGTGAAATTCGGGTGAGTAATGAGTGGGCATGTCACCTGTGTGCCAGTGGTGATTGCTTTACATTTAAATACATGGAGGCTGTGTTGACGATTATTTACGTCCAAACGGAGGGCCCCCTAAACCACAGAAGTATTTATCTCAAAAAAAAAAAAAAAGTATGAAGTATTACCTGCTTTATTATGTAGCCCTCTGGCATAGTAATGGCATGGCATATTTTTACTATAATATGGTAATAAAAGAATATGTAAAAGGCAGACAAAGGTTCTGTCTTTTCACTAAGGTGACCCCTGTTACCAAGTAACTGCTTTACTTATGAGCTTATTAAAAACTCAAAAAAAAAAAAAAAATGAGCTTTTCATACTTCACAGGCATTGATGTGAAAATGAGCTGTCCTACGAGTAGTTTTCTTGATCATTTTTAGAACAATTGATTAGCCAAAGAGCCGCTGTCATTAGTTGACATTGACTGATAGCAATTTGTCACAAGCTCCGAAGGTCAGCCAGGCAGTGGAAGCCTCGGCTTGTCTTTGATTGACCTTTTCTGATGCCATTATCATGCGATCGGTTAGACTGGATGTGACCCTCGATTAGAAAAGACAGGGCATTAGTCAACAGGGGCTGCTCCCTGTGTTTTTCCTGGCGCTTTATGTATTGTGAATCCCGAATTAGGCCTAATAGGCTTGTTTGGAAACGGAGCAGTATCAGTTTTCCTGCCCAGGCTCTGCCATCCCCTTTCCTTTCCCTGCTTTTCCATCAAGCGGGCAGCGCCGGGTTTGCTTGGAATCAGCGTCAGCACCTGTGCCCTTTTCCTTTGATTTGAGATGCCAGGCTTAAGCCAGGCCCATATTTATCTGAAACTCTTCGCCTGGGTTGCGTATTGTTCAGCAGCACCGGCCTTAATTATTTTTATCTCCCCAGAATCATGTTTTTATTTTTTTTTTAAAACAGTGATTGAGTGGTTGAGGATTATGCTCGTAACATGATGTCAATTTATCATTCTGTTCTTAAAGCTGGGGGGCGTGAAACTGGTTTTTTCCTCCTTCTAGTTTAGGTTTTCAGCTTTTTGTTTGGTTTTGGGGTTTTTTTGGTTTTTTTTTTTTTTGGACTCATCAGCCTGATTCAGCTGTTAAACTTAGATTTCGGCGGTGTTAAGTGTGTGTGCCTCAGCTGAGCAGGGTTTTGCTTCCAGAATGGTGCATGGAAGCAAGTTCTCACTTAGAGGCTGGTGTCTGTCATGATTTGAGCATTAATCTATTCCCAGTGTCAGGATTTATTTCAATCCTTCTCATTAGCTTAAATGTCTGTTATTAACAGGCATTTTTCTCTTCGCTCTGGCAAAGCTAACTTAAATACTTATAAACGTTGCTTGTTTTCCCTAAATTGTGGGTAACATCATCGTAAATGAACTCTTTTCCTTGTAAAAAAAAACAACCTTCCCTCTCCCCATTTGCCTTTCAGGGGAAACTTGAATTTCTCTAAGCGCCAACTTGTTTTTCAGGTCAGCCCCCAGAGATAATAAGCAGTTCAAAACCAGCACAACCATTTCAGCTTAATGTGACTTTCAGTCTTTGCTCAGGAAAAGCTTCCAGCTGGGAGGGGAGCAGAGAGACGACCATGTCAGGAGGCAGATCTCTCAGGCTGAGGCTGCTGCCACCATTGGCAGAACAGAAGGAGGGAAAAAGACTTTGGAAGCTGTTTACCTTTAAAGTGGCTGTGGAAATACAAATATATTCCTGACTTCTCGGCCCATCTGTAATCAAACAGCAAAATCCATGTGCTGGAGTTTTTTTGGTTTTTGTTTTTTTTTTTTTTTTTTTTTTTTTNNTTTTTTTTTATTTCCTTGGCAAGTTTTTCTAAACTCAGAAATGTCCACCCATTAGAACATCTGTGTGGCTGTGCACAGGCCCATGTATACATAGATGTGTATATAAGATTTATGGCCCTGACCCTGAACTGAGAGCATCCATTGGCTTTTGCAGCCCCCAAAGTGTGTCTGCACAGAACCAGGTGTTTTGCTGAGTGCAGGATCTTGAATATGCCAGACAGGGAACAGTGGTGGAAAATAATCACATTGCTAAATCATATCTTGGGCTGTTAGCTAAAAACTCTGGTGTTGGACTGAAGGGCATCTTGCTTTCCTCCTTGTATGGGGCAGAGGGAGGCTTGGTTTTGTAAGAAGTTGTAGAAATAGGTTTGAAGTTTTTAGTGTCCAAGATGCCCCTTTCAACAGTACTGGAGTTGAGTGTTTTCAAGGTGGCTGATATGGGTTTTTGCTGCTGTTGTTGCTTTATTTAGGTGTGGTGTTTTATTTCCCACACATTCTGGATGTTTTCATTTAAGTTGTGGTGGCTCATTGGAGCTAATGAGCTTCCCATATTAAAATGGCCATTTTAGCATTCCCATCTTAGGGGTTCTATCCCATTTGCTTCTCCAGGTCTTGGTGGCTTCAGCTGAGCCTTTTGCAATCTGGTGTAGGCAGAGTGAGACTTCAAGGTGTTTGTCATTGACCTCTTTAACTTGGAGGTTAAAAAAACAAAAGTCGTGATCTTGAGATGTTTGTTTTGAGAGACACTTTATCACAAGGAGTACAAACTCATAAACAGGCTGTATTTCTGGATTAGTGATGCAACAGGGTGTGCCATCAGGCTGCTTGGCACAAACCATTCTCCTATCTCTCACACGAAAGGCTGGGAGGGGAAAGATGACTAAGGTTGGAGGAGAAGCCTTTAAAATTAGTGGTGTATGGAGAAAGTGGGTGCTTGTCCCATAGTGCAAGAGCTAAAGGGCACAGGAGCTGTTCCAGAGTGTTAGCAGGTTTGGAACAAACAAAAATATTTCGTGCCTTGGGTTAAATTTATTGCTACAGAGCAGCGTTCTGAGGAGGTCAGCAGGGGACAAAAAGAGATTAGACCAATTCATGGAAAAATAGGTTCTTCTGTAGCTATTAAAAACCTTGGTCCAGATGCAACTGCTGGCTCAGGAAGCTGCCCAAGTGCTGATTGTCAGAGCAGTGGCACAGCTGCCTCTGTGTGCCCCCACTTGCTGTAGTGTTTTCCTAAACACCCATTATTGCTCATGAGAAACATCACCACAAGACCCAGTTACTCTGGATCTATGTTAAAATAATTTTTTATAATTCAATTCAGGAAACAAAATGCTGGATATTTTTTGTTTATTCCTTTTTTTTTTTTTTAAAAAAAAAAAAAAAAAAGGGCTCTTGCTAATGCTGGCATGCTTTTGTTGGGAAGAAAGTAGACATAGCTTGTATTTTCTTGCCCTTATTACCCTGATGGTGGGAATGGTTTGATGCTATTCATTCAAATTTGACAGGTGATTGCTCCTGTAAATGAATGCACTCAAATCATAATTGTTGCAACAGAATTGTTTGATTACCTGGCGGTAGCCTCTTTCTCTCTGATAGCTTTTGGATCACCTGTTTGCTGAGAGCATTTGACAGTCCTCATGTTTATTACCCAATTGAATGTCAGTAGCAATTGCAGCTAAAGATAAACGAAAATGCAAGTACTTGTTGACCTTGACTTTTTTCCACAAGATATTGGACTTGATGGCTCTATTGCTGTTGAACTGATAAGAGTTATAAACAGTAGTTGAAGGAAAATGTTTTATTCCCAGAGGAAAATACCACACTGCTGTGGGAAATGGCATCTGACGAGCACTCTGTGCCAAATTTGCTTGGTTCACCTTCATTTAGACTGTGGGAAAATAAAATCCAAATTTCCCCTTTTATGACTTTAATATCTCTGCAAACATGAATTCCTGTGCTCTTTGTAAAGTTTTGTTGGCAGCCTGTGCCAATAACAGGCTGCGAGCACGAGACCTCGCCGTGTTTTATGATGTGCTATAATGAGGATTCTCAATTCTTCCTCATTTTTGGCTGATTTGATAATTGCAGGGAGGGAGCAGAGCTTTCTTCTCGCATTCCATGGGAAGCTTGCTGTGTCTATAACCAGCTAAGACTGGGGAATGTGTGGCTGTGGGTGGATTTTGTCAGACTGGGGCTGTGCTGGTGGGAGGGCAGCCTGGGGATGGAGACAGGGATGGAGAGGTGATACTTTCACAGGTCAGGTTTGCACCCACTTCTTTAGGAGAGGTCACACATGGGCTCCTTTGCAGGTTTTTGGTAGGAGGGGGCTGATTTGGTAGTGCCCCTCCCAGCTGCATTTGGGAAATGGGAGGGAGGGATGAACTCCAGCCCCAACAAATTATCCTGCTGTAACCCCCCCATATATATATTTATATGTATTTATTTCTAATCCTACTCTAATATGAAACCTGAAAGGAAGGCTTCAGTGGAAACAGGGAGAAGGCAATAGGCTTTGAGATCTTTCAGGATGAAAGTCACTGTACAAACGTAATACATAAAAAGCACAAAAGACAGTGGAATTATATTCTTTAAAACATAAGTCCTTCTTGTCTCAGCAACTGCTCTGATAAACTCTGCACAGTATTGTAGGAGCTTGTTAAAGCTCCGAAATGCAGGATTAAGCAGGGCTGTAACAGTTAGCAGAGTCAGACGAGTAATCTCATTGCATTGTAATTTTTTTTTTTTAGGTAAGATTAAGCTGGCATTACATTATATGTTTGTGGGCAAGGGGCCATTCTTCAAGGGATTAATTAATAGGATCAGCGCTGTAAGATGCTGACATAATTTTTTTTTCTAGGCACATTGATGCACACGGGCTTTTATTATTACTATTCCTTTTCTTTTTTTCTTCTTTTTTTTTTTTTTTTTTTCCCTTCCTATTTCAAATTCATGAATGAGATGGGGACTTTGTCTGGGCAATCAGAGCAGCCTCTGCAGCTTGCAGCAGTGGTGATGTCAGAGCCACCTGTCATCCTATAATTCATCAGGGACTGCTTCTCACTGGCCTGGTGACCCACTAGTTGGTGACAGGAGAAATACCAGAGGGAGATGCCTGATGTCCCTTCTGCCCAAGCTGGGGTGGGATCGTAGGGCTGTGACTAAGCAAATACCTGACACTGCCCTGGCAGGTCTTTGAATGAGGGTGCTGCTGGTAAAGTCTTCCACCTTTTCTGCCTTGGCTCTTTAGCCTGGATACCTCCTCCTTTGGTTTGACGTGCTTGAACCTTTGCTGCTCAGGCCTGGGAGGTGGGGAAGGAGGTGGGAGAGCGTGGCTGATGTGCAGTGGGAGCAGTGTGACATCAGGATGGGCACTACCACCCTGCCTCCCTCTGTGGCTTGGGAACCTCCTCATCACCAGGCAGTACCTCTGGCACCTAAACAGTCAATATAGAAATATTTATATATATAGAACTTATTTACCTGCTGTAAGTCTTTCGAGTATTTGTTTGTATTTTTCCCCCACCCCTTGAGTATTTAAAATCTCACACAGATTTTTGCAGTCAGGTTTCTGCCCTTGCTCTTTGCCCAAGCATAATGTGAAAGTGTGGGAAAGAAGAAACAGCATAAAAATAAATGAAGATACAATGAGGACAGCTTTTTCAACTGCTTGTCCCTTAGTCCTTAGTTTTCCTGGGGCTGATTCTGTGCTGTGGGTGAGAGATGGCCCTTGCCACTCCAATAATGTGTATTGTCTCCAGGTTGTAAGTACTTCTTTTACAGAAGGACAGGAGAAGACCAACTAGAAGACACCACTTACGCCCTTGGAATAGACCTAATGGTGGCAGACATACCCTAATTTATTCTGGGTTCTTCCCCAGTGCTCTGAATAGCAGTGTCACATGGATGCATGCTAAATATATTCTGGAGTCTGTAGTGTCCCGATGGACCTCAAAGAAGGCATATCTTAGCTTTCTCTGGTCAGCAACTGAAGGTCATGGAGGCAAGGCTTGTAGGATGGAGAATCTTTTGTTGGGCTCATTGCTGTGCCAAGAGAATCTCCTCCCTCCTTCCCTCCCTGGCACAGCAGTGAGGGAGAAGCCCCACGGTGGAGTTCCTGCTTGGGGCCCTGGGTTATGGCACATGCACTGCATGGAATGCCTTCCCAAAGCAGGGGAAAGAGGGAATGAGGTCAGCATTAGCTGAACAGCTCCAAGTTAAGTGTCATTTAAAATGGGGTTAAAGTTGCAGGGCACTGTAATGTCAGAGTGTAGCAGCTTCCTGCTACAGAGCAGGGGGTGAGATGCAGGCAAATTACAGCAAGGGCGAAAAGAGACAACGAAGTGGAGTTGAAATGTTGTGTTCTTTCTGTGCTTCTCCTCCTTTCCCCACTTAGTAAAGCATCTATTTATCTCTCCTGTCCCCTCATCCTGCCTGTAGCAATGAGAATGCCCCAGGAGAGGCTTTTGTGCAAGATCCTGCCTGCTTTCCTTTTTTTTTTTTTTTTTTTTTTTTTTTTTTTTTTTTTTTTTTTTTTTTTTAATCTGTCTGCTCTAACCCCGTGCAAATTCTGCATGAGGCCAGCTGTGTAAGAGCAAGAACGGTGGTGATGTTAATTCAGAATAACTGCTGGGCAGACCTGGTGTGGTTTTGTGTTGTAGTTCTGTAATGGGCTGTAGGAAAGCAGAGGGATGTTCTATTGGTGAGCAGGCTGAGCCACAAAATCTTTGAATGCCAGTCTATAAATATTTATTGTTTGCCTGTGTGTTTGTTCATATACGTGCTTGGATGTGACTACTTCCTACTACTACACTTTTTTTACTCTGTCAACCTGGCAAGAAAGGTGGTGAAACAACCACCCTTGTGAAGCACAGGGCCTTTTAGAGCCTTTTAGAACCTTTCAGAGTTTCTTTACAGGGAGCATTGTGCTAAGTTCCTTGGTGTTACAGCTACAAGAAACAAATTAGGAAGCCGTGCTAACATTAGTGTCTCACCACATATTTAATCCAGCTAAAAAAACCCCTGAGGTGGCCATAATTTACCAGGCTGAAGAGCAGAGAGGGCTGGCATAGCCACCTCATCAAGAAATGTAAACGTGATGACTTGGTTTAATTTAATCCAAAGGATGCTGGTGACTTGGTTGAATTTAATCCCAATAAATTAACCAGCTAACAGTCTGCAGGAGGAGCGTGTTAGTCATGACATGGGTATATCAGCTCTTCACCACCATTAATTATATTGCATCACTGGAAAGCAGAATATGCATATTATGCAATTTTACAGTATGGCTTTCCATACATAATGTATTAATATAAATTAGAATTGCTTCGTGTGGGTTGAATTGAAATGCTGTGTGTTACCAATATACAAATTTTATTTACAGTTGCAGTTGGTGTATGTGAAATGACAGTATTGAAACTCAAAAGCGCCTCTCAAGTTGATAAATGCCAACTTGATACTAAACACATTAATACTCAGTTAAAATTAGCAATCAATTTACTTGGATATTGGAGGTTAGCCAGGGATGGATCTGAAGTTGTATTAGGTATATCGTACTGGTCTGAATACATCATATGCTGTTGCAAAAGCATTGTGCTAATTTTAGCTTACAAAGAGGATGAAGATAAACTGCCTGCTGCTAGTTTGCCATATGCTATCCTGGTGATAATATTCAAGTTGAAAATATTCTGCAGAGAGTCTTATTGTTTCAGTAAAAGAGAAGTGGAACAGAGTTAAGCAAATTTCTGCTTGGTAAATGTATACAAAATAATGAAATAAAAGAAATCTCAAATGCTGGTAGATGAGATCTGTGAAATTTGTTTTGGGTTTATTGGCTTTCATGGGAGTCAACAATTTATTTTAGTATATATTTGATCCAATTGTATCCATTTCTCGCATGTAAATCTTAAAATCAATCTAAATAAAAGTCGAACTTTGTTCTGGTAGGCAAAAATACAGTCTGAGCTGCTCCTAACTAGTGAAGCCACCCATCCTTCAGGTTTGGTACTGATGCCTTAGGGAGGCTGACCTGAAACAGAGGCTGGACAGAGCTGGAGAATAAAGTAGATATTTATTGAAAGGCCTCCAGAATACACCTTGGGCATTACAGCCTGACCCAGGCTGGGTTAGGAATGGCCACACAAAATGGCTCCCTGATCACAAGATTTTACATTTTTATAAGATTTGGTCCATTTGCATATTGGGGTTTAATTGTCCCATTAACAGCTTTAGGTTGTGAGATCCCATCCTTCTTGTTCCTCCCTTCAGTTCACTGTTGTTTGTGCTTTTGGGCCTGAAAGTTGTCCTTGGTCCTCAGCAGGAAAAGATTTGTTTTGTCTACTTGTTCTGTGAAGAGAGTTTACTAGCACTTAATGTGAGGCTCAAAACTCCATCCTTAGGCAGCACAGAACCTGAAACTATGAAAGCTAAAATCTAAGGCATCAGTACAGGAATAAAGGCGGTGCTGAGCTGCTTTTTCACGAGCTTCTCCCTTTGCTTTGTTTCATTTAAAAACACCAACCAAATTGTGGTTTCCATATGGGAAGGGTTTTGCTGTTGGGTGAGGAGCATTTGCCTTCTCCATCTGCACCCGCGGCCAGGAGAGAGGGGTGTGTGAGCAGGGGTGCCCGGACCCCTGGGGCTGCAAAGGGCTGGGGGGAAGCTTTGCATTAGCAAGTGGTGAAAAGCTTGACCTTCGAGTGACCTGGGTCAAGCAAACCCCCCTGCTGAAGTGTCCCATTTGGACATGGATACCTGTGGGGTGAGGGAAGAGATAAAGGCAGGGGGAGGAAGATAAAGTAATCCCATTGACCCGGGAACTTCTCAGATATTACGAGCGAGGGAAACATCAGGAATAATAAAAGAGCGGCAATATTTGCCTGCCCCCCGTATCTGTGTAATGTCATTTCCAAAGGGCTGGAGCAGATAATAGCAAATGTGCTTTCAAGTATCAGTTCAATCTCCTGAAGTGATGGGGAAGACTGGATGCTCTGATCTGGCGGGTGCTGGAGAGTGTAACGCAATCCTCGTCGCTGCGGAGGGAATTGTATAAATGGACAAAGATCTGCTGATTGCATCTTTTGCTAAAGTGTTAAGTAAAAGATCTGGCTGGAAGAGATGGCAAGTCCACCATTGTCTGGTCCTCTGACTTGTTTTTATAGGGGTTTTCACAGGAACAAATACCCATTACCCAAAATAAAAGCAAGCGGTGTGGCCGGTCCGTATCATGGTAGGACACATGCTCTTGAGTCAGCGTGGGCAGGAAGCTTGGCAGGTCTGTCCCCCACCATTGCCATTGCATCTTTATCTCTCTGCTTCATTGTTTGCCACTGAGTGCTTGAAATTCCAGTTTCCAAGTAAAAACTTCCTGTTTCTTGCATTTGCATTCAGTTTGGTAAGACATAAATTTAGTTATCTATCAGGGAGGGCCTTTTTTTTTTTTTTTTTTCCCCCCTCTCTCAAGTAAGGCAAAATAGGAAGAAGACATTAATTATGATTTGGTGATAAGAGGCAGAATTTTTGCATTTTCCCAGATTCTCTGTGGCAGGAAGCATGAGGTTGTATTCTTGTGATAAGGTGATGGATGGGAGCTAAATTCAGCCTTTCCATCCTGAGTAATTTTAGAAAGAGCCCTGAAGTCCAGATCTTGCTTAGAAACAGAGATGGGCGTGTTGAGTCTTCATTAGCCATAGTTTCCTTGCTAGAGCATTGCTGCTTGTAAGTTTTCAGTGTGCTGTGCAGTACTCAAAGCTAATAGTGCAGATATTCTTGTAGTCATCTCAATCCTGAATTTCCCTGTGGAGAGTTTCTTTCTCTCCATTGACTGTGGAGGGACTCGGGGAGGAGTAATCACCTCCTTCAGACACTTAGCTTGGCAGTCTGACTTAAATCCTTAGGGTGAGGGGGGCATGAAAGTGTGCTAAAAGTTGGCATTCCTTTAGGAAGGAGATGTTTGCTCTTTGTGGAGAAGCAGAATAAGGTGTCTTGTACTGCTGAAGATTCCAGGAGTGGGCTCAGGTGTTGTATGTGTAGGTGAGGCTGTGTCTTCTGCAGCTCCTGAGCACGGTGGTCTGAGCATCTCATGACATTTGTTGTGCTTGCAGACCTGCATGGGTAACTGAAGTGTTCAAAAATCTTGGCATTCATAGGAAAAAAAAAAAATACACGCATATGCTTTTTTTTTTTTTGTTTTCTTCTTTAAATATTATGTGGGGGGTTTAGTGTCTGTATTCCCATGCCTAGCTGGCAAGAAGCCAGGATTCCAGCTTTTCCTAACTTCAGGAGGTTGCTTGCTTTATTAAGGGCATACGTGGTTTTGATTGAAGGTTCTCATATGACTCTGGGAGCTGAGGACTTAAATATAAAACATGATGAATGGGGCTTCTGAAACTGTGTAGCAGTGCTTTTCTCAGCCTCCAACTAAACATCATTGAGGTCTTGCATGAGATGAGGGGCTCCACGAGGGAAGCCTTGAAGCAAAACCTGTTGCTGGGTTGAGGTGGTAGGAATGGCCATATTTAGCTTTGTTGTGCTGTTTGGGCACAGGGTCCTTTGGCAGTCGGCACTGCATCTGTCAGAACTTCTCTCTGCTTTTTAAATATAAAGTCAGAGTTTAACCTGCTTCTACTCCAAACTGACTAGATGTACATTGGTCCATTTCAGAGTGCTAGCATGCATTGGGAATGGCTCATTTTTCCACTTCATTTTTTGTGTTGTATTTATGGCAATCCTGAGTAGCACGTGAGGTAGAGAGGTAAGAGGTTAGTAACTTCTGTGCAGAATATTGAACTCCTGTTTGTTTTTGAGGTCCAGTTTGGATGCCTTCCTGAAAAATGTTTTTGAACCGTACGCTGTGTCCCCACTGTGCCCCAGAAACGTGAAATTTGGGGATTGCTTCCTTGGGAGGCTGTGATTACAAAGCCTGAGGAGAGTGCTGGAGGTTTGCAGGCATGCAGGGAGGGCTGGTCACTGGCAGCAGCAGTGTGGGCTTTCATTCAGCACCTTGTCAGCCTGCCTTATCTGGGATCTTGGGGGATGGCTCTCCAGGCTAAACCCAGGGAAGGGAGCTGAGTGAGGTGTTTCCAGGATTGTCCTGGCAGAGGCTTTCTTGTAATCCATTCTGCTTGCTCTGCAGGAGTCACAACCAGCACAGATACTTGCAGTGCCTTGGAAAGTTGGGCTTTCCAGTGTGTTTGCTGACTGCTCTGAGACTTTGACCTCCTTCCTTACAACTCATGTAAATCTTTGGATGTGCACCTGCTGTCCTGAGCCTCTCCTTCCGTGCTTTTTTTGGTGAGGTTCATGTGCAGCTTTGAATATGCATGAAATCTCCTGGGTTGGTGAGGGGTGAGCATAAAGGATAGCTTCCCCATGATCTTACAGGCAATTGCCTTCTCCAGGTCAATTATTCCCTTGTTCAGGTCACTGCTGAGATCATATTCATTGCAAATATGGTGCTTATGTCAAAGCATTTTCCACAGAAACTGTTAAGGATAGGTGAGAATGCTTTTTAGCTGAACTTTGAATTTCATCCCATGATTAAAGACGAAAATCTGTCTCCTCATCTGCCTCAGCCACGAATTGCAGGTGCAGCTGGTCAGGCATTTAAAATGACAAAACTCAGAGTTGCTTTGCATAGAAACCAGCATCATGATTAGCAATGGTTCAGAGGCTGGCACTGTTGGCCACTGCTCAGATGATTCACAGGTATTTGCAAAAGCCTCTTCCAGTCTCAAGAGAATCACCTCTTTTGGCATCAGTGAGTATTGTTCCAGAGCTGCAGTGGGAAAGAGTGCAGATCTGTGACTAGAGACTTGCTTTTCTGCCTGACAGGCCTTGGTGACCCAGGCTTCAGGCTGAGACACTTGCCTGCAGGTCCAAAGGCATCAGCCACACAGCAAAAGTTGTGTATGGAGGAAGAAAGCAGCCAACACACAGCTGGAGAATTGTGTTTGCTCAACATGTAATGAGTTTCATTAGAAGAGGCTCATTCAGAGTGGAAGCGGGAAATAGTATTTACTAGGGTTTATGTGACTGCTCCAGGATAATTTGAATACAGTTTTTCAAGTATTTTTGTTCCTTTTTGCACACATCTAAGCACATCTCTAATATATATATATATTACAAAGCTGTCCTGACCTTCATCAAAACAGTCTGCTAATGTTTTTGCCTGCCTTTATCAAATTGCATTATGAAAGAACCACTCTGATTCATACTTTTAAGGGATGTTATTCTGACCTCAAAAACTGATACTTCCTTAACCAGTGCCAGCAAGCCCTTTCTGTGGTTGCAGTCCCTGTTCTTTCAGCAATTAAGGCTCAGGTGGCATCAGGGTAACAACTGATGTTTTTTTTTTTTTTAATGGCCACCACTTCAGCCACCCCCGTTGTGGGGAGGAAGTGCTCAGAGCTTCTGCAGAGCCTCAGAGCTCTGCCCTGTGACCTCAAGTGACCAGACACAAAAACCAGCGCAGCGGAAAGGTCTGCATCATCCAAACTCTGCTGACTCCTGTCCAAGAACACACTGTTTACCTGTTCCTTCCAAACTGGTCCATTTTCTGCGAGGCTGAGATGTGGGTGTTGGGGGGATTTTTTTTTTTTTTTGCTTATCTCAGGGCAGCTTGGCTGGTTTTCGCCGAGCTGCTCCTCACTAGCTTGTGGACGTACGTTGAGGGTTGTGTTTTCTGTTTTGGTGATTGAAGCTGAGCATTCCCGCTGCTGACCTAAATTTACCACCTCTGTCATGTCTGAGAGTATTTGTATATTCATCTGCAAATGTGCAGGGTGACCACTCCGATCAAAAGCAGCGAATCTTAGCAGTTAACTCCAGAATGCATCTTGCTGAAGGCAATGTCTGAAAACACATTGCCATGAGCACGAAGCAGCCAAGCTTCTGTCTGGCCCTTGAGATGTGTACCCAGACCTTAATGAAGGGTGGGGTTTTCCTTATTCCAATAAATAGATTTTGTTTGGAAAGGTGATTTTGTTTGGAAGGAGGCAGAAAGAGAGAACGTATTTTCACAGTCCTAAATAAAAGGCTATTTATGCCTAATACATTGGCAGAATTATTCCAGAGTAATTCATCCACGAGAAAATATGATCCTTGTGTCACTGCCAAGGTCAGAGAGACCTATGGTGATCTGCAGAGTAAGTTCAGGTCACCCAAGTTAAATCTGCCCAGGGGCTGACTTAGCTCACGCACCACATTTTTTCCGTGATTAATAAAAGCAAACATCTTCTATAGATGAAGGCAGGGCTAAAACTCTGGTCAGCTCTCTCTCCCTGGAGCCAAGGACTCCTGCTTTTCCGTTCCCCTTTCCAGGTTGTTCCTTTCGTTTCCTTTCCATTCTTCTCTTTTCCTGGCCTTTACAGGATGCTTAGAAAAAGTCTGTCTTTTCCTTTATGAGGCAACCGGTGCCTATAAAACCTTCCCTGATATCTGCGTGGACAGGAAGGACACGGGGACGTTGCTGGTGTTTGACCTGCTGCAGCACTGGCTTCTGAGCCTGTGTGGTGGTGTCCTGGCACATCAGCTGAGAGGCACGTCCTGAAAGCTGAGGTGAAAAAGATGGGCTGCACGGCGGAAATGCGCTCCTTGTTAGCCTGGAGCCGTCTGAAATGGGATATTTGGCAGTTGCAAAGGTGAAGCTGGTGATTTTGGGGGACCTCAGGACCTGAGCCTGGTGGCCGGAGGCCAGATTTACTCCTTTTGCTGCAAGGCTGCCTCAGAAGGAGGCAGATGGAGTGGTGAGGTGGGCAGGTGAGAGTCCTCTTCCATCGCTGGTGGGTGGCAGGGGTGCAGCAAGATCCTCAGCCCTTTCAGCAAGGATGCAGTTGTTCTGTCAGAAAAGTGAGATTCTTCTTCCTCGTGGTCTCTACCTGCCACGGGGAAGCTGATGCTTGTGGTTTCAGCCTGCTAGAACCTGAGGTTTCCTTCAGCTTCCTTGGTTACTCATTCATGGCGTTTAAAGTACATCAAATTACTGAGAGCTTTTACAGTTTTTGCTTTCTACACGTTTCTACTGCTTTTTCTCTTGCTGGTAATGACGAATGGCGTGAGTTGAAAAAGAAACCAGAAATAATTTTGGCTTACTTCTTGAAGGATGTATACATTTTGTTTATTTTTTTCTTAAGATATGGATGGCTTTTCGCTATGACCCAGCTTTGCTTTGAGATTTCTGTGGGATTCTGGTTAAACACTCTTAGGGAGTCAAGGAGATGAGCTGGAAATGGCTGAGTTAACTCCTTGCTGTCCTTCATCCCTCTTGCAGCTGGAACTGATGCCGTGAGGTGTAGAGACATAAATGATAATCAAGTTCTGGGGTGCACCAGAAGCTTGTCCCTTTCTTCCTATCAGTTTGCCTATCCAAGATCATTCTAGGTAATATCTAGGAATATGCAGGGATGGAAGATGAAAGAGGTAAAAATAAGGTGAACATGCACCTGTAGGTGATATTCAGGGAAAGCTTTTAAGTGTCCAGCATTGATCTGACTTTTCTTTCACCTTTGTTGTGTGTTTTGGACTCTAACATCTGTTTGCTCCTGGATGATTTGCATTTGGATTTGTTGTTTGTTTTAATTTGGAAAAACCCCACACCTTAAACTGTAACTGCACTGTAAGTCAAATGTCAAAACACCAGAAGCTGTGACAGAAAGCCGTAGGAAGCCAAAAACACAGCAGTGTCATGAATACATTAGGTTGGAGCCTCAGGGGACGGACGTGCTGACTTAGTAGGGCTGAAGTTCCTGGAAGGACTGTCACTGCCTGTGTACCCCTAGGAAGGGACCACTGGGGGACCACAGGACCTGAGTCTAGTGGCCAGTGGCCAGCCACAAGGAGCAGGGTCAAGACCACCTCCCCATCACTGTTATTTCTCAGAATTTTCAGGCTCTGCCATGGGGGCTGTGCTCATACCAGCCAGTGTACCCTGACCTGTCCCCCAGTGCCACCCCACCTCTCCATACCCAAGGAATTTTTAGGGGAAAAGTGTTTGCAGCAGAAGAGGAAATCGTGGCCTGATCACCCCCCGTGGTTGCTTGATCCCTCCCATCCTGTAGAGCCACAGAATCTGGGCAGAGCAGAGGGCAGCAGGAGCTGTGTGAGTGGCAGCAGTGTGCCTCTTTGCCATCAGACCCAGTGTCACCATGCCTTCCCATTAAAGCCCAGCTTCAGGATTGTTTTTTTCCCTGCTGTGCCTTTCTTAAGTGCCACCTCATCACAGCTGAGTTGCTTTTTTTTTTTTTCTTTTTGTCAAAAAAGCCTCCTGGGAGAGGAGCAGTAGTAGAAGAAAATTTTATGTGAGCTTGGCTCTGCCAAATTTACTCCTTTTGGCCCCTCATCCCTTTCCCCAGGAGCAGCCTCCCACTGTTGTCACGGGTGCTCCAGAGGAACCACCTTTTGCAGGAGGAACAAGAGCAGTGGAGTTAGGATGCTGGATAGCAAGGAGCAGTGGGGAAAACCAATAATTCTGTGTACACCCTTCCCTCGAAAGGTCTGGCAGAAGGATGCACGTTTTATGATTCAGGTGCTTTTCCTGAGTTCATGGTTACATAAAGTTTTGTCTTTGGGAGGCAAAGCAGGCTGCTTCTCAGCATCCAAGACAGCACTGGGACAGGGTGAGGGGAGGAAATTCATGATGCAGTCCAAATGCCATCCATTGAGTTCATGATTGCAAATGTTTCTTATAGCTCCTTAGAAAACAGGAATAGAGTTGTTTTGGATCCAGGTCTTCTTGCCTGGCTCATATGAAGCTCAGGTGCTGGAATATTCACAAGTCCCTGTTGTTCTGACCCAGTAGTTCAGGCCAGCAGGCACGTGGACCTCCAAGACAGCTTGTGGAAGTGGTTCTTCTGGGTGGACACAGCCATCCCTCTTCTCTGCCCTCTTTTCCCTAGCTGTGAGACACAGGGTCGTGCAGTGGGAATTACCAGCCTCACAAAAGGTTTTTGGATTAATACTCCATAACAAATCAAAACTATCTTCCTCTTGCTTTAAGTACAAGGAAATAATTATTTTATGTCATGAGTTTAAAGCCAGATGTTTTTTTCACTAGCTGCCCAGTCAGGAAGCTTCAGTGGCTGGGATTTGTAGGATCCTTTATAAGGCTGTATGACGTGATGGTTGATTTTTAACAATGGCAGTGGAGATGTTGTTACTGTCAAAAGAGGAAAGGTAGATGAGATGGGGGGCATTTTAGAGCTGCCTTTTGCAGCTGCAAAGTGACAATGTGTGTCACTGTTTGTGGGGAGATAGAGTACGTGATGCAGCCATGGCATGCAAACTGAAGTTCAGTGTTAGTTTTCTTCCCTTTGTGTCTTGGCTTTTATTGTCAATTGATGTAGCTGATGGACTGGAGGCAGGGAAAATGTTTTGGCTTTGATGCTACTTTGAAGTGGATGGCAGTAGAAGAAAATGCACTGCTTATCCACACAAACTTCTTTACTTGACACAGACCACACGACACCTTCCAGAGGGAAACATCTCCTGTGGGTTTGGTAGCTCATCAATCCTGACTTGCCTGAGCTGCAGCTGGACTAACCCTGCCCTGTTCACTAGGGCTGGATGACTCTGGTGGCACAGGGGATCCAGCTCTGCAAAAGAGGATTTGGGGGCAAGCAGTATGTCAGCTATAGTTCCTGCAGTGCAAACTGCAGCCTGGGCCAGCACTGATTGGTCTTGAGTTGGCCCAAAGTAAATTGCTTTTGTTTTGTTCAACGATCCCAAGTATTTTTGGTTTATCTTGCCCAACTTTTAAACTTTTTTTTTTTTCAATAGAATAACCTCATTTTGAATTATTTGGACAGCGTCAAGGTTCTGGCACATGTTTTCTGTTGTAAAACTGGAAATCTACAGCATCTTCTTCTCTGGAGCAGGCATGTAGGCAGGGCCCAAGGCAATTTAGCTTGTGTTTAGGGAAGGAAGCCTACTTAAATGCTCCACATAATAAACTGTTTCTCCAGATAACGCGTCCCTTAGTTTATACGTCACGTGCTTCTGATCTTTGCTTTGAGCCTCTTATAGCTGCTTGTGCTCAGTCCAAGAGTCAAGTGTCTTAGGGGCTGGATAAACACAAAGATAGAGCCCAGTTGTTAAGGAGCTATAGAGATTTACAGAAGTTGACCTCACGGCTGTTTGGGGCATTAGTTGGGCATATTTCCCCCATGGCCGAGCAGTCCTGTGCTCCTGCTGCTTCTTGTGCTCCTGCTTTACAGGGAGGTGAGGCTGGTGGAATCCAGTGCTGGATTTACCTGGGTCCCAGTCATGTGCAGCTGACTTTTCGTGGAGAGTGCAACTGGTGGGACTCGCTCTCCCCATGAAGTTGGAGAGAATAGGTTTCATAAAAAAAGAGAGAGTGACTGAAAAACAACTTTTCCCAAGCAGCTGTAGAGTCATCATGATGGCTTTTAGGTTAGGGAAAAAAACCAAAACAAAACAAAACAAAAAAACCAAACAAACAAAAACTCCACAAAAACAAACAAAAACACAAACAAACAAGCAAAAACAAAAACAAAACCAAACCACCCCAAAAAAAACCAAACCAAAAAACACCCTGACTTTTTACTTTTTAAAGCTATTTACCATTCTTGGTTAAAGCAGGATGTTTTTCTGTTTAACCAGATACTTTTCTGTAGGGTATTTGCCTCCAACTGCTCAAAGTAAACTTTTGTTGCTGGCAGCAGAAAGTTGTTTGCTCCCCATACAATGAGTTGCTTTCTTTTTAGTGTTTCATTCAGCGATGCACAGCTCCAGAAATATGTCACAACTTACCCATAATGACGTAGTTTTCTGAACCTCATTAAGAAGTGCTATGCCTGGTGCAAGAGAAGAGGTTTCCTTCATTTCAGCTATAAAAAGCTGCCAGAGAAATGGAAATGAGTAAAATCTGTGGGGTTTCCCCCACTATTTGTCAATGCTGTTTTTACTCTTTGCAACTCATTTACTCGTTGCTTGAGTGAAGGGAATTCAAGTCAAAAAAAAGATGATTGAGTTCCTTGAAAAAGGTGCTTCTGTCTCTGAAGAGCAAACTACAATGATTCAAGAAAAAAACTTCAAAAGTTCATGAGATGCCAGAGTGTAATTTATGCTTTTCCAGGTTTTGCTGTCTGTGAATATTTGTGCAGGATATTTTTGCAACCGTGTCCTTTAGGGTCTTGTAAATATGGATGCTATCTGTGACTGACAACTTCCCACTGTTTATGTCGTGGTCTGAATCCTTGCATGAAACATGTACTGCATCTCCTTAAAGAGATGTGTGCACACCCAGACACGTGGTGTTTGTTCCTTGCTAATGCTCATTTTCAACCTTGTTGTTCCTCATTAACTTTTTATTAAGTATGTTTGAGAAGGCTTTCTCCTTAAGGAGTATGGAAAAAAAAAAACCCAGGTCCCTCATCAACACCACTTTTCAAATTCACAAGCAGAGCTGCATCATCACTGTAAATTATTTTTGGCGGGGTCCTGTAGGCCACTCAGTGTGCTGAGATGATTGCCATTGGCCTCAGGAGCTCCAGGAGTGGGTGCTTCCTCACATCTGACTAACCATGGGTCCAAAATAATAGAATAAGGAAATTCCACAGTTATTTTATGTTTATATATTAAAAGGCTGAAGTACCTTTTAACTGCTAGTCCCATTCTCAGTTCGTGTGTCTTGCTTGGGCACTGGAGGATTGAGAGCCATCAGTGGGTTAATGTTACAATATGCAATACATGCACGTGTGTCTAAATTTTAAAATAATGTGGTTTTGGGGAAATATTCTAAACTTAGTGGCTTTTTGATGTCAAAAACTTCTGTTTCTCCTCACTGGATGGGTGCAGCTTGGTTTAGCAGCTGGGCACATACCCACAGACTGTGTCAGTGCCTTCCAGCTCTCTCCTGGCATGCCTGAGCACTCAGCCCCTGTGCTGCTTGGCTTTGCCTCCTTAGCCCACCTTGCTCTAAGGAGGAATGATACTTCCTGAGTAGTGAACTTGTCCTTCAGTACTTGTGGACATGAATAATAGCTGCACTGACTCACGTCAGAGTCATTTGGGTGTGACTTCTGCTCACCACATTCCCATGCCGAGTTGTATCTGGTTGTGTCAGAAACAAATTGAAAAATATATACATAAAAAAGGAATTTCAGCATTCTTTGATTGCCCAAGACCGTTCAAAGCTGGTGGTCTGAAATGATGGTCCTTGTTCTATTTCCTGTGAACAGTATTCCCTCTCTTGCTTCACAGAAAAGCTTGTTGCTTCCGTGGACCTGCTTTTTTTTGAGAATTCACAGTTTTGTACCTTACAGGAAAATTTCACACATAAGCCTGGCTTTGCTCCACGAAAAGTTGTCATGGTGGGTGTGTGGGTATCCAGCAAACTGGAGTTTTGTTAGGTAAAGCTGTGGAAATTACAGTAATTACTCTAAATTGGTATATGGCACAGAAGAAAGGTTAAGGAAAGCAATTTTGCACTTACAAACTCTCTAGTACATTACGTTGCTTGAAGCTAATGAATCTTCCTTTCCAGTTACCTGGAAATAAAGAAATTTTGGTTCTTGGAATAGTTAAAAGAGAAAGGAACCATCAGAGCTGTGGATGGACAGTGAACAGTTAAATATTTGGCTTAGGCAATTTAGGATTTCTCATGCTAGCAGAAGCAGGAATTTAAGGAACTTGTATCTAAATGCTTGCAAAAAAAATAGGATAGAATTAAAAAAAAAAAAAAAAAAAAAAAAAAAAAAAAGGCACCAAAAAAAAACGGA
>VWYO01014639.1:53605-77414 GCA_013400275.1 Rhadina sibilatrix
AAAAAAAAAAAAAGTGGAAGAGGTTAAACAATTTACAGAAGTCTACTGAAGCATTTGCTCCGAGGATAGCCGGGCGCTTTCTTACCCTCTCCCTGCTTTTCACTTTCTCCAACTTGTGTCGGTCGAGGCCAGGGTTTATTGTTTTAGGCTTTTCTGAACATACACCAGTATTTACACTGGATTGAAAGCATTTGCTTCCAATGAAAATCTTGTCTTAGATTACAGCCCAGCAGTGTAATTTCCCTCCCAGATGGGAGTAAAGTAGCAGTATTTGCCTAAAAACAGTAGGAAGAACAAACTGTGCATTAAGCCAAGGCTGTTTTTGGCTTGAGCTAATGATGTAACAGAAACCTTTTATTTGGGATAGGTCACTGCCCGGGATTGAAGGAGGTGATCTGGCTCGCGCTTGAAAGGTTTCTCCATTGTATCTACATAAGTCTTCACTTAAAAAATCCTGTTCCTAATGCTTCTGCTTTCATACAGCAGAAATAAACAGGAAAGGTTCTGGGGAGTGTTATAGGTGGAATGCAGAAAGCTTTTCCTCCCCTAATGGAGGATATAATTCAGGTGCCCTGGAGGCATGCTTTCAGGAATTCTCTTGCCCGAGGTAATGGGAAGCTAAGGCTGCTTGAAGGCCTTGATTATCTATTGATGCACAAAGCTGGAAAAAAAGTCATCTCCCTTGGATTATAGTAGATATTTCCATAAATTATCAATGAGTCCTCCTCCCGTCAGGCATAAGGCAATGCCTGCTAAATTAATCTGAAGGGGGTTTGAAATGAGTATATTTTCTAAAAAAAATGGGTTGGGGGGAGAGGGTGGGTGGACGATGGCAGGGAGGTGGTGAAAGGCAGTGTCATTAGGTTAGAAGCTTTTCATTTTTAATCAATGAATGCGTAATACTTTTCTTTTCCTTGTTTGCCTCTCGCAGACAGAAAGTAGATTAGCCCGTGGAATTTTAAATGCTGTTGAGTTGTTTCCTTTGCTCATGTTTCTTTTATGAATTATTATTTTATATGGTGAATTGCTTCTCTGTATAAAAGCCCTTTTTTAGATGCTGGGCTTTCAAAGAATTCATTGGATATCTAATTTCTTCATAAAAATCTTGTGTTTGTCTGTAACTACCCAAGGTTACAGTTTCATTAAAGACACAGGCCAAGTCATAAGGAAAATTATGAATTTGCCACGGTCAGTAGCATACTAAGAATATAACACTAATAATAGCTTTTTTTTTCTTTTTTTTTTTTTTTTTTCTTTTTTTTGGTGCTGAAAGCTGTTTAACAAATCACAATTATGACAGTCTTTATCCCTTTTTTTTTTTTTCAAATTCATTTTTGTCCCCCCTAACGGAGATAGTTTGTATTCAGCTGAATTGAGATTACTTTCTTCATCGCTCTTGCCCGGGGGTGTAAAAAACACTTGCCTAATAACATCACAACTCCGTGCTGCTACAAATCCAGTGTCTTTGGAAGCCAGGATATGCTCTTCAGTCCACATGCATTCCATGCAAAGGCTTACTTGCTCTGCGTGGGCTTGTTCATAAACCCTTCTCAGCCTTTGCAACAAAAATTGCATGCGAACTGCCAGGCACTGCAACTTTTGTTTTCCCTTGGCTGCTAAGCCATCAGCCCAGGCCCATGCTGGCTGCTACGCTGTGGCATCCTCCCACAGACGTGTTGCTAATGTGATGAGAACTGTCTGAGACCTTCTCTGCGTTGAGGAAATTCATTCTGGATCAGTGGTTGTTGCACAGAGGCAGACACCTACTGCAAACACGGCGCGCTGGCACCAAGCAGGGTGTTAATTCCTAATGGTCTATGTCAAATCGGTGCCTGCCTTATCCCCCTCTGAATTTCTTCTGGCTGGGGCTGGGAAGAGGGGAGCCAGTTCGCTGCCCACCTCCCATCAAAGAATCAGGGGAAGTCCAGCATCTGTAAAAGACTTAACATAAGCAATGCCTCAGTCATCTGGGTTGGGGGTTTTTTTGGGTTTTTTTGGGTTTTTTTTTTTTTTTTTCTTCTGAATTTGCTGAGAGAATGTGATGTTGCAGGAGAGCTGCATTCACCCCACTTTTCACACCCCAGGGCGGGACGAGGCACCCAGCTTCACACACGTCACGATCCCCATCCCAGAACGCCACTGATACTTTCCTAAATTGTCAGCTGAGCCAAAGCAGCTGCTTGGGATGAACCTTTGGGAAGTGACCTAGTGTGAAGAGGAGCCAGCATTTCCACCTTTGCAAGTTGGATGCTAGTAGATTTTTTATTTTTTATTTTTTTTTAAATAATATGTAAGCACTTTTTGTTCTGGGTTACAATGGCAGAGATGGCCACACTGTCCTTCAAGATAAACCAGAATGGGGCCAAGACATTTCTGAGCCCCTCCCTTCTCCCCGTGTCTCTCCCCCCCTTCCCCTATCCCCTCAACCCCTGGTGAATTACGGTGTTAAAGAATTTATACCTCATTTAAATATTCATGCAGTTTATACCCAAAGCCAGGCTTCGGCTGAAGTATATAAAGGTAGCATAAGTCAAAATTTGATTCACTATATTTACAGGTGACGGCTTGGACAACAGTGTAGCTTCCCCCAGCACAGGTGATGATGATGATCCAGATAAGGACAAAAAGCGACATAAAAAGCGTGGCATCTTTCCCAAAGTAGCCACAAATATCATGAGGGCATGGCTGTTCCAGCATCTAACAGTAAGTGAACTCTAGATCACATATGCAAAGTAAAACATGGATAATGTCATAGTTGTAGTAGTCATAGAAAGCAAAAGATAACGTATGATGTTGCTGCCAGGCAGTAGAGGGACTTTTCCGAGCAGAGTTGTTGTTGTTGCCTCATTTGCTAGATGCCAGGGGAAAGAGCATAGAGCGTATGTTTTTATGGTATGGGTTGTTGTTTGGGTTTTTTTTTTTATTTGTGTGTGTGTGTGTGTTGTTTTTAGATTTGTTTGTTTGCTTGAGACGCAGTTGTTAACAGGACATCACTGCCAAATGTGATTTTTTTTTTACTTAAAGCTTATGTGAATATGTCCATGCAGACCTGTCCTGCTTTGCAGGGGGAGTTGCTGCTGTGGAGCACAGAGCAGCATTTGGCCCCTGGTTCTGTGCTCCAGAGAACTGCAGAAAACAATTGGGGAGATTAAAAAAAAAAAAAAAAACACAAAGCCAAAAGCAAACAAAGACCTTATTCAGGTGTTTGTCAGAGACCATCAGAAGCTTCATGATGAAAGGTCTGAATGTATCTGGTTTAATAGCAAAGTATAATTTTTTTTTCTTTGAGACATTCTCATTCCCAGAGTGTAAGTTACCCCTGTATTTAATGTTAGGAAGTGGTGGGGGTATGGGCAGTTATTTCTGTTACCACAGCTACCTGTATGGGTGTTTTGTTGGTTTTTTTTTTTTTTTTTTTTTTTTTTTTTTTTTTTTTTTTTTTTTTTTTTTTTTATTCCTGGGATTAGAAATCAAAGCTCTGGACAGGTGTGTGGGGTTAAGCTGGAGGCTGGAGCTGCTTTCAAGGCTTTACAATATGTGCCACACCTTCTAACATTAGCATTTAGAGAAGAGCTTCTAATGCCTTTCTCCTTCTTCATCAAATTGTGGTGATGTGTCACTGTGTTTTTATCCACTGTGGGGATCTGGGCTTTAAGCCCCAGGATTTTTTGCCTCAGGAGGACAAGGGTCAGGCAAGGGTTGCTGGGGTGTCTGCAGGTGGTAGTGAAGAAGGTCTCTTGCCTCTAACCCCAGCAGCTGACTCTTTCCTCTGCCTGTAGCCAGGGTCAGGATGAAACCAGAAGCTGGCCCAGCTTGCCCAGCCCTGGTGGGAGCTGTGCCAAGGGTTGCGCTCGTAAAGCGGAGGAAGCGCTCCTGCACATCACCCCTCCATCCCCTGCTGAGCCAAGAAACCAGATATCTGCCATGGCTCTTGTCAGCACGGGGATCAGGCAGGGAATCCTGCCCTCTGAGCTCCTGGGTTTGCTATGAATGAACCTTCATGCTGGAGCCCTGCTCCTCGGAGGCCAGAGAGGGCCTCGGATGTCTCCAGGTTAAATCTCTCTCTCTCTAGCAGACTCCATGTCAGCTGTGCCCCAGCTCCTTTAGTCCTGTCTGGTGTGTTCAGTGCCATCACTTCCAAAGGCTGAGGTCCCTTTGGTGCTGATGGCACCCCCTTTGTTGGCCCTCACCCAAGATGAGTTGACACCTGGCCTCTCTCTGCAGGTAGGTGTGAGGTTAAGGACATCCACCCCCAAAAACAGCGCAGCAGCAGTGCTTACCCCAGCCTGATGCACCTGGTTTAGGTTCAGGAATCAGGGGAGGCCCTGGAAGCTCTGCAGTCAGGACAAGGCACACCAGGGGATGCTGAACAGCTGCGTGTCAGTTCCTGTAGTTTCCAGTGAGGAAATGCAAATTAAGTAATATAAATATTTTTCCCTGAAAGTGGCCCGTAGCTGTGTTTGTGCTAGTAAATAAAGCATCACCCAGATCTGAGCACAGGAACACAAAGGTCAGTCCTGGCAAACTCATGGCCTGGACTGGGTACATCCCCTCCAGATGCCATCCTGGGAATAGGGCAGAAGGCTACAGGGTGTCTCTAAAAAGCCTTTGTGGTTTGAGCCACCCTGTGTCAAGCATTTGACTGCATGAGCCTGACCTGGCCCTGTGGCTAATGCCATGCTCAGTCTCAGGACCAGAGAACAGACTGAACAGACCCTTTCACTGTTTCACCTGGGCTAGCTGCAGGGGTTTAGTGGCTTTTCACTCTTTTTCTGTGGGGTAGTAGTGTTCAAAAGAGGAGAGTGCCTGCTGAGCTTGCTGGCAGTCCCTAGGAGATAATATCTGGACATTTGCTTGTAAGGTGGTCTCTGCTTCTGGAAGACTCAAGTACAGAAAGAACCGTTCCCCCCAGGACCTGTGCAATGCTGCATTTTCTACCTTCTAACACTGAGCTGAAGCCTGCTTTGAAAACCCACCATGCCCTGTGCAGAGCGAGCCCAGCCTTGTGAAGCATGCAGGTTTTTTTGCAGGGCAGCTTTCTCCTCTCCTGGCAGCCTGGTAAATCCAGACTCCCCCCCTATCAATTCAGTAAAACAGAATTGGTTTATCCAGTCCAGCCTTTTTCAGGAAGGACCTTGAGACAGGCTCTAGGTAGCATCTTGGACAGTTTCCCCAAATTCAAACACGTCTGGAGAACGTTGTAGGCTCTTCCAAGTGCTAGAGCAACAGAGCATGTTTACAGGCTGCTTGGGGTGCTGTCCTGGCTGCAAAAAAACCCCCACCAAAACAAACCCAGGTCCAAATAATGCCTGTGATCAGAGCTGAGGAGTAATGGGGGGAGAGGCTGAAGGAATTAAAACTCCTGTTCATTTTTGAGGGCATCTGGGCTTCATGGCTGTTCTTATAACACTGCACAGTGGTATTGGTGATGTCCACACCTGACGTTCTTGCTGCCAGAGGGAGATCATCCTGAGGAAACTGGAGATCCCACGCAGTTTGTTTATATGTTTATTTACCCATTTATTTATCAGTGGGTTTTGTCTTTGGTAGCGTGAGCACAAAGTCCTCCCTGAAGTGGGAGGTGAGGAAGGACAAAGGGGTGGTTGTGTTCAGGCAGGGGATATGTCATGACTGGTGATATGTCATGACTGGTGGTACCTCCCTTTAGCCCCCAGCACTTTACCTGCCTTCACTTTGCCACCTGAAAAATGGCAGAGGAGAAATGAGCAGCAGTTACGTGCAAAATCCAGCATCCCCTTGACCATTGATGCTTCCTAACTGGGGTGATAATTGGGAGTCCTCCTTTCCAAAAGCAAATTTCTTTTTTTTTTTTCACAATTGTAATATTAATACACATCAGTGGTACGGAATGAAATAAAATAGACAGTAATTGCTGTGTCTGTCGTGCTAATGACTACAGGTTGGAAAGGCCTAAAATAAATATTGGACAACATTTCAAAAGTCTTTCAAGTGTGGATAGCTTGGGTTAATTCCATCTCCAAGAGCTTTGAGTCTTCCTCTGTGTACTGACTTCATTTCCTAAGGTTTGTCCCCTAGTTCTTGTTTCACACTTAGGAGGAAATTCATTTTTTTCCTCTCCGGATGCCAAAGTGTTTGGGCAGTAGTTCCCACTCCGTGCCAGGCTCCAGCCCCCCACAGTATTCTGACTGATGTGCAGAACTGAGTTAACATATACCCAAAGGATAGGCAAGGCTGTCCTCTGCAGATGCAGGCAGTATGCTCTGAAGCTTTTCAGGGGATAAATTGCTTTTTTTTTTTTTTTCCTCTTGGAATAATAACAACAAAAACAATCAGCTAAAACAATTGCAAAAGTGCTGACCAGACTCCCACTTAGGACTTCTGCAGGATATTTTTTTTTTTTAACTGTTTGCTGCTCTGGTTTAATTTTGATGAAACATCTGGGTTGGAAGAGCTGCTCAAGGTGGGCTGTCAGTTGGGCAGAATGTAGTTGTGGAGCTTGTCGAAATTTTTCATGGTAGCTTATGACACCATCTGGCAAATTTGGAGGTTTATGGAATCTGATTTTAGGATTTTGCTGTAAATTTGAGATGGAAGCTTGTTACTATCTGTAATAAAAGAAAAAAAAAGTGAATAATAATTTGGTGAAGAACTGTTAAAGTTGAGTCAAAGTTGAGAAGAGGCTTGTGGAGTGGCATCAGATGAGCATCAAATGCCACAGCAGGGGCTGGAGGAGGGACTGAGGCAAACCAGTTCTGTGCTGGTGCTTTGCTTCCCAAAGTCACCCCAAGGAAAATTTCAGGGTGTGTTGCAGCCCAGCAATGTTTTGCAGGCCTTTTAGACTTCTATTTTTTTTTTTTAAGTTTTTTTTAAATATTTTTTTTTGGATCACTAAACATTAAGGGTTCATCTCTGCCCCAAATTTTTCAAGCATATCTCCTTTCTGTAGTGTACATCCCTCAGCAGGGATTTTGAAATAAGGGGAAAGCTTGGGGCAGGGGGAATTAAGAAAATAATCTTGCTTACAGTTAAATCTGTGTAAATTTAATTGTGGCAACAGGGTTAGTTTCTGCTTCAGCCCATCCCAGGCTTTTGTCCCAGCAATGGTATTATTGGTCTAAATTGGTATTTGGAATTGTTATAAATTGGTATTTGGAATTGTTGTAAATTCCTTTTTTGTTCAAAACTAGGAGAAGGGAGTTAGTGGGGTGTCATTTCAAGTGGCTTTTTTCACTCATTGTAAATATCCTGCATCCTTTAAATCCAGCTTAATTTAAAATGTTGGGATTCAAACCTCATTTTGGGGATTATGCGGTGTAATTGGTTTGTTATATGATGAGTATTTGATGATCTTCACGTTCATCATCTAATCAGGCAAAAAAAAGCCATAAAATTATAATCCCAAAAGATGTTTAATAACAATTTAAACTATTGAAGGCTTTATTTAAGCACATTAGGGGATTATAAACTACTCTCTTTTAATGGTGCCAAGAGGTAGATTCAAGGACTTCAAACACCTTTTAAAAAACAAATTGCCATGATTTAAAAAAAAAATGAATGGGCTGAGGATTTCCTTCATGTAAATCCCATAATTTAATCATTATTTTTAACTGCTTTTAAAACAATTTCCTTAAGAGGTTAAATCTTACTGAAAGGGGAGACTGAGCAGAAAGTAAAGACATGGCTGAAAGATGTTTACTTTAAAGTGAAATGGTTTTTTTCTATAATGTATCTGGATTTTTAACCTTTATTGATTACTTGATGCCATGATATGAAACAAGAAAATTTAAAATAAACAATATGCAATCTCTTTAGTGAAGCTGTTACTTGTAAAAGATCTTACTGGAAGCAGATATTTGGTATCTAGCTGAGAAAAACTGTCCCCATGTCTTCAATGCTATTGTGATAGAAAAATTATACCATTTAATTCTATAAGGTTTTATATCAATATTTTACTGGCCAGCAACTCTTTAACAGCTAAAACAAGTGGATTTCGTGTCTTTTCTCATCCCTCCATAGTGATGAGGTTTTGCTTTGGGAGAAGCATGGGGCTAATTTGGCTGCCTGCCCCTGCTCCCAGGTGGGATGCTTGCCTGGTTTTGGAAAGGATATATAGTGAAAGGATAGATGGGTGCAAAAGTAGGGTAGTGAAAACCTGGAAAGGAGAAAATACTTGGCTAAACCAAATTTTCTTTGTTCTCCTCTTGAGAGATTTGGAAGCACTAAAAAAAATGAAACCCTTTCCCCCCAATTTCCCACACTTTAAGCACAACTTACAGTGAGTCTCCATCCTGCACCAACTGGTACTTGCTCTGCAAAATGCCAGAGGGCTCCTGGAGCTCATCTGCGTAACAGGGGGTCAGATTTCCAAATATTGGGCTCGGAATGGGTGGGAGTGTCCTCCTGCTTTATCCCAAATACACAAGTCTCCTCTTTCACTTGATTTTTATTGTGGACGGAGCCGTTAAAAAGCTTTTCTTCCACATCTGCAAGACCTCTCAGTGCCAGCTGTCCCGAATTCCTGGGAAAAGCCAGGCGTTTTAGCTAGCCTGGAGTCACTCATGCACCGCCATCCCCTTGACTGGGAAGGTGGGAGCCAGGGCTTTTCCTGCTCCTGGCAGCAGGAGGACCTGTCAGAACATCCAGCAAAAGCATCTAACACAGGTTGGTGCAAGTAACCCACAAGGAGGGTCCTCAGGTCCCTTCTGCTGGGGGAGGTGCTGTGGCAGTCATCTCCAGGGGCAGAGAAAATGGGAAATTTTTATTATGGGAGAAGATAGTTATTCTGGGGCTCTGTCCCAATTGAGTTGAGAGCTCCAGAAGGGAGGACAAAGAGGATTTAGGTAACTGTGTGTTTGAACTGACTTCTTAACCCTTCAGAGTTTTATGGAGGACAATGACTGTTAAAACCTCCAGCATTTTCTTTAATTGTCCTCTCATTTGTGGCTTTGACCTGCTGTCCAGCTTCCAAGAACTGATCCATTTTCTAGCATGAGGGAAATGTTGCCATTTTGCAAGAAAACTGTTGAGTTCTGGGTGATACCCTTGGCAATGCTGCTGTTGTTCCAGTTTCAGGATTTCCTGGAAAGAGCATGTCTCATGCACTGTCTTGTAGATTATTTAAGTTGTCAGCACTGAGCTGTCCTACAAACCTTTGGTTTTAGAACAGAAAGGAAAAACAGAGGATGCTTTAGTCAGCTAGTTCAAGGAAAACAGATTATTTACTTAGGCTCTTCTCACATTCAGAAGTGTGGTGTAGTTACAGCATCTGTTTTGTTTTTTATTTTTTTTTAACACCTGTGATTTAGCTCCATTTCTACTGAGGACAGCCATCATGTCTTAAACTACAGGGTATGCCACATCTCATCAGGGCTCCTCACAGGTCTTGGGAGTGGCAGTGATCCAGGGAAGTATTTTGGTGGAAATCAGAAGGTAGCCAATAACCTGAGCCAACAAGATTTTAGAGAGAGAGAGTATGTGTGTGTGTGTGTCTATTCCCAAAGGACTATCCTGCCTTTTTCCCAATTTCCCACACTTTCTAGCTTGGAGGCACTATTGTGCCAGTGTGGAAGCCACTAGCACATTAAAGAATTTGAATTATTTTGAAGCTGCTGAAACACATTAGTATTTAGACAACCAGCAGAATTTCACATCTGAGTAGAAGCAAGGGAATACTGAAAAGTTGAAACACGATAAACATTAATTCAGATGCTGAATTACACTTGCTCTGGTTGTACTAGAACTCCTTTTGTTTGCATAAATATTCTCGGAAATGAGTTTACCAGCAAGAATGTTTGCAGTAATAAGAATTTTTAAGTCAGCAGTGGATGCTTTTGCTTTTCTTCTCCGCCCTCTCCTTTCTTTTTATATTTGCAGCTGTGATATTTTGTGTGTGTGCAGCTTCGTTTTTGAAATTAGCCTCCTCCAGTCAAGACACAGCAGTGTGCTACAGGTTGCACTGTCTTTCTGCAGTCAGAGCAGATATGCAAAACTCAAGTATCACCTCTGGAAGGGGGACAGACAGGGTGGGGGGAAAGTTTGGTCACCCATTTTTTTAAACCTGGAAGTATCTGTGGAAATATTTTGGCCAATAGCTTGCAACGTGAAGTGCATTAAAGGCAGCAGCCGTATCTTGGCAAGCAGTGGGTGAGCAGGAAATGAGGATAAATTAATGGGCTTGGTTGCTCATTATTAGTTGTTTATTTAGCTTGTCCTCTTGCACGGTTGCTACAAAAGGGCCCATGTTGATTCTCAGATATGCTTATACGTGTAACCGCCAGGGTTAATTTTTTGTTGGAAATCTAGCTCTTGAAGCAGTTTCACAGCATGCCAGCGTGCTAGCAAATGACTTAATCAGATCAGGTAAAGTGCCAAAATATGAGGCACCAAACCAGTCGGGCGCATATCTGATGAGATGTGTTAATCTGTGGTGTAAGATAAGCTGCCTTTCAAATAGGGTCACATTTGGAAGTGGTACATCAAGTTGTGTAAGATGCATTCCCTTGCTTTGGCATACACTGTCCTACATCTGTCTGCATGAACTTAACTCTTGTCTGGGTAGAGCAAAGCGGTGATATTGTGGTGGCTGTGGTCTGCTTGTTGCTGCAGGACAGGCATCAGAAGTCACTTGGCTTTTAAAAGTGACTTAAATTTTTTTTTAAATTTATAAATCTTAAATTTTATACCCATTTTAAAAGAAAGGTTTGTTTCCATTTTCCTGCATTTACCTTTCAGCTACATGGAATCTGCACTGTTGCATCTTACGTGCTTCTTCTTGTTGCATGTTTTCAAGAGGCTCTGATTCCTAATATTAAATACTTATGTTTACTGTCTGCCCATCAAAGTTACCCAGAGAAAAAATTTTCCTTTGGAAGAGAAACTTTTTTTTTTTGGTGGTGTAAGTCAAAATTTTCCACGGGTAATGCCGTCCTTTCCAACAAAATGCTCAGCTGAAAAATCCAATTTTCAATATTCACAAGAGTCGTTATTCATGGAACAAATGTATTCATAGAATTGTTCAGGTTGGAAAAGACCTTTAAGATCATCAAGTCCAACCAGTCTTATCTTATTGATGAGTCATGATTGTACTTCCAGCTCCTCACCCCGTAAGCTACAGCAGTGCTAAATATATGTGTAGAGAGAAGGTAAGTAGGCAGAAAAGGGTTTAAGTTAATATGTAGTTATCTAATTTACCTCGCCTTTTGCATCATTGCCTGATTTAGACCTAGAGTATTTAGGGGAGTGCTCGTTTCACTTCAGTGGTGGGCCATCATTTTAATAAGGCAAGGTCTAGGAGCCTTACCACTTCAACTTTTGCTTTATGAAGCAGAAACTTCTGCCCAGAAGATACTTCTCGGATTTTAGATCTAGCATGAATATTCTTTTCTTGGCTACTGGTTGTAATCCAACCTGTACAGCATTAAACATTTGGAAGTACTTTAAAAAAAAACAAAAACAAAACTAACCACAAAAAAACTTATTCTCACAATGGGTCCTCTGTCCCAGTGATCCAAAAAGCAAGGTGGTCATGTTAGTGACACTGAAGAGGTCACTTGAGTCACATTAGTAAAACCAAGGGGCTGCTCAGGATATAAAGATGTTTTCCAAGAGCTGTTTGTGAACTCAGAAAGAAAGTGGTGGGACTTTGCCTTGGGCGCCCTTGCTCTGTTGATTGCTCTAAAGTCAGCTTTGAAGTGAAACTCTCCTTCCTAGGCCACCCTTATTCATGTCAGACAGAGCTTCTGGTGTTCCTAATGATATTTTTGGAAAGGTGGATGCCATATTAGACAATCTGTTAATAGATTCGTTGGCAGAACTCCGCTTATCTGCCCTGGGTTTTGTGCTGATCCAGGAGCTGCTCTGTGCTCGTGTGGGAATGGCAAAGAGGATAAACCCTTGATTTCGTTGCTGAAACCTGAGCATGGGTCTGTCAGTGCAGCAGGTTGTAAACCCCGGAGGGCCATAAGCTGCAGTTGGGGTCGGAATAATTTTGAAGCTGGTAATAACCCAAACCTTAGGATTCTTATGAATAAAATGCAATTTTAGTAATGTTTTCATAAACAGCAGTAATGGTGGCATTTTAGTAAACAGTGGCATTACTTGCATCAAAATTGCACCACATTGGCTTTTAAATTACTCCACCTGTCTGTATGAATAGGATTTTCAATGTCGAGGCAAACAGACAGCTGCTGCTAATGTTTTTTTTTTTTTTTTTTCCCTTCCCTGCGTAGATAGTGTTGGCAAATCTGCAGCCATCAAGGCTGGTTTCTGATGTAAAATGGTACCTGACCTCCTGGCTTTGGTGCTACAAAAGGAGCAGCTTTAATTACTAATGGTCGTGTTTTAGTTTTGTACTTGTTGATGTACAAAATGTCATTTTAGAGCGGCGTAACCTCTGGTTCGCTTCCACCAGCGATGGGACGCTGGCTGCAATTATTTTCGAAATAATTTGTGTTCCTTGGTGGCAGCTTGCAGTCCTGCCTTGTTAACTCTCAGATAATTAGCAGGGGTCTGGTCCTCCAGGTCCCTGTGCCCCCAAGTCTTACTGGTACCCCACACCTTGGAGTGGATGAAAGCGGGATTGTGCTTACAAATCCCACTCGATTTATTTCTAGGACTGTTCCCTCCCTTGCAGTAGGTGGGTGTAACACCCAGAAATTCGTGGAATCAGTTTTGTCCTCTAACCCCTGATAAGCTAGAGGGTTTTTGTGGAGGCAGAGTTGGAGCACGCTGCCTCTCTTCCCAGTTATGAACAAAAGGATGAGGCTGATGAGCTGCCTGATGCCGTTTGGCTGGGTTGAGTTTGGTCAGAATGGTCCAGTTACCAGCCTCATGCCAGGCCTCGAAAGGGTTAAAGATGTTGATGGTGCCGTTAGAAACCCAGCTTGCCAATGAGCTATTTTGTGCAAATGGTATAAATATAAGATACACTTGTCTGGCTCATTTGCAAGCATTCTTTTTGACTTCTTTCACACAACTGGTGTTTTTGTGTTTAATTTAACAAGAAATGAGTAGTAAATGAAAGCTGCTGCCTGAAATCCCACTGTGAGCGTGTTTTGCACTTGGCTCCCCAGTGAAAAGGCAATTTGTGAAATTATGTGATAGAGTAATTAGATGAAGCCGGGGCTTCTGATTGTTGCCATGCTTATGTGGTAAAGGTTTGCTGGGGAAAAAAAAAAATAAAAATAAAAAACACGGATTATTACCCTGGCAAGTTGGCTCAAAGCTTCTTCATTTATTTGTAAACAGAATATTTAGTGACCGCATAGGAAGTAGCTGTAATCACCAGCTCATAAAGAAACCACAGCAGAGCTTTTGGATTTTTACAGAGTGCTCATGTAAAATTTAAGCTGGGAGGCAGAATCCCTGTTAATGTAATTAGGATCTAATTTACCACCCTTTGCACACAGATGTAATAATGTCTAGATATTTATTCTATCTTTAAGCACATTACATATACCTCAGTGCAGCAGTTACTGAACAGAAACAGGTGTGAGCACTTTCCGGATTCGTTTTTACACTGTAAACACACAGCGATTTAAAGGGAAATATTTACCAAAAAAAAAAAAANAGAAAAAAAAAACAAAAAAAAAAAAAAAAAAAAAAAAAAAAAAAAAAAAAGGAAAAAAAAAAAAAAAAAAAAGAGGGGAAAGAATGTCTGCAAATGAGGCAGTAATGGACAGTTGCCCTTTATGTACTGATGGATTTCTCAATGGTTAAGTAAATTAAAGCAAATGCTAGAAAAATCAATAGGCTTGCAGAGTCTTGGTTGTGCCTCATAGACTTCAGGACAGAATGACAGATGTGGTGCATATGACCCATTTAAGTATTAATGCTTGGGAAATTGCCTCTGCGTGCAAGGTTATAGGCCTAGAAATATTGTTATATTAAATTACAGACAATGGTATTTTTAAGTATATATATGGAATTTATACGTTTCAGTTTAGTTGCTCTTCGGCATTACATTTGTCCTGGAAGATTAGTTGCGGAGTTGTTTCTTCTGGAACGGTAGATCAGGTTTAAAAAATGTTTGAACAGCGAATTGTCTTTTTTTCCAGGGCTGCTCCAAGACTGGTGAGCGTGATGCACGCCGTGGTGGGGGGACAGTGATGGCGTTAAATAAGAGCCACATAGCCAATGTGTTCACTAGCAAATGTAGCATGTAAGCGAGCCTAAATTAAATATCATTAAAAGGCAGCTTTTGAAATGGTGAGAGGGCTGGCGTGGTGACACGGGGTCGCTGTTGAATTGGGGCATTCTGTTCGATTAAGGACAAAGTAACACCCAAAGTGTGTGGTCAAGATGAGCTAAGTAAGGTAACCACCAAGACGGGTCTTTCTCACCGTCTTCCCCACGCGCTGCAATTAGAAGGGGCCAGTTTGCATGGGTGGGATGAGTAGAAACTGACCCCACGCAGAAATTCTCCTGAAATGGAGCTGTTGCGATTAATCCAAGCAGGCAGAGACGAGCTCTAGATGAGATAGCGTTTGCCATCTCTGATTTCTGTCATTTCTTGCTGTACTTCCACGCAGGCAGCAGGCAAGTAGACCAAGTTAATTGTCTCTTTGTGGCATCTCTGGCAGGAAGAGCGTGAAAATAGCTGGGACCCTGATTTTGGTGTTGGCGTGAAGGCAGAGCAGTGTGTTGGCCGTGCTTGCTGTCAGTGACAGCCCGGCGTACCTTGCCAGTTATCCTGACTTCACCCCAAACACCTGTTTCTGTGAAGGGAGCAGCGGATGCGTTTTATATACAACTGCCACGTTTAATATTAGAAAGGAGCTTTAGACTTTGTCAGTACCACTGCTGTTCCTTGCTGAAGCCGTGACATAGGGAGTGTTGTTTTCCTCTCAAACATTAATTTTCATGTTTTACTCCCATTTATTCAATAGATTTCACACACCTCCCCCCCCTTTTTTTTTTTTGTTTGTTTTGTTCCTTGAATATCTCTGATATTTGAGGTTTGGGTACCACTGTCTCCCTTCTGGCTCTCTCTCTTCTGACTTTTCCCTCAAGCACAAAAACTCACTGTGGAATAAAGCAGAACCATCTCCAGGGGGTATAAGGGCTGCACACCGCTTCTGGGAGTGCCAGTGAAACGATGACATTGTGGAGGGGCAGATTATTACTTTTGGGCCTGCCGAGGACCTATTTGTGTATGGGAGGCTGGATGAGAGCCACTGGTGCTGAGGGCTGTCAGGCCAGGGCTTGAGTGATGACAGACCCTTGTCATTTGCCTGCATTCAGCTTCATTGCTATGGTGACAATGTGCGGTGATGAAAGTGGCCGCCGAGGGTTGGACAGCATCCTCCATGGCTGCTGTAGCCTTCAGCATCTTTGCAGCAGCGTGTTTGAGCTGCTGATGGCCCTCGGTGTCAGAGCAGCATCAAATCTCTAATGACAGAAACTCTCCACAGGTTTTTGGGTCCGCGGGGAGAAGCGCTGGCGGCGCCGGCGCCAACCTCGGCAGCTTCTTGCATCAGCAACAAAAATTGTCTTTACCTGTTTTAGTCATTTTCGTGTGCCTCGTGGTGGATTTCCCTGATTTATTTCGTGTGGCGTGCAAGCTGGGCAAGCTGGTGCTTACCTGCACAGCAGCACGGGGTGGCCGTGGTCCTCCTCCTGCCGCATGCAAGGCAAACACATTAATCAGCATACAGGCAGTGGCTGCTTTCGTTAAACATACGTGTGAGGGGGCCCTGGTGAACGGGCTCTTTTGTTCCCCAACCAAACCAGAAGGGAGCAAAGGTCAGCAGGAACCCAGAAGTCATCAGTCAAGGGCGGGTTTTGCTGGATCCCGGGCTTGTCAGCTCCATAGTCACCCCTGGCAACTTGGGCTGCCCTGCTTGCCTTCCCTACTGCCTGGCGCAGAAGTGCAGCATCCGGTCTCTCGGTTGCTGTAAAAAGATGCTGACATAAAGTCAGCATTTAAAACACGGTGTAAGCATCGCCGTGCTCCTTTTTGTTACCCAAGTCGTTTGAGAGTGAGGTTGCAAAAAATAATAAGTTGGCTTCGTAGAGATCTTTTTGCCGCGCTCATCTTCGGGATGCGTTTTGAGGCTGCAGATTCATTTTTGGTCTAGTGGCAAATGGCAGGGCAGAAAGAAGCAGCAGCACGCTGCCAAAAATGTGCTGCTGTGCTTCTGCATATAAAAGTTCACTTCTAAAAAAACTTCTGGTGTGGCATTTATTTCCTTTGAGCGGATCGATTTATTTTCCCCTCCCCTCCCTGTGATGTTAAAGTACATTTGGCAGTAATCAGTTTATCCTTATTAGAAGCTGTGGTAAAAGGCAGAGTTGCTGAGTCAATTCACTCCATTTACTTCCCCTATTGAGCCTTAATGTGTCCCAGTCCCCACCCCTTACAGTGAAAACATCATCAATTATAGGGCTGACAGGAGCCTGGGACTCAGTCTAAGTTGCTCCTTGGGGTTATTCATCTTGCACCAAAAAAACTGGCACTCAGCAATATTCATCACTTCCCCCCTACCTAAAATGATTGAGTAAACAGTGAGGTGAATTATCAGAGGGGTAAAAAGGAGGAGAACTGAGCTTGAATGTGTTGGAGGCAACTTTGGGCTCATATGGCAGGAGAAATGGAGCCATCAGCCAACATGCAAGCTGCCCACCACTGTTTAATATTGCTGCTGAAGCTGGAAGGGAGGCTCAGTTATCCTTCAGCCAGACACCTTACTGCTTCTCATCATAGCCTGACCTGCAAGGGCTTTTCTGTTTTGGCACCTGGGCTGGAAAAGCAGCTTCGGCCCTGGAAAAGCAGCTTCAGCATTGATGCAGAGGACGTGCCCAACTCTCTTGTCAGCTCCTTAGGGGAAATACATTTAAAACACTGCTCAGTTTACCCCAATTTGATCCCATGATATTTGTATTTATTCCAAACATCCTGAATCCCCTCCGGTGGAAAATAATTCAAAGTGGGAAGCTAATTTTTGTAGTTCTTTTGTAAATGTGATATGGTAAAGTCTTTTTCTCCAAAACCTCAAGCAGGAAAAAAACATGGAATAGAATATGCTTTGTTACCATTACCTCCCCTTCCTATAAAACAAAGAAAAAAAAAAAAAGCCCATCCAGCCAAGCGAATCCAAACATGAAAACCTCAAACTTTGCTCTTATTTAAATTTTCAAAGTAATCTCAAAAAAAGAAAGAGGCTCTGCTTTCCTTTACCCAAAAAAAATATAATGCAATCACGGTGAGGGAGGAGAAATTCCCTTAGCCATACACCTGGTTTGTTTTTACGCCCGGTGCTGCGGTTAGATGGTTGTCTAAATAAACAGAGATTAGGTGGAGGGCTTTATCTCAAAGCTGGCACTGGTTATCACACTGCTTCCTCCCACTCCCTCCCTCTGATTGTGAGTTGTATAAGAAGACTTAGCAAGCATAACTTAGAGCCGATAACCTTTGAATGTTAGTTCAAGGAAGCTGTGCCATAGTAACAACAACAAAAAGAGAAATTATGCAAACTCTGTCACAGACTGTTCAAACAACTGGCAATTTGACCCTAATTCTGATTTAAAAGAAAAAGTATTTGGTGAGGGTTTTTTTTTTTTGCTCCTAGAGTTCTATTGGAATTTGGCGCGATCGCTAATATTAATATTTGAGCAGTAGTAAAAAAAAAAAAATATTCCAGGAATAATTTTGAGTTTATTCTTTAAATTCTCTCTCCTTTGGAGGGGGTCTTACTTTAAAATTGCCTGAACAAAAGGAACCTGTAATGTTTCAGTTGGCCAGATTGCTCCAGCCCTGCTGTTGACGGTTGAATTGATCTTGATGCAGTCCTGGGAGAAGACACTGTTGACATTTGTGTTTGATGGTAAATGAGATAGATAGATGGATAGATGGATAGATAGATAGATAGATAGATAGATGGATAGATAGATGGATAGATGGATGGATGGATAGATAGATAGATAGATAGATAGATAGATAGATAGATAGATAGATAGATACACAAGCAGGGGACTTAAAGAGAGGCTGCCAGGTGATGGGCAGCTTCTGGCTCTCCAGGAAAGTGAACAAGAGGAGTTCTGGCAGTTCTGCTTGGGCATGAAGTCAAAATACACCTTTTCTCAGTGTATCTTGACGTGCTGATGGGCAACAATACAACATGCAAAGAAGAGGAGAAGGGTCTCTGGGGTCTTTGCCTTCTATTAAAAAAAAACAAACAAAAACAAACAAACAAACAAACAAAAAAAAACAACCAAAAACCAGCAAACCACAACTGTTGGGGAGGATGAAGCAAGAAGGCCCTGCAGAGAAGATTTATTAGTAAAAGACTCAAAAATTATAAAACCTGTAAGAGATATAGAATTANAACCAGGGGGAGGAAGGAGGGGGAAGGCCTCCACGCGCTCCCGCAAGGCAATGTCATCGCGATGTTGGGAAGCCAGCTCAGAGCGAGCGGGTGAGCGCGGGCATCTCTGCCCTTGTCGTTCGGATTACCGCCGTGCCACGCGCCCAGTTACACAATGCACGAAGGCGAGGGTTATTTCTAGGACAGATAATTGAACATTAATACTCGTTGACGTTGTCGTAGGAATGATATGTCAAGCTGACAGGGCCTATGTGCCTGCATCTGCTGATCGGCTGCAGACGAAGGGGATGTTTGGCAGATTAGACCCGGGGCCTCGCCGCCACCGAGCCAGGGATGATACTTCCATTAATCATGAGCTGCCATCTTGGGCTGCCTTCCCAAAAAAACCCTGCTTTTTTGGGGGGGTGGAGGGCACGGCTCGCAAAGCCACGTCGACCCCCTTAGGTGTTTGCACACCTCTGCGGGCATAAAGATTTCGTGTAAGTGTGTAAAACTTGCTCGAGAAGAGCTCCCTTGGTGCTGCATACGCATGAGTGCCACCGCCGCCGTCGTCTGAAGCAACTGCTTCCAATCTGCCAACGTGAGAATAAAGGGAAGCAGAATAGATGAGAAGTTCCTCGGGAGCACCGAGAGCGTGATCAAGTTTGATGAGGTGTTTCTGATTATCTCCATCTTAGGAAGTAAATGACAGAAAAATGGTAGCAGGAGTTGGCTTTTTTCTTTTTTTTTTTTTTTTTTTTCCCCCCCCCCCAGCATGTTTTTTGTGTCTTTCTCTTCTTCTGGACGTCAACGGACCCTTCAAGGCAAGGGTGCTGTAGATAAAGTAGTTACGTTGCGATCACTCCTGTCCCCTTCCAGCCAAAATCCTACAAATGGTGCCTTTCAATATAATTTCATAACAAATCTTCAGAGAGCTAATGCCTTTGTCACAGCATTTCTACAGCCAGACTTTGCTGCACGAGTTCAGAGGCATGAGAAGCAGATGGAAAACCATTACAGGGGCCTCTGACACTGGAGTCAGTTCTACTTTCTTAAAATAGGGCTAAACATCGTGTTTGTAATGTCTTGCATACAGTTTGGCTCTGCATAAAATGCTACAAAATAGGGCTCTTGAGAACATCCATTATCACATTTTGGTTAACATCACAGATTTTAAAAATCCCAGTTGTACTGAAGCCATGAAATAAAGCTTTCATCTGTAAAGATCTAGTTTCTCTTTGTTATTAAAATAAACTAAGCCATTAAACAAAATATATGCATATAATAGTAAAGTTCATACTCTCCTATCATCAAAATGATAGATTCAACTTTTTTTTTTTTAATTGGAGGAGTCATCTTAGAAAGGTTCCTGTATAGAACAAGATCAAATGTGCCTGGTTGCTCTTCCTTACTTTGTAACTTGTTAGTGGTGACATTTTTTTGGTCTTCAACTACTTTCATTTAGGTCTGTCTAAAGTAAATGAGTTTTGTTCAGAAAGGAAGGGAAAGCGGAGGGGGATTTTTGAGCTTGAATTGAAAAGATTAATTGATTATTATATCTTGTTACTGTTCTTTTGAATTGTTAATGCCCGTGACATCGTGAATGTGCTGAAAGCAACACACCGTCTGGAGGCTTTTGCTTCCAAATATGTGGATCGTGTCTCTTATGGCAGCTTCTGTGAAGGCATCTGCATGTGTGGGGTGCTTGACGTGCTCAGACCTCAGAAGAGGCAAGAAAGGGATGCTCAGGCTGGGGATGGGGTGGGCACTGGCTTCTTATAGCTGACTCTGTTTGGATTTTTGGGCAGCCCGTTCCAAAAACCCCTGTCCTGGCCTCATCCCGGAGAAGGGTCTCAGCTGACAAGGCTGAGGACATGTCCCTCAGGCAGCCCAGGCTTTGGCAGTGTTCACTGCAGCCAGGTGCCAGATCTAAAGTTACGCAGGTGAAGAGATGTTTGCCATTTCAGGGCTCATCCCCAAGTGTTGGCCAGTACCAGCCCCTGGGAAGTGCCTCACACCATAAATATTTCCACTGAAATGCCACGCTTGGTTCCACCAACCCTCTTGAGTTACAGTTAGGTCTTTGGGGGCTTTTGAAATCCAAGTGGAATTGATAGAGGCCTGCACTGAATTTGAGAGAAAAGATTATTTTTTGTGGGGGAGTCCTCTTGGTCCAAGAAGTTTTCCAAGAAGGAAGAGTCACATCCTGGTCCAAGCCTTTTTAATCATGTTTTTATAAGGACGAGAATCAATACATAGTGAATTTGTGGGCAAATACATGTTAATTTAGGGTTGAATCTGGAGGTTTGGAGAACTGTGATGTGCCTTTTCCCAACTCTCTGGAGGTTAAAATCACACTTTTTTCGGTGCACGTTCTTGTGCATAGAAATGTCATCCTGGGAACTTGTGTCTGCTTTATTCTGAAATTGGTTAGGATTATCAGACTTGTTTCTTTGCTAAGTTGGGTACGTAATTAATTAGAGGAGTTGTTTTCTTTTGGAGACATCTCAGTTCATCTCTTGGAGTTAAATTTTAAGGCTGGGCTGATCAGAAAGTGGATGGATGTACAGGCCTGTACCCTGAAGCCAGTCAAAGGGATTTCACACACTAAATGGGTGTAGATAAATGAATTCTCTAGCCAGAAAGCAGAATTGCTTAGTCAAGTTTACTGAGTTAAAACATGTCTGTATTATTCATATATGCCATTGCACTGAACTTGGGTTATTTTAGCAGAAGAGAACTCATTAGACCTGAGGAATGAAGGGGGGAATTTATGAGGGACTCTGATTTTAAAGGTAAAAAATAATGGAGAGTGAACTTATAGGGAGGTGAAAGCTGGGATGGATAAAATGAGAGTGCCTGAAATAGCTGCTTGGGTGCTGGAAAGGGAAGCCCAGCTCTAGCCCAGGTAAATTGCATTTGAATTTCAGCCTCAGATCTGTATGCACTCCTCTTTGGCAGATGTTGAATTGATAATGCCTGTGTGTTAAAGAATTCTGATTGTTTCTTTTGCCACCTTCGCAGCTTATGAAAATGCAAGTAGCCCTGCCTAATGAATATTAATGAGAGTGATAGCTGGATAACACACAAGCCTGTGGCTCTTTGGAGCTTGGATGGGGTTAGTTGGAGGATTGTTGTGACTGGGAATTTACAGGCTTTTTAAGAATAAACTTCCTGAAAGCTTTTACATTCTCCTTTAAAAGCTGATGTTTGTTCACAGTGGCATGCTCATGTATGCACGGGGGTTTTTTTTTTCCCACTTTCCCTTTCTAGATACATGTGAGATCAGTACTACAGATGGCACGTCTGTGTTTCTTAAAACAAGGCAATTCATTAGATGAGAAGAGAAAGAGGCCCCATCTCTTAAATTTGCTTCGGTCCGGGGTTAATTGTATCAATAGCGATGGTTTATTTTATTTTGCTTGTTTATTTTTTGCCTTCTTTCCCACACCCCGTTCTCCCAGGCAGCTGTGGCAGTTATTAGCGGGGCAGGGAAATGACACTGATGAATTCTGCATCTCCAAATGTCCTAGGAGGCTTTAAAGCTCATTTCATGCAGTTAGTTAATCGGGCAGCTCGTTAGGCCCATTGCTGGACCTCACACATGGCACTCTCATAGCAGGGATAGCTGTGGCATGGCTGGAGGATGGGAAGGCTCCAAGGACCTGGCTCTTGAGCTGGAGCCCCGTGGGCAGGCACTGCCTGGAGCTGGTTGGGGCTCCCAGTGATGCCTTAAGTTTCAGCTTTCACTTTTTTCAGATCCTGTGCTGCCCAGGGGTGCAGCTCTGAGCTCACATTCAGGGTCACTCAGCTCTGCACAGAGCAGGGACACAAAACAAATCCTGGTCCTGCTGCACACCAAGGACAACTTTCAGGCCCAACAGCGCAACCAAGGGTGGCTGGAGGGAGGAACAAGAAGGATGGGACCTCACTGCCTGAAGCTGGAATTGGGCAATTAAACCCCAATATGCAAATGGACCAAAACTGATAAAAATCCAAGACTTTGTGACTAAGTCTAAGAATGTGACCATTCATAGTCGACCTTGGGTGCAGCCCTGGTCAGACTCCTGTCCTGCCTGAGGTGGATCCTGGAGGCCTTTCAATAAATCCCTACTTTATTCTCCAGCTCTGTCCAGTTTCTGTTCCAGCTCAGCCTTCCCAAGGCATCACCAGCGATGCCAGCCAGTGTTGGGGCTCATGGTGACACTGGGAACATCCCTCTGTTTCTGCCACTGTTGTTCTGCAGCTCTGCTGGAACAATCCTCTCCAGACCTCTGTTTACTCACTTGTAAAAATACCTATTACCAACCTTTCTGCCTGTGTCATAGGTCCCATTTGATCTGAGCTTCTTCCCCCAGACTCTGTTCCCAAAACTGCTAATTATGCAAAAAACCAAGGTGCCCTTTTTTAATAGCTTCCTGCTCATTGAGGGCTGCAGGGGCAGACTTGAAAAGGGGGGTTAGAGTGGGTCAGAACTCAAAAGGCAGATAGAATCAGACATATATTTACTTATTATTAAAAGAAACCCACAATCTTGCCTTGATAGTAAGGACTGCTGTGATGCTGCATGGGTTGGGATTCTTTTTCAGAGTGGTGGTTTGGGGCTGGGGTACTCTTGGAGGGTTTCATGAAGGCTCAGTGGGATTTAATGAAGATTCAGGGATTAAGATGCCTCTGTATTATCATTTCTGCCAAATACTTAAAAGGACTTACTTCACAAGTAAACTTACTCTTTCTAAAGCTTTGAAACATGAGGGAAACCCCCAACTTCAAAACAGAAACTCACGCATTGCAGCGCATTTCCCCTTTTTGCAAAAAGCCTTTCCTTTCCCTTCCCCTCGCCGTGACTAAAAAGGCTTAATTTTTTTTTTAATTTTATTTTTTTTTTAGCTGATATCAGGAGAGAGAGAAGAGGAGGAGGAGGGGGGAAAGAGTGTTTAAAACGCAGTTCTTTCAATTACGTCCCGTTATTTGTCATCTTTATTGCTTTTCTATCGTTTCCATTGCACCTTTTAATGGCAGGGCTGGTCAGGGAAGGTGAGCTGGAATGCGAGCGCGCTTTGGCTCCGCCAGCGCCTGCGAGCCGAGCTCCGCTCCCCCGGTCCCTGCAGATTTTTAATGTCCCCGCAGACTGCTGGCAGCCTGCTTCCAGCTGTGGCAGGCATGATGCAGTGAATTGCTTTTCAATGTTCTTTACTCAAATAGGCAGTAATTACAAGCTTAAAGAGGTTTAGTGGTCCAGTAAACTACATAATCACCCCTGAATTAGCCTGGGCTCATCAGTTGCAGTCCAGCAACCTCAAGACTGCTGTTTGTATGCAGGCTTTATCACGTAGCAACCTGAGCAGCAGGTGTGGAACAGCAAGAATCCCCCATAAACACAACTGTCTACTGGGGACAATGATCTCTAATGAGATGAGGCTACAGCATCACTGTAATTTAAGTGGGAAAATTAACGCCAGAGAATGTGCACTACTTCCAAGAGTCTCTGCTTCTTCAGAGAACAGCGGTGTTTTCCTGGCTTT
>VWYO01014639.1:77459-88894 GCA_013400275.1 Rhadina sibilatrix
TTTCTCTTTTTTTTTTTTTTTTTTTTTTATAATTTTTAAATGCTTTTTTTTTTTTTTTTTTTTTTTTTTTTTTTTTTTTTTTTTTTTTCCATGAAGAACACATTGTGGTTTTGCTCATAAGTGAGTGGTCTTTATTCTTTTACAAGGATATGTTGTGAATATTTAATGGTGGACAGGGCATCTGTTCAAGGACTTTCCATGCCAACAAAGCAGCATTGCAAAATAGCAGCTTTATCTTTTCGTTTCCTTCCTCGGTGGTAGTTTTCTTTTTGTTTGTTTGTTTGTTTTGTTCTCAAATAGAAAATGTAAAATAGAATGTAACCCCTCTCATCTTGGTGTTGAACCATTGGCACCTCTAGGTGCTGGTTTCCTTGAACTCTCTTTGTATGATGGCTTGGTCCCTTCATGAAAAAAGGAGTTCAAGCTCCTGGCAGGAGGTTTCCCAGTTTGCTTGGTGGCTGCTCCTTCAGGGTGCCACCACCCTGGGAAACCTGCTCCATCCAAAAGCCTGAGGTTCATATTCAGGATCTGGCTGAATACAGCAACCCTCCATCAATCTGATCACACAGGTGTGTAGAGCTGGGGATGGAGGCATAGGGGGGAGTGTTTTTATCCCTCTCTTACAGAGGCAGCTCCTGATGCACTGAAGACAGCCTGGGAAAAAGAGGAAAAAAAGCACAAATAAAAGCTTTTGGCTTAACTCTGTGGGATTACAGCTGCTGGCACTGGCGTTTCCCAGAGATTGCAGAGTTATTTCCGAGCCCACCTGTTTAGAAAGTCATTTGAGGTAGATAAGGACAGTGACTTATTGCTGAGAAAAGGCTTCTGGTTAGGAGATATTTACCTGGGCTAATCTGTCTTAGGCTGGCTCTAAAAACAACACAGCAGTGCTGTTACGGAGTTATCAGCCAGTCGGGATTTCTTTTTGGCGTGCCAGTGATATCTTTTCCTCCTTCCCAAAAGCTGCTCACCTAGGGAAGGTTGGGGTTTTGCCTCCCTGCCTTTTCACAGCTGCCTGATAAAGATGTTGGCTGAACTGGAAAGCTGGGTTTCAAGGCTGTGAATTTTAGCTCTAAGGCGGCTGCAGTCAGACCATGCATTTCCTCTCAGTTCCTTTGGTGTCACTTGGCTATAGCGTTTCATAGTTCTTGGCCGTGTGCTGCATTGAGGAGAATTTTGCTGATCTTTGGGATGCAATTTTTCTTTTAATTTCCCCGTCCTTGGCCGGTTTTAGGCCGTGAAGGAAAAACAGTGATTCCACTAATAAAGAAAAATGGCAGGGGATGCAAAAGCGCATCACCCAGGTCACATCAGCGCTGACAGTCTTGATCCTGGACTAAAAAAAAAAATCCCTTCTTAAGTGCATTAAGCAAAGTTAACGTGCGTGTGCAAGCTCTGTGTGTTTGTGCTCCTGTGTGCACGTGCATGCAGGCACCAGAGGAATGTTTAACATGGGAAAAGCTCCACTCAATTACCCGGGTATGGTGTGGGAGTGCCTGCACAGACTCGGCTTGAGCTGAAAACCAGTAGGAGCCAGAGTAAACTCCAAACACTGAGGTCTATCAGAGTGTCTCCAAAAGGAAATAGCAGAAGCACCATTGCTTGGACTAGCTAAAGCTCGACTGGAAAAGGCAGTGGGTAATAATATATGGTATGGAAGGAATAATATTGTAGCAGCCAGGAGATGGATTAGATGAGTTAAAAGGTTTTTCCATTTTCTGACTTCTGTAATATCCTGTGCAAGGGATGATCTGAACTTTTTTTCCTTAATGAGTGCTCACATTATGAGTAATTTGATGGGGCCACCAGAGAAGTATTGGCAGCGCATCCCAAACCATACCATGTCTCTCCATCAGCCTTGGAAAGGATATTTATGTTAGTGAGTGCCAAAACTTGTTCACAGACAACTCTCGCAAGAAAATTATTTACAAAAGGGCAAATGGGAAAAAAAGGGAGATTCTTTTTTTTCCCGGCATAACTCCTTCATTAAAAAGGGTCACTGTTGCCAGTACCTCTTTTCCCCTTCATATAAACCCCCACAAAGGAAACATCTCCTCCCCACCTCTGCCTGCAAACCCACCCCAACCCCTGTTTAATCAGGCTGGCTGTGAACACATGCTCAGGTTTTAAAATTTCTGGGGTATTGCCTCTGTCTCTTACACCCTGCGTTTGCCTTAGGAGAGTCAGATTCTGCCTCCTTTCCTCACCTTTTATCTCTTGGCAGGGTTGCCAGAGCAGCCTGCAAACCCTTTGGTAAGGGCAACGACGGGCAGTGTCTCAGAGCCCATCTCATAGGGATGGGCTGGTGCAGAAGCCCAAAGCAACAGCCTTCTTGGCCTCACCTAGGGATCCAATGTGCATCTAGGCACATTGCATATTTTGATGCATTTTTGACTTTAGAAGACCAAGCTCCTCTGTTGATCTTGTGCTCACAGTTTGCAGTTCAATAACTCCGGCAGCGCCGGGATTTATGAACAGTAATGTTGCAAAAAAAAAAAGGCCTTACTTACTGTTAAACTGTTACAATAAGTCGAGGAAATATTTTCTTTTGAAAGAGGGGAAAAGCTGGCTTTGTGTGCAGCATGACCGTGTCATATGGACGATGTTTTCTTGCTGTGATGAAAAAAAAAGCAACGAGGAGCTTGAAATGCCCAAGCCAGCTCACACTTCAATAGCATTATCAGGCTGACTCACTGCTCTCAGCCAAGGAAAAGACTGTGCAAACTTTGCACAGGCTTTTTTATTTTTTTTTTCCCCTCCCAGCCTCAGAGATGCATTTCTAATAAAACAACTTCCTTCTCAGTGTTTTAGTATTTCCTCCAATGTGCAAGCCAATCCCATGGGATAAACAGGATCCAGTTTGCAGCTTCCGAGTTGAATTTTTTTTTTTTCCCCCTTCTCCCCCTCCTCCCTACCAGGTCACCTCCACTTGGAAACTTTTTACAGCCTTGCCTGAATATAAAGCAGGTCACAGGGATGGTCTGTAAACCTATTCAGGCAGCCTGCAAAATAGGCAAGGGGGCTCCACATGTTCTCTCTATTGCTCCCTCTCAACGTGCCCGGTGGCCGATGAAGAAAGGAGGTTGCAATCTTATGACTTTATGGATAATGATCCAACCATTTTTTGGCTACTTTCTGAGTGCAGAAACCCCTGTTATTCTGTTAGGAGGGCCAGAATGTGTGAGGATCTAGGACTCCTGGCTGCTATAAATTCAAGCTCTGTTCTTAGACTACACCATGCACTGCTTTTGTAATGCAAATGGAAGGCACAAAGTGTCCCTTTGATAATGTGCAGTCAGGGGACAAAAAAGGCATTCACTGCAACAGTAAAACTAATTCATAAAGCTGAGAGACAATAGGAAAGCATTATGGATATTAAAAAAAAATATAATGATTTCTCATAGATCTACTTGATCATTAATGTAAACAGTTCAAATGCAAACCAGAAGGAAGCTGGGGAAGGGGAGAGACCCAAATGGCTGTGCTGCCACCTTAGCTAACCCTGGACAAGTTTGGGTAAAGCAAGAATTTAGAGTTCAGCATAAAGTTCAGCATAAAGTCAATGTACAGTTTATCACTGGAGGGCTGATCCTTGGGCTTCATTCTGGATACTGAGCTGGGCTCATTCTCTTCAGAAACAAGAAAATCACAGCGTTGCGTTTGGTTTTTTTTCCTTTTTTATTCTGGTGTTAGAAAGCAGTTAATAAACACTCCTGGGGCATAAATTTTGAGGGTGTGATTCCCCTTCATCACCTTCCAGAGTTTAGCTCAAGGTCATCTCACCTTGGTGCCCTACACTGAGCCCTGGAGGAGGCAGAGGGCTGGAGCAAGGGGATAAAAGGGCTCCTGAAATGGTTCTGCCAGCCAAGCCATGGCTCTGCCAGGATAAGGGGTTGCCACAGCCTCCTCCAAGCAGAGCCTGCATCTCTTCTCTTTCTTGGACATTGCCTGGGTGCTGTGGGAGAGCTGCTTGGGTGCTGTGAGGAATTAGTGATCTCGGGGGGGTGAGAAGGGTAGGAGGGTTTTCCCATTTTTTTCTGGCACCCTTAAGATGCTCTGCTGTCACAGAGGAGGAGGGGAGGGACTGCTGTTGATGCCTGGTTACAGATAAGATAAAGTCTGTCCTGGCATCCAGCATTTGCTGCCTTGGGAGGTGAAATTTGAGGAGAGGAGTACATTTGGACAAGGTGTAGCATTAAGAGACGACCTTGGATGCTTTCCATCTGTACCTAATGGAGACTTTACCCACCATCTGTAGTCAAAAGGTGATTTAAAAAAAAAAAAATAATCTTACTGTTTTGCTAAAAATGCGCTCAAGCTGCATTAAAAAATGGGCTTTTATTAAGACTATTGCTCGCTAAATACCATTCATAAAACAGTGATGAGAAAATATGATGGAAAGTTAAATTTTTCTCTCTGTCACTTTGATTTCTTTGTTACTGCTAAAATGACTGCTCTGACTCATATTTTGCATAGTTATTTTTACCTTTTCAAATGTTCCTTAACTGTTCATATTACCCTGGGCAAATCCCCCAGGGATAATTTTCATTTGCATGCAGACTTTGATGGTGTTATTAAGCAATCACTTTCTGTACTAAGTCATTATTAAAAGTAATACCACAGAGCCTCAAAAACACATTAATGGTGCCAAACAATCCGCATTTCAGTGCTGGATTTATGGAGGGGGAGAAGCACAAGGTCTCATATCATTTGGTGGATGCTGCTCTATATCTCTCTAGCAGCAGCAGCAGCAGGCTTGATCAGAAAATATCAGAGCCAAATTCAGAGCCCTTATCTGTTGTCAGCCTTATTTCTTTAAATGCCCTTTTTTTGGTTTGGGTTTTGGTTGGTTTGGGGGTTTTTTTGGGTTTTTTTTTTAAGCTGCCTGCTGCCTACTTGTTTTTCCCCTTGGATTTACCCTTTTTCCCTCTGGCCTTGGCAAGCAAGCCTGTCTGCAGTCTTGTGGTGTACACGAGCTGGGCTGGTTCTGGGAAAGGAGGGTCAGCCTTCCCATCTGTAATCACCGTTTTATGGCTTTCACTGGAGGTGTTAATGCAGATCAAATGGAAAACAGTCCAGCAGGAGTGTTACAGCTTCTCGTGCTGCCCTTGCATACGGTCCCAATCGTTAATTCTGATTATAAGACCTAAAGGTAATTCTGTTTGCTCTCCTAATGCATTGCTGCTCTCCCGGTGGTCGGCCGTCTCTTTCCTCCAATTCCCATCCTGATCAATTGTTTGCAAATAATTAAGCTTTTAAGAGATAATGGTAGGAGCTAATGTACACAGCAAAGTGAAGGTCTCGAGTCACTGTTTATTGAACAGTTTGCCTTGATATCCCAAAGTGATAGGTGGACTTGTCAGCTGGAGTCACTGCAGTGTTTTCTAGGCATCCTTCCCGATGTATTTATGTGTTTAGTAAAATTATAGAATGCCTCAAGTTGGAGGGGACCCATAAGGATCAAATCCAACTTTCTCCTCCTCACAAGACCACCTTAAACTTAACCATTTGTCTGAGATACGTTTTATATTTGTTCACAGAAATATAATCTATACGCACAAATATACATATCCATAACTGCGTGCACTTGTCCATATTCCTTCAAACAACCATTAGAAGGTTTTCAGAAGACACTGGTCATTCTTGCACTGGTGGAAGGAAGGCCAACAGCAACAGTTTTGATTGAATTTCCCATTTCTTCATAAAATGGCAGTTCTCAGGGTCTCCCTCTTCCTCTCTGCTGCAAAAACGTGATGTCTGCCTTTGCCTGCAGCCCAGGCCTCCCAAGCCCTGTGGGTGGGAATGCAACAAGGCTTTGAATGTTTTTATAGCAACCTAGCCTGTGGCACACTGATCCTTTTGTCAAATCACTCCTATTATTTTATTTTATTTTTAGTCGGCGAAGGAACAGCTCGTATGATCCACAGAAAGCTTATATAAGAACGTTGCTTGGTGTTCAAGATTACTTTGAACCACACGGAGTCATAGTTAAAAAGCCTGCCTCCTTGTGACCCTTTAGCTAAGAGGGATTAGCTGTGTGAAATCCCAGGCTGTCATGTGATTATGGCAATTACAGATTTATCGTGAAATTAAAAGTTTATGCTGTACTAGGATACGGAAAAAAAAAAGAAAAAAAAGAAAAAAAATATAATCAGATGACCTTAGACATAACCACAGTTTGAGGAATTTGTAGTTTGGGACTTTTAAAGCAATTATTTTTACAGTGACAATATTGTTCTGATGGCTAATTTTATCCAGTCTTGTCTATTTAAAAAAAAAAAAAAATGTCCAGAACAATTGAAAATTGCTTAATGGAGACAGACTTCTCAATTCCAATAGCTAGAGGCTGTCTAGTAATTATTGCTTGCTGCATGAAATTAGACACAGTTTGTTCAATTACTTAAAATTAGATCACATGTAAGGTGGCAAAGCAAAATAAGAAAAAAAAAAAAAAAGAATAATTCTGTCCTCGCTTGATAGCAAAGCAATGAAATGAGAAGTAAGCTGTAAAGATGAAAATGTTACAAATCATCTCTGTAGGGTTTGGGGCTTGTTGAAGGGAAGAAAAATGTTGTGTTCAGATAGATGGACATGAGTATGGCTGTTGTGGATGAATGTGTGTAGAAGGCAGATGGTGAAATACATGCTATATTTTTGCATGTGTAAAATGCAAATTGCCCATAAAGAAGAAGTCAAATCCCCTTCCCTCTGTTTTTTCACTTTACAATTCTGGAGCTGTTTCATGTGCACACAGAAAATAGAAGGGATGGATTACAGGTGTGCAGGGCATCCGTGGGCTTCCTGTCAAGGGAACAGTACTTTTAAGAGAATCCTCAACATTTTTGGGTGAAAAAAAAAGATAAAAAGTCTCTTATGGAGCTGATGGCCATGGTGGTGGGCTTTGAAATGGACGTGTTGAGTTAAGAGAAGTTGCTGGAGTTACAACAAAAATCCCTGTTTGGTAATCTGAGGTGATACTTTTATGTAACAGAGCCGTGAGAAGTCAGACTGTGCTGTTTACAAGAATATGTAAAATCTGCTAAATAGCTGTAATGCCAGTAAGATTGTGGAACTTTATGAGGTTTTAAATTCTTATGCTTTACAAGGCTTCAGTTTATGTCTCGTGTAATATAACAGTGAAGAATACATCCCGAGAATAAAGGAATATTTGGGAGAGGGGAAAAAAAAAAGGATGGATGTGTCACAGTAAATACTTTGTGACAGTCAGCTGCTAAGTGGTGCTGGGATACAGTTATATCAAATGATCTTTATTGAAATGCTGTTAAGCACCTTGCAGCAGGCCAGGTCTGAATCAGATATGTGCTGAGACCCCGGGCATCCAGGTTAGGAGCTGAACCAGTTCCTCAAAACAGGATTTTTCCTTGAAACTGTTCCTGAAATTGGCAGTATTTGGCCATTTCCTTTTGGGGCAGTGACATTTTTGCATAGATGGGAAGGACAGAAATGATATTTCTACATTTCAGACTTGGCTGTGGTTTTTGCTGTTGATTTATTAAGCAATCTGTATTCATGCAGAAGCGAATTTTCTGAGAAAGCAAATCAAGTTCTCACAAGAAACTTATGATTGAATTATAACATTATCTTCAATTAAAGGAGTATTTATTTTCTGTCTCTTAGGATTAGCACAGCACAGCTATGCTAATGTCAGGCAAAAATGTGCTGACTGTTGACCTTGTGTTGGCCTGTGTTCAACACACAGGCATTTGTTTATGTTCAGGATGCTGATCTTATTTGCAAATTATTTTGGGGCACTGGCAAGTTTTGCCTTCACTATCTCGGAAATCATCAGCGTGCTTTAGTTTTACAGAGAAGTGCTTTATCACATTCTTTGTTGTTCTGTTGAAAACAAAAGAAAAAAGAAGGGAAAAAAATAGATTATTTGACTCTAATCAGTCATTTGAGACAAGTACAAAAAAAATGTTCAGCTAATGCAACAAATATCCTTCTCAAGTATCAAGGTACTGTCAGTGTCCTAAGCAGTTATTTCTCCACTTCACTAATCTTTATAATTGGCTTGTCTTTTACTGCCATTAATTAAGTGATGTAGTAGCCCATTAATAATTATAAAAGAGTGACACACCTCAGCATTTTCACCTTTCAATAATAGATGTCACGCTTCTGTTTTGATTTGGTTTGGGTTGGTTTGTTTGGTATTTTTTTTAAATTTAAAATAAAAAGGAGGCCAAAAAAAGCACATTGTTTTAAATGTTTGTGTTTATTTTGGTGTCTTATAGCACCCTTACCCTTCAGAAGAGCAGAAAAAGCAGTTGGCACAAGACACAGGGCTCACTATACTTCAAGTGAACAATTGGTAAGTAATTTTCCTTAGTGTTTCTGTATGGCCACTGGTACCCTCTGGCTCTTCCTTTGTGGTTTTGGGGAGCACCCCTTGCCCTGGTTGTTCCCCTCCCCAACAGTTTATTGATACAGAAGGGATATAACCAGGTGAGGGGTTTCAGGTGTTAGAAAGCACGAGGTTTGCTACTGTATTTTATTTTCCCTTCATTTGGGCAAATCTCAGTGTATTCACACTTGATCCCAGTCCTCTTTCTGGCTGAGGATATCTGTTCTTCAATAGGAAGGCACATCCATTTGCAGAACATTAGTCTTGGAAGAGGTTCAGATGTTGGGGGCAAAAAAAGGGACAATTGGTCCCATTTCTGCTGAGCATATTGTTACTTGGGGCTGCTGTCATGCTTTTTATAGTGTTGTTAGAGGGGTTTTTTTTTCTTTTGGACTGATGTTCTTGTATCTCTGTATCAGTTTGTTTTCAAAATCCAGTTTATGAATAAACTTTGAGGACGATCTGGTTCTTTTACTGCTGAAGTACAGTGTGGAGCAATTTTATTTGTTTGCTCCAGCTCAGGGTTGGTGGAGCCTTTGCTCTGTTATAGCAGTGATTTGTTTGAAGGAAGTCAGGTTGCAGTGGATTTTGGGTTGCTAACTGTTTGGGGTGTGGTGAAGGCAACCAGTGAAAATCACTGGTGATTTAAGTATCATGCAGCAGCAAACCTCTTTAGGAAAAGTTTGATTTATTGCCCTTTGATACTGCATCAAAATGTGGGTTCCTCCCACTATCCCAGAACAAGTGTCATACTTGAAGTGTATTGCAATCTAATACCTTGTAAAACTAAGTGTATCTAATTAATTGTCCTAATATTTTTAGATTAGTGTTTATGATGGGAAACCTTATCCTCTTTGAAGTAATACCCAGAAAATGGCCAAGGCATACAGCAAGCCTGCTGGGGAAAAGGAATGCCAGTTTGCAGACAAAAGTTGGTGTTTTTTTGGTTGGTTTTTTTTTTTTCCCCTGTTCAATAAGTGTCAGAGATTAATATTACTGAAGCTCTGATTACATGGCCTAATCCATTTTAGTGAATAAATTTGGTCTTGATGTCCATTGCACCTACATTAACAAACCCTCCTCTCTTAGAGAGCGTCGGAGCCTATGGGAGAGATTTCAGATATATTAAACCCCATTACAGAAAATGTAATTTCTGTCAATATAATCCCATGTATTCTTCAATTTAGTACTTTAGAGATAACAAGCTACTTACAATATATTTGCCTTTGGAGGATTAATTTACAAAGTGCACTATCTGGGAGACGCAGGCGGGCTCACATAAGCATAGCTTGTAAGGGTTATCAATTTCTGTGACCCCCACAGCAGCCCTGGGAGATCAATTTTTTTGAAGCCCTTTAAGATGCTGAATAAAGGAAAATGCCAAATACTTAGTGCACATGAAGTATGCTTCCAACAAACTTCCTTTAAAATGGAGGAATAAAAGGCACAAAACATAAAATTTACGTGTTACGGGGTGGCGTAACCCACAGTATTTTGGCTCCAGCCAGAAAAAAAATCAGTGTTTGCTTCAACTTTACACCCCTCAGCCTTCATCCAGGTGTTACCCTAATTTATATGGTTGTCCTTCAGTTTAGCAATGGGTGCTTGGGCCCACTGAGAAGCTGTGGGTCTTGTTTAAGGATGGGATGGAGAACAGGTGGGTTGCTTCTGGGAGTGCAGGATTCAGCATGGACAGATATGTCAGTTTGGGATGGTTCATCAAAAGAAATTTTTCAAGATGATGAACATAGGATGGATGGATTCAGCTAAAGCTGGTGGAATTTCTCCAGAGTGACCTTCAGGTTTTCTTTCAGTTTTCTTTCCAGGGTGTTTTTCAGTACCCGTTCTCTCCTCAAATATGAGGAATTTTTACTTTGGCTTTTGTGTCTGGTGTGTTCTTGTAAGTTCCTTATGTGCAAGGGAAAAAAAAAAAAAAAGGGGGGGGGGGTCAAAATACATTATAACTGAAGTCTTGTGGATGTAGGGCAGACTTCCTCTACTTGAGCTAGTTCAGTAATTCTGCTGTGGTGTTACAATTGTATAAATTATTGAGACAATTCCCCTTCTCTCCCCTGAGGCACAAGGATTCAACACTATAGAGGCAGTGGGGCTTTCCTAAATCACAGGTGGTGGGCAGAGATGCCCAAAATATGGCAATTCAGCCCCTGCTTTTTGTAATGGGTGCTAAGGAATGAGGAGGCTGTGGAGCTGTTGCTTAGTGTGCAGGTTGCACAGGGAATACCCAGGGGTGACCAGTGAGCTGCTCATCCCTTCCCAAATCCTGGGGGCTGTGGAGCAACCTTCTCAAACATTTTGCTGGATCCCTGTTCTTCTAAGGCAATGTGCAGAAGAAACTCTTCCTACCTAAATGTTTTGCTGCAGGGAAGAGCTAACATATAATTTTTGGTTAGTTTTGCCTTTCCTTAAGCAGGCTCATAAGTCATTCAGCCACAACTCACAAAAAAAAATAAAAAAAAAAGAAAAAATTGCCTTCCTCCTTAGATTCTTCCAAACTTGTTAACACACATGTACATTTTTGTATTAATGATGAGTCATTGTAAATCACTGTTGCAGAGATTAAATAAAATGCTGAAGGGCAGGCTGGGTGCAGATCAGTCATAAATTATTGGCAGCAACACAGCATGTGGGAATACATGAAATGTGCATGAAAAACATAAACTCATGTCTGGTAGCATGGTCGTTAGCCCAGACTGGGAATGCTGGATTTTCTGGCTGGAATTAGAAGTTTGCCACAGACCAGTCAGTGAAGAGAGCATTTGTTTTCTGCAGATTGAAAGCATTTAAACAATTTTTTTTTTTGTCATATTTTGAATGCCTTTCCAGTATGTGCTGGTTGCATACCTCAGTTCTGTGCCCTAATGAAAAAAAAATTTAGATTTTCACATATGGACTGCTCTGGTGTTGGGGCTCCCCAGGCTGATGCACATAACCCCCGTTGATGTGGAGGAGTCACAGGAATGGGATACTAATGTGAGATGTGCCAGAAAATATATCCATGAAAAGGCACATGTCTTTAAAAAAAAAAACCCACAGTCCCTCTACCATCATC
>VWYO01014639.1:88900-100497 GCA_013400275.1 Rhadina sibilatrix
TTTTTTTTCCCCTTTTTTTTTTTTTTTTTTTTTTTTTTTTTTTTTTTTTTTTTTTTTTAATAAATAAAAAATCCCCACAAAAAATTTTTTCTTTTTTTTTTTTTTTTTTTTTTCCTCCCCACATGACAGCTTTGCTTGTGGATCACCAGCATTGCCTTCTAGGACCATCTTTTTTGCCTCAGTCAGATGATTCTGTCGTGGAGAGAGGAGGGAGCCCTTACCCTGTTGCAAAATAAAAATAAATCTGTGGAAGGTAGGAAGATAGCAGGGTTCAAATGTCATTAGTCTAAATGAACCATTCAGGCCTCTATTGTATCAGTTGTTTAACCCCACAGCAGTTTAGGGTTCCAAGCACAGTGATATGAACAAGAAGGGGCACTTGCATGATGCCTGTATGGACACGGTGGAGACCTGAACAGGTTCAGGTTAATAAGGTGCTTTTCCCAGGTGATAAAAAGCAATGAATTGAAATATCCAGGTGTGATCCAATCACTTCAAACCTCAGCTGAGAGCCAGCCAGGCTGTATTGAACAATCTATCCGGTTTCCTTGTTTACTACATCCCAGCTGAATCCCTTCCCATTAAGAGCTAATGGTAAATAATTACTGCTGGTAGTCTGTGAAGAGGAGAGAGCAATTCTAATCAAGGGCTGCATTAGGTGTCAGATGCTTGTTTATGTTTTAGGCAAGTCTTGCTGCACGCAGATAGATGTTTGTATACTTGTAGGGTAATGTGCCTATATATAACCTCCCTATATGTGCATGTCTATACGTGACTGTCTCTCTAAATAGTGCCGCATCCAACTGCAGGAAAACGAGCCAAATAAAAAAAATAAAAATTGAGAATGCAAATCCTTAAAGCTCCAGCCTTTATTAGGTGTTTCCGTCCTGCTTTTCCCAAATACCTTGGTGCTATCTAGGGCACAGCCCAGACAATGCTGGAGCAGCTAGTCAATATTTTATCTTGCCCTCATTCTTCCGTGCTTCGTTTGTTGAGCTGGATTCAAACCGTGCTTGAAGATGGAATTAATAATTGCTGCTGGGCTTTCCTGTGGCACTTACTGCTGTAATACCCAGCTCCTTCCCTGACCTCCATGTGCATCTATATATGCATACAAGGCTGTGGGTCTGCATGGTGTTTTTGCAGTTACCCTGCAAAGAGAAGGAAAAGTGTTGTCTTGGTTTACAGGGGAAGGAGTGAGGCTCATAGAGGTGACAGTCACAAGTTTTGGGTTGGTCTGGGACTGTGAGGTGACTCAGAGTTAAAGCAGTTTGTTCACATTTAGGGTCCAGTGATCACTGAAACTTCATCTTTCATGGAAACTCCCAAGTTTTGAGTGTCTTGGTGTCTTACACTGCCAATGTCCACAGTGGGGTATGCAGGAGAGAAGTGAGAAATCAGTAACTTACTCTGAAAGTTTTGGGTTCAATGATTTACTCAGTAGCTCTCGATCAGTCCAAGGATGCAGCAGAGCTGAATCCTCTTCTCCAGTGCAGCACTGGGCTGTATGAACCAGGACTGGCTTGCTTTTCTTCCTGCTTTAGTCATAAACTTTGTCAAAGTTTATTACCTTACCTTTAAAAGAAATAGAACTTTTCTTTTATAATGCCCTGGCCTGTTCCTATAACAGACATAATTGTCGTTGGGGTGCTTGAGGCATTGAGCCCTATCAAAAATGGTAGCATGAGCTGGTAACTGGGCTGTAATGAAGTGCATTAAAGACTAGGGTGCAAACAACCCCAGTAATATGGTGTCCTAACTCTTGAGTTCTTGATTTTGTATTCTTGGCTTCTTTAAATGTCAGTTTTGCACATAATTTCCTAGGTTTGCAAAAAAAAAAAACTCAGAACAAACACCAACCAAACATATTGGAAAAAATTATCAAAAAATGTGTTTAAAATTTTTCCCTTATCTTATTCTTAGAGTCAGATTTTACTGAAACCTTGTAAGAAAGGCATTTCAAAAAGGCTCCGAGACCAGCCCAAAGATGAGTATGGAAAATCAGAGATGGACCTGGGCTAGGAAGACCTGGCCACCTTACTGTATGTAGCACAGCCAGCTCAGGGCACAGACCCACAGGAATAATTCATTACTCTTTTAGTCCCCTCACAACTCTCCTCCAGCAGGAAATTTCCTTCTGCCTCCACTTCCTTGCTGGTGGCTCAGACTGGTGGTAGAGCTTTGCTGCAGTAGTTGCACGAGGCAGGGGAGGAAGCTCTTGGCCATGGCATGGGCAGGCAGGGTGGCAGGGTGGGGACAGGAGGATGCTGCACTTCTCACGGGGCAGTGCTCCCCAGAACCCAGGAGTGAATGGGGGAGCACCACTGGGAAGGGTGTCCTCTCCATCTGCTCCTCCTGGCTTGCAGATGGTGGGGTTAGGGATGGAGCAGATGGGGGAATGCAGCTTGGGAGATGCAGATGGAGAGGTGCAGATGGGACCAGATGCAGATGAGGGCAGATGCAGAAAGCCCCTCCACAAAGGGGCAGGGGGAAAAAGGACTGGCTGCACAACTCTCCACCTTTTGGGAAAGAATCCCAGGCCTCTCTTTTCCCACTGAGGCTTTTATATCGTAACGTGCCGGGGGTTTGGTGCACCTGAGGCACACCCAAACACCCCCAAAATCCAACTGATAATGTTGTCTGGTCTTCCCCATGTGTTCAGCCCCATTCCAGACCCCTGGAGGGGATGGAACAGCTCCTTCCTGGGGCTGGGCATTTAGCATAGACATCATCTTTGCTCGATTCCTTCAGTGAGGGTGATATTCACCCCGAGCAAAAGGCCAGCACATGACCAGAGCACCACTTTAGTCCCACTTAAGCACTATTTTTAGGGTGTAAGTGGGGGAGGAGGCCAGCAGGGAGGGAGGCATAGCAAAAGCAGGTGCTGGTCCTATATGCAGGGTTGGATTTTTTCACCCCTGTTGCCTACCAAATTGTAGGCTACAATAAATAGGGGAAGGTGCTTGGTTGGCCGAGCACATCGCACGCAGGGGATTTCAGTCCTGGGAGAATAAAATATCTGCTTATTTTCAGATGTATCTGTTACTGCCTTTGTTGCAGTAAACAGATTAAATGAGAAAAAGGTCAAGATGCAATTTGGATCTGTGTAAGAACATAACAAATGCTTTTCTCGGCAATCAGAGATAGTAAATACAAGTACTTATTTACTTGCAAATGTTAAAACATTCACAAATTATCCTCTCAACTTCAGCAATACAAACTTAACCGTCAGATTTTGGGGAAAAATTTGCTTTTCTCCTCTCTGTGATTCTAGAATACGTATACAGTTGTTATAGTTAAACACTGCTTTGTTCGTGGGAATACATGCAAAAGCAGGAAAAAATAAGAATGAGAATGTATGTTTTGGGGTTGACAAAAAAATATTGTTTAGTGTTCCAGAGAATCAGACAGCAGGTGTTTGCAGTATGAAAATCATCCCCCTCCAAGAAAACGCCCTCAAAACACCAAGAAAACTGTTTTAAAAAGCATCTTGCTGGGTGAATTGTGACATGGTTTGAGGAGTTGGGAATGTGTGCAGTAAATTGGCTGCTCTAAACCTACCCTGGTGCCGGGTTTTTCGAGCAGATTTTTGCATTTATGTTTTCACTAAGTCTTAGCTAATTGTTATGCCTTTCACCTTGAATGCCAATTGTAATAATAATATTACATCTGTAGTCTATTTCTCTGTTCTTAAATTACAGCAATCAGGAGTACTCACTAGGTAAAAAAATCCTGTGTAGTTACTCATAAGAAAATATTGAAATCAGATGAAAAAATAATGTTTAGCTTGCATATTGCCTCAGACAGCCCTGGAGAGCTGCCAGGCAGTCAAGGTATTATTAGAAAAGCTGAGCAAATAGCTTACAGGGGGAAGAGCTGTGAATGTAGAGCCATCAGGTACTGTCGGATCACCGGATTTTAGGCTGGAATTTCCTTTTTTAGTTCAGCAAAGCCATTTAAAAGTACAGAGCCGAGGTTCAAAGATGTGGGGTTTGGGTTTGGTGAGTCAGTTTAAAGGAACAGCGGTGCAGGTTTGCCATGGGTGTTTTTCCAAAGTGCTCAAAGGAGGTGAATGAAGAGTTTTCTTGGGGAAATGCTCCCCTTGGCCTCCAGGACTTGGGGTGGAGGAGAAGGTGGAGACCCAATAGACCCTGGATTCCTTGTTCAATCCAGACTTATCAGTCTCCACACCCCAAAAACTGCCCCAAAACAAGGGTCACCCCATTCAGGAGCACCAAGGAAAGATGTTTCTAACCATTGCTGTGACAGCCCCTGGATTCAGGCTGGGAAAAACCAGCAAAGGAAACACCATTTATTTCAAAAGCCAAGGTGAGATCATTTTGCCCAAGCTAACAGACTAATTAGTGACACCCTGAGCACTGAGCAAAAAAAAAGCCCCCAAAACCTGGTATTATTTTAGTCACACAGATTCTTTTTTGAGAGGAAGTGAGGTTGGTTCCCACTGCAGAGCAGTGCAGAGTTTACCTGCCAATAGTCCTGACTAACAAAAGGTTAATATGCAGCCAAGAAAAAAAAAACAACTCTTTTCCCTCTTCTGGGATGGTCTTGTACTCAACAAACTTATTTTTTTTTTAGTTGGTGCATTAATGTTCTGTAACAAATGTGATGTCAGATGCCAGGGAAATAAAGATGAAATAGCACCGTGCAAACATTTGCCTCTTGCTCTTCTCTCCTGCTCTGGCTTTGCTCTGCAGGATCAGGGTAGGGGTCAGAATGCTTTGCTTGCTTCTTCTTATTTAAAAATAGTGAGATTCAGAAGTGCACCATCTCAAAACAAGAGTTTGGCTTAAAAAAAAAAAAAAAAATTCCCATTCAGGACACGATTGTGTTGTGGAAATGCTGCATTGGAAGCAAGGGGAAAGCTTTGCACTGTAAATGCACTTCTCAGGTCCTGGTTTCTTTTTAGTGCAAGAGATATATCCTTGATATATATTTAAAAAAAAAAAAATTTCATGCCCTTAATAAATGAAAAAAAAAAAAAAAAGAAGGGGAGAGTAATGGCTTGTCATTGCTTTGCAAGTCAGGCTTTGGTCTATTTTTGTCATAGCTATCTGAAGTGTGTTTACATATAGTTTGCCTTTCTGGTATTTTGTGCTTGCACAGACCTGATCTCCACCTATTTTGTGTCAACAGTTGCTGAGATTGGTGTAGAGTGATTAAGCATCACAAACTGAAACACCAGCACGTGGAGAGAGGTGCCCTGGGAGACCCTCTCTCACACTTGAATCAGACTCTTGCTCCAGGCTGCACCTGCCTAAAACAAACTGCCTGCTTCAAAACCCAGCCTGAAAGAGGAAAAATGGGGCAAATGGTGCCTTTTCCTTGGTTAAATCAGTTTTCTCTTCTCAAAAATGAGGCACAGCCAGAGGGGCAGGGTGAGGACATGCTTTCCAGGGCGTGTGTTTTGCCCTGCCTACCCTGGAATGATTGTGGTGTAAGTGATGCCTGGCTGGCTACAGCAGCCTTAGCACCAACCAGGATTCTGCCTTTCCTCTGACTTTTCAAAAATAAAAGAAATGGCAGCAGATGCTGAAAAAAATATTGCTTCCACAGTTGTTCAATGAAATCTAGGTCATGTAACAGTTTCATGGGTTGTTTTTTTGTTTTGTTTTGTTTTGTTTTTTTCCCCTTGCCTGGGCACTGTAGTCCTTGTGTCTTTTTTGGCTAAGGATAAAGCTTGATACCAATAGCTGCTTTTGAATTCAGATTTACTCCAGAGATGTCTGACTTCCCACCTGGGTTACAAAAGTGGTTTGTACTGTCTGAGGGCTGATCCCTAAGCTTTCTCTGTCCCTTGGTCTCACAAATTCTTTTAATCTTTGACATTCCTCTGACTTCCCTGTGTGTGTTTTGTTGGAGTTGTTTTCCGAGGGTGTCTTTTCTTCTGCCCTGAGTATAATGCTGTCAGTAGTAGGATTATAAGCAAAATGAATCACTTCACTTAATGGGAAATTATGTTTAGATAAAGTAGATTACAAAGTAGGCTATTAGTAGTGGTTAGAAAACAATGTTTTGAAGTGGGATGTCTTGGGGCACAGAGAGTTTGTTCAGAAGTGTGGGGCTGTTTTTCAGGTTGGCTGTGACTCAGAGTTGTATCTTTTGTGGTTTCTGGGGAGAGGAAAAAAAAAAAAACCAAAAAGAAAAAAGAATTCAAACCAGTTTTTCAGGTGCCCACATCACACAAAATACATCAGTGTGCCTGTATCTGTTGTCTTGATTGTGGTGAGGAAGACACAACCACAGGAATAAAGCTTCGCCTCAAACCAGTGTCTTGGGGTGTAGACCAGAATAATGTCAAAGCCTATTTCATGTACAAAACACAGGTCCCTTACAGGACTTCAGTGTATTTTCTCTTTGGGGGCCCTGAGAGTGTTTTCTCCCCAAGACACTTGTCAGGAGTTTTGGTTTGGCCGCCCTGGGCTTGCTTCTCCTTTTCCTGCAGGCTGCAGGAGCTGGTGTGGGGTGACTGGGTGTGGAGTTACTCCTCACTCCTTTGTTGCCTTTTGGGGATGAGGAGGAGGAAGGGATTCATCCAGGAGCATGGACAGGTTCTTTCTCACACCCTTCAGTGAGAGGGAACATATTTAAACCAGCAGCCAGATGTGGGAGCTGCCTCTCTTCTTTTCCTTGGGCTGGAGGGCGAGGCACAGCTTCCAACTCCCGTGCTGTATGTGGGGTGGGGAGGGAGAGGACAGAGAAAAAGCTGTTTGAATAAGGCTCATAATCTGCTCTATGGAAAACCTTGGACCTCAAGGGGGACCTCCTGTGTTTAAAACACTTGTATGGCATGAGAAAGCTCAGAGATCCTGCAGGCACTTCTCACAAGCTCTGCATTCCCCTAAAGAGGAGGTTATGCCGAATAGATAGAGGACATTAAATAGCTGAAATGGGGAGGAATGTTTTCAAAGAAATAGCCAGTATTTTACTGTCAGCTGTCACCCATTCCCAGCTTAATCCTTGCCATCAAATGGGGCTTGGTTTGTTGGTTTGACGTGATCTGCTGAGGAAAAGCTGCTGGGTTGCACTGCTGGCGTGCGCCGGATCAGGACCCGAGTTACAGAGCCCAGAGGAGCTCTCCTGCAGGATCAAATGGGAAGTTGATGTTCAGACCCTTCTCAGAGCTGTGCAAAAAAACCCCACGGAGCTGGGAGGTGTGCATCTCAGCCTGGGCTGCTCTCAAAGCTCTCAGAGAGCCTGCACAACCCTCTGTTGCAAGCGTTTTTGTGGGAGGCGAGATTTTTGTCTGCCAGCACGTTGTGTGCCCAGCCCCAGCGCTTTGTGGGGGCCAGTGCTGTCCCAGGCAGGAGGAAGAGCAGCCTTAATGCTGCTCTACTACATGAATCCTTGCCATATTCCTTCAAGGCTAATTGTGGCACATGGAGATCAGCAAAGTACAGCTGCGCTGGGATTTAGGAGCAGGGAAGAGACGGGAGGTCAGCTCCGCTGGCGCTTTGCCATGTAAAGATTTCCCCTTACATCATCTGGCTGCTGAGGGCGAGTTTACATCTGCCTTGCACCCCCAGGGAATTGTGGTGTCAGGGAATGAGGTTGCTGAGAGTTCTCCCCAGTGCAGCCAAGGCCTGCAACGCTGCTCTGAACTCCCTGGCATCGTCGGGGAGACGCCTGGATGCTGCATCTGGATTTTTGCTGGAAATGTTCCATGCTGTTCCAAAGCTTTTTTGAGGGGAGTGTGTGGATGGGAGTGGGAAGGAGGAGGAGGAGAGCATGCCAGAAAGGCCAACAGCATCTCACCTGTGATGTAGAAGAGCACATGAAGACCTGTCTCCATGGAGCCCTTCCCCAGGCACAATGGCTCTTCACTCCTCCCCAGCAAATCTCTTCCATAATTTTCATTCAGAACCAGCCAAAATAAATAGAAATAGGCCTTAGCTACGTCCTGTGGGGGGAACAGGCAAAAATTTTGCAAGACCAGAGTTGCTTGCTGCCCAGCTTTCTTCTAGAAAGACTCCTCAAGCAGCCACAGCCACGAGCCCTGCAGGGAGATGGAGTTAAGGGAGCTTTGAGGCCAAGGGAGAAGCAGAGCCAGGAGCTTGAGGGTCCCAGCTCAATAGAAAACCACCAACCATCCCTTCTGTGTCCAGAGGACAGGCCACCAGCAGGCTCACTGCTGCCCCAAGGCACTCACCATGTCTGTGTTATGTCCCTTAGGGTTGGTACTGATAGGACAAGGGGGTGGTGGCTTTAAATTGGCAGAGGGTAGGGTTAGAGCAGACATTAGGAAGAAATTCTTCCTGGCGAGGGTGGTGGGGCACTGTAAGAGTGGCCAGGCTCCCAAGCTTGAGGGCTGGGGAGAAGGGGAGGTGGCCAAAGGTAGAGCTGGTGCATGCTGGGCCAGCCAAAATGTAGGGCACAGCCAGCTCTCTTACGAGGAGCACATACCTGATCTCATCTCTCTGCTTTCTATTTTTGCCCTCGATGTGCTGGCTGCATTAGCAGACTTGGCTTGGGGAGAGATTCGATAGCACTCTCCTGCTTGGAAGCAACTTTCCTGAATGCACAACATGAATCCATTGGTGGGGTCACATAGTAATGCTTGAAGTCAGAAGCTATTTTTAAAACTAAATTGCAGAGCCACACATGGCTTTCATTAGTGCTTTACATCAAATTTGTCAGCTAATTAGTGGTTTTTCATCACTAGTTTTTGCATAGTATTTTATTTAATTCACTCTCCAGCGTAGTCTTGCGACACCCCTCAGCCCTACGTAGGGTCCTTGGCACTGGTGGCGTGCCAGCAGAGCAGGGAGGAAGAGGAGAGCTTGCAGGAGATCTTTCTGATGCTCCTGATGGATGGGCCCTCTGTGTTTGGAGTGTATTCCAATATTACGTGTCTGGAGTGGGCGGCGAGCAGCCCTTGTACTCTCTTCCCTCCCTACCTCCATTTAGTGTTGTAAGTGATGTATTGCAGTCCTGAACCGTCTTTGGTGAGGAGGAGGAGGAGGAGGAGAAACCAAGAAAAGTTGCCAAACATGATTTCATAAGGTTTGACTTTAAACTGAACAAAGTTTCTTGAGTGTCTTGGATTGTTTTTTGGTTTTGTTTTTTTTTTCTTTACAAATAAAGGGAGTACAGAGAGCATGGATTGCTAATGACTGGTAGTTACGGGTCATTAAGCTCTCTAACTGACTTCAGGATCAGAACTTTCTAATAACAGCAGTAAGCACTCTTTTAACATTTATTCCTCATTTTAGGGATGGGGAGATGTGATTACCATTCGAAAGTCTGCAGTTATTTTTTTTTTTTTTTTCTGTTCATAATTACAGAGGCAGCTTGCTATTTTCAAGGCTGTTTTTAAAACATTTTGAAAGTGTTCGGTCAAATAATTCCTATGTTGGTACGTTTTTTTCCTTTCCTTTAACTGACTCTTTTAAAAACCTCTGGAAAGCAAACACAGAGAGCAAAAAAAACCCAAAAATATGTTAAAATAAGGAATAAAGCAGTTACTGAAGTGTAATAATCTTGGTTTATAGCACACTTTCCATTTAAATTGGTTTTATTAGAGATAAACCTGTTAAGCGTTGAGGAATTAAGTGCTGAATAGAGAATGTTGTTTTGCTGCTGTAGAAGGGAAGGATCCCACTATGCAGAGAGGAGTGCAACTGGTTTTACCAGTGAATTATTTGCCAGTTTGAAGTGCCCCGTTTACTTCGGCGTCCGTTGCAAAAATGATGATTTGTTTGTTGTCAGGAGGGATGCTGTTTTCCTTCAGAGGGGCACGAGGGGTTTTAGCAGTGGGATTTGTAGGTGATGCGGGCTTTCTCATTCTTCTTACGCCTGGTTTGCTGGAAGGAGCTCAAGGAGAAAATGAGGCAGAGAGATTTTTTTCGGGAGTTTCTTGGCTCTGCCAGTGAAACGCAGACTTCTGGCGTGCAGAGCTTTGGGACGATGTTGAGAGGGAGCAGCCTGTGACTCCCAAGTAGCAGAAGTCAGTAATGGTGTGAAACTCTCCTCATTTCGGAGGGCTGGGGGCAGAGAAAAATCCAATAGAGCGCCAAGTCTCAGCCTCTCCTTTCAGACAGCTGGCCCTGGAAAATTTCATCCAAAGGCTGCAAATTGGAAGTCCCGGCGATGGCTCTGTCGATTCTTGAGCAAAGGTGACTTTGGAAATTCGTGACAGCAGAGGAAGGTCTTGTTTTATTCACTCAACAGAAGCGAAATACAAGGGGAAGGGAGAAAGAACAGATCTGTGCGGAAAATGTCACTTGGGCTGTAACCTGAGCCTCGGCGAGCCGTGCCTTTCGGAGGGTTTGGTGACCCTCTGAAAATCCTTGCTCTCTGGCTGCTATTATTGTAGCCAATTTCCAACTAAAATAAGTCTTTTGTCATCACCAGCCATGCTGAGAAGAAACAAAACTTGTGCGTGGCGGCGAGGGCGGCCAAGCTGAAGGTCAGAGTGCAGAGGCAGATTGCTGCATCCCCGGGGCTGGGGCTGGAGCTCACCCCTGGGACCAGCCAGGCACCAACCAGGGAGTCTGCCCGTGACCTCTGGAGACAGACCCCAGGCCAGAAGCCTAAGAGAAAACATCCTAGTAAAATGCAAATGGGAGAAAAGAGGGTTTCTTCCTCCTCCTCCTCCTCTTTAGGGTTCCGCAGGTGGAATTGCTTGGGTTTTTCTTGCTTTTTCGGCAGAAAGTGCGATCCCGTGTGTCTGAAAAGAACAAGGAAAAGTTGACTTGAAAAAAATTAGGAGATGCTTCAAACTTCTGTGTTTGCCCAACTGTTCAAATGTTTTCTCTGTGCCAGATCCTTCCCCTTAACAAACAAAAAAAGAAAAAGGAGGAAGGAGGAAAAAAAAAAAAAAGGCAGCCCAAGGCATCACTTTGCTGAGTGCAACTTGTACACTGAGTGATATTATGTTGTTGTGCCACTATTGATCCAACTCTTTTGAGGCAAAAAAACTCAAACCAAAAAATACCTCCTTCCTCATCAGGGCAAAGATACCACAACTCAGAGCACTGGTGTGGGGAAAAATTCTTCATGCAAGCCTGTGAGCCCAACTGGGTCTTTACTCACATGAGTAAGGCTATACATCTGTCTTAAGTTTTATGCTAAATTGTATTTTGGTAATACTCCTTTTCAGTAGTAGTTAGTATGCAAATATCTTTTTTAGGTCCTGATTTCTCTGAATTTTTAAAGATTAGAGTGATTTAGAGTATCTTTCTTTTAAGATAGGTAGATACGAGCATTTGGGGAAAGGGGAAGGGAGGTTATTCCTGTTAGCTTTTCTGTTCCATCGTTTTTGCTGATGTTCAAATCAGCCTGGCACTTTGGAAATTCAAAGAGTGATCAAAAGATCCTGGCCTTTCTCTCAATGGAAAAAAAAACTGAGAGTATGAAGAAATTAACCACATGCCCGTATATTTCTGCAGCAACAGCTAATTTGCAGTTTTGCTTGCAAAGAGTTCTCAAATGTGATTTGTAAACATCACAGCCTGCATTGTGCTCTCTCAAGGCAAGCCACGTTAATTGTTTTAATCTGATAGGTTCTTACGAATTCCAGGTTTGGGATGCAGGAAGAAACTTGAAAGTGAATACTTTCTTCTTTTTTTTTTTTTTTT
>VWYO01014644.1:8501-29645 GCA_013400275.1 Rhadina sibilatrix
TTTTTTTTGCTTGTGGGCATCTTGTTTGTTAAATAAATAGTTTTATCCCATTTTTCTCCGAGGAAGTTCTATTTTTTTCCCGGACCAGCTGGGGGGAGGGGCAGTTTGGGTTTGCTTTCCAGAGGAACCCCTTTGGAGGTTTCCTCCCAAATTTGCCCTAAACCAGGACAGCAGAGAAAGTCACGGATTGCACTGGAGCCATCAGAGACCCAAAACAATGCTCTGGGGGAGTGAGTTTTCTGACAGGCTTCTCACAAACAGTTTTCAGGCTCCCATCAGGCACTGAGCAACTTTGAGACTAAGGAAAATACTGAAATTTTCCTGTACGTTAGCATACTTCCCATACATTCTGCCAGCTTTCCCTGCTGTGACATTAACACAAGGAGTCACATCCTGTGCTGCTCTCACCTTTGAAAACTTATAATTTATGCAACACCTTGCTGTAGTGCTAGTCAACATTGTTGTAGGACCCCAGGATGTTTCAGGTGGGTTGGGAAAATTCAGTATTTTGCTATCCCTGCCAGCAATTCTAAGTCCTGTTATTCAAAGCCTCTTGTGACTGACAATATTCAGACCAACAGAAGAACTAATTAGTCTGAGGTAGCTTGGGAGTCTTTCTGCTGAATTCAGAAGGCTTTGGGATCAATCAGCTGGGCTTTGTGCTGCCAGGAATAAGAGACACTTGCCCTGGGCTGCTATGACAGACTATTTCAGCTCCATGTATGAGTCATAGCATTAAATTTCCTCTCTTTTTAATGACATACAGGTTCATTTGACAGCCATTTCTCATTGTTTTTCTGCTAAAAAAATTCTTTGTCAGGCTCTTTTGAAAAGACAGGTGTCCAAAATACATTATTTTAAAACCAAGCTCTATGAAATACTCATATTAATAGCTGTCTACCACTTGGAAAATTAAGCTCTCATTTCCTGGGGCATCTCTAACTATATAGTCATGACCAGCAGTCTTCTTCTTCCCTCTCAGAGGGCAGTTTCAAATACACTCATTTTTTTATTTTTCTGGTTTTCCCAGGACAGAAAGAGGCCGTAGATTATTATTATCATCATCTCTAAATTTAAAATGTCTACACCAAGGCATAGCAACATCAAGTGAACTGCTTAACAAGGCCAAGATTAAACAACAGCTAGGACACCCTCTCTTCAGAAAAAGAGGTAAAATCAATGATTGCAGGTAAAAACCTGTAATTCAACACTTCAGACCCTATGCAGGTTGAGATGGGAGCCCACTCAACAGATTATTTATGAAAGCCTTTTGGTTGTTTATTCCTAGAAGGAAATCATGAGAAGTCAATTGTCCCATGCACTGTATGAAATCAGTCTGTAGAGAAACTGATTGAAACTGAAAAGGGGAGATCATGGTAACTTGAGAAGAAAATGGGAGCAATCCCAGGGATTTTTAACCTTTCCTGAGCACAAAGGATTGCCTGAAGCATGCAATCTTTCCTTTTAAAATTAACACAAAAATAACCTATAGTAGTGATTAAATTGCTATTTCTTCACTGGTGTCATCTTCAAGAGCAGCACAGCCTTGGGAGTGCTGGAGTGTAGGATAAGAGTATTTGTCTAAAAGGGATGTTTACTTTAATCACAATGACTGAGTCTAAATTCTGTGATCTGTGTGTTTGTGTTATGGCATGTCCAGAGAACATTTTCTCTTGGTCTCCAGATCAGCTCACCTCTTTCCCAGGTAAGGGGATTCTAGACCACCTAAAGGAAGGGTTATGTGAGATGGGACTGGTTTGCCCTGCTTGCAAACCCCATTGTTTACATCCAAAACACAGACACAGGAGCTTGGGAGCACTACTAACTCAGCTCTGATGTTGATCGGTATATTGCCTTTGACAAGTTTCATTTAAAGCCTGAGGTGCTCTGAGAAACTTAGCCAGCTTCTTTTTAGTCAGCCTTTTCTTCCTCCTTTCCTTTTGATTTTTGCTGAAAGATGAAGATGTAGGCAAGTGAGATTTTTTTGAAGGACAGCCATCAATGAGCAAGAAACCAACAGAGCATGAACATGCAGAAAGAGAGACATCAAAAAACAGTGAGATCAAAGAAAAGAGAAATGTGGGGCACATCACCTTTATTAGGAGTGTTAATCCAGCAAACCCTCCTTTTTCAACACTGTTATTGTCTGCTTGAGAGGTGTAGGCTTAGGGCGAGTTTCATTTCTGTGTGTACCAGCCTTGCCACAAAGTGCATTTTCATGGTTGACTGAGAAAGGGGAAAGAGATTTTCCCAGTTTTGTTCTCCAGACACGTTTGAACAATCCAGTGTGATCTGCTTCATGGAGTTTATTTACATAGCTGTTACTGCAGCTCCTTTTAGTTTAATGCCACAGTCTCCATTGCTGAAATGTCTGATCCCACAAACCAAGGATTACTTTTCTAAGTCATATGACATGATATAATTTGTATTTTATAGAAAAGGAGAAATTGGCCAGAGCTAAAGCATAGATAAATCACTGATATACAAATGGAAAACTTGAACTCTTGAACAGTTTGAAAGACAGCCCCACTTTCCACTGAAAGAGAAGTTCAAACCCCAAAGTTGCTGAAAGTTACTCAAGGATGTACAATAGAGCCACTGAATGGCTTGAGCTGGAAGGGACCTTAAAGATGCTCCAGTTCCAGCCCCCTACCCTGGGCAGAGACATTTGCCCCTAGACCAGTTTCTCCAAGCCCCATCTACCTTTGCTCTTGAACACTTCTGGGGATGGAGAGTCCACAATCTCTTTGTATAACTCATTCTAGTGCCTCACCACCCTCACAGTAAAGAATTTCTCCCGATAACTAATCTTAAATCTTCCCTCCTTCCATCTGAAAACCTTCCTTATCCCAGAAATCTATTTAGCATTTTTAATTACCATTTCCCCTTTGATATACAGGCTATGGTGCTTAGTTTCAAACTTGATTCTTGGCTTTTGCATAAGTAACATTAATTAAATCAATTATACATCTGTGTGGGTTGGGGTTCAGTTCCAACCTTTGCCACATATTCTATCATGTCCCAAAAAACCCTGCTTCTCTCAAGCCCTCTGCTTTAGGACAGGGGTATTTTGTGCTGTCTGTTTACTGGGCCAATGTTTATTTCCTTTTTGGCCTTTCAAAAAGAACTTTTTTTTCTTGGAAATCCTGTGTCTCATCATGGGCTATAGGCAGGTACAGTAACATTAACCAATTAAAAGATTAGCAAATGTCCTTAAAACACTGTAACCAGAGGGATGCCATTTTTCTCTCCAGCCTCCCATTTCCAAACACAGCCTTAAAAACCTTCTTGGCATTTTTTTCCTTTTGTCATTTCCATTTTCACAGAAAATTCTAAGGAGAGAGAAAATGCAGCATTTGTAGGCTAAAATAAATTAGCTTAGAAAGTGTTTGCTTCAGGTTTCTTAACGTTCATTCCCACAATGTAAAGATTTATGATTTGAATAAAATGAAATAAAAATTAAAAAAAAAAAATAGAAAGAAAAGAAAAACCCTGAAGTTGCGCTTTTATGGATTTGCATATTGTTTTTTCGAAGGAAGATTCATACTAGGCAACAAAGACTGAATAAATCATTAGGTAGAGACAGAGGAAAGCTTTAAAAGAAATGATTTGCAGCAGATCTACTGTAAAACATTACCCACGGCAAATGTTGGATCAGCATTATATATAGAGCTGCCACTTAGGAATTTTATGGGCTTCTTGGGAGGTGGCTTGTGAAGAGAACTGTGGTCTCTCCAGCACAGGGCTGTGAACCAGGAGATCTGGACTCTATTTTCAGCAATGTCAATGCCCTCACAATGTCAGCTAAATAAATTACTCCATTTCTCTGTTTGTCCTTGCAAAACTAAAGGTGAACTATTCATACACACGAACGTGGAATCTTATTTAGGAATATGCTACAAGATCTTCAGGTGCTACAAAAATGGAAAGTGCAGTTTCTATTGTGGATTTTATATTATTTCTGAGACAGAGAAAGTTGGAAATAATTTAGGAATGTGCATGCTACACAGCAAGACTAGTGCAGTTTTACTGGGCACAAAATTACAATTTTTTGGAGTGGAACAGTCCGTCAGAGTGTATAAAAGTCTGTGCTTGGTTTACAAACAGGTTTTATGAATAACATTGTTTGGGTATTGCTTGGGTTGATTTTTTTCTCTTTAGCACTATGGAAACCAACAGCAAGAAACTATATTTTTATTCCCCTTTCAATTTGTTTTCATTTTCAATGAGAGCTTTAAGAAAAAAAAAAAATTAAAATCTGAGGTCATTTTAATACTTGACTTGATAATTTCTCATCCACCTAGACTGGAGTGATGAAGGAACCTGCAACAAACTGAAAAAATATATTGAAGCTCTGAGGGAGTTCCCTCAGCAAGTCTAAGTAAATTGGACATTGGTTTTATAAGATTGGTTCTATTTTTGTAGCAGTCATCTCTGAGAGGCATGTAGCAGCACTAAAAGAGATTGGAGTCCCTTTTCACCTTGGGAGCACATTATTATTTGAAACCTTTCATCACTTAGGTATGTGAGTTAGGTGAGATATTTCCCTAGCTTAAAAAAACTGAGTTTAGCTCAGAAGTCTGCCTCTGGCCAGGAATCATTTTTAGATTATTTTCTTAATTACAGGATTTTTAAACAGGTAATTTTGTATTTTACAAATGTGAGGCTATTTTGCTCCTTAATTAACCTTTAATTTTATTGTCCACAGCTCTTAATCAAAGATTATAGGATCAAAGAATGGCCAAGCCAGTGTTTGACTGCTTTGTGCATTTAATAGTTTATATATTTTAAAAGGTGTTATGTTTTCCTAACTCTGGTGAGTCATGAATGGAGGATAGACCCCTAAACACCTTCTGCTGTTACACAGATCAGCAAGACATTGTCTCAGAAGGGTTTATTTGCTTTATCTCATCACCCTGTAAACAGTGACACCGGAGGGGACAAGAAAACTCCCTCCTTGCTGTCAAACAATTGGAGGTCAAACACAAGCCAAGTACTTCTGGCATTACCATAATTAAAAAAAAAAGGAAAAAAAAAAAAAAAACCNAAAAAAAAAAAAAAAAAAAAAAAAAAAAAAAAAAAGCCTCAGTGTTCTTTAGCTAAAATGTTTAAATACAACTGAGCTAGGCAAGACTTCAGATGGTTCCACTGCAACACTATTAAGTCAGGGGAGGCTTCTGTAAGAGGGGGCTTTTGAAAATTTCCTTCATGTCAACTGCATAGCTGAGTGCTGTCACCATGATCCACAAGTCTCTTGTACCTCCATATGTCCAAGTGCTAAAGCATGCCTGTGCCCTTATGTTTTTATGTAGGTCAAATCTTTGCCTTGCCATCATTGGAAACAGCTCTTTAAACCAAAGAGAAATGGCCTCCTTGTGATCAGTGTTATTACAATGAATTTCAGGAGAAATTATAATAATGGAGCACTTAAAAGTTAAGAGCCAGCACTTGAGCTAGCTAGCTATTAATTATAAATGCCAATCTCTATCAGGAATTCCTTTTTATGTAAAAGCAGTCTGTTCTGAGTACTTATTTTAGTGTTAATTAGAGGGAAGTGAAGATGAAGTGTTATCCAAAGATGAGCAGTCATTACAAGGTCTGCTGGCCCCTTGTTGTTTGCCCTGGGGTACACTGGTGATGCCCCTGGCATGAGCAGATGCATTTAAGACATTGATGTTTTGTCCTAAGTAACAGTGAAGATCTGTAAGGGTGAGGTCTACAGAAGGTTCTTGTTCCAGTAAAAGCATTTGAAAGGGTTCAGTTGGAGGACAGAAAGATTCAATTCTAAAATAACCATGCAGTGGAGGCCACACAGGTGATGGAGGGTCTGGGACCTCTCTGTTGTGAGGAGAGACTGGGAGCTGGGACTGGTTGGTCTGGAGGAGAGAAAAGAGAAGAGAAGAGAAGAGAAGAGAAGAGAAGAGAAGAGAAGAGAAGAGGAGATCTCATCAACCCATATATATGTCTCCAAGGCAGGCACCAACACTCTTTCCAGTGTGTCCAACAACAGGATAAGGAGAAAGGGCCATAAATTAAAACACAACAAGTTCCACCTCAACATGAGTAATGACTTCTTTCCATGGAGGGTGGCACAGCTGCCCAAGGAGGGTGTGGAGTCTCCCTCTCTGGAGACATTCCAAACCCACCTGGACACATTCCCATGTAAGCTACTCTATGCCATCCTGCTTTAACAGGAAGATTGGACTGAAGGATCTTCAGAGGTTCTTTCCAATCCTAATTATTCTGTGATTCTGTGATAACAAGGTCCAAATTTTAGTAAATATAGAAAGAAAATTCTTTTGAAAATCCTGAGAAGGAAAAAAATGGAAGACATTGACCAAAGCTTTAATATATTTTGATAGTGCAACCACAAGCCAGGAAGGAGGGAGATAATTTGAACATACTTAAAAAGAATCCTCCTTGTACTCTCTGTTGTTGTCAGAGGAGCTGACAGGGGCATTGAAGGTCACAGATGACCACAGTGGATCTGGTGTTTGTCCACGTCCATGGAGTCCCTGACCACTCTTTCCCCATACACTCCTCAGGAGAGCCCAGCCAGCAGAGGGTGTGGGTAAAGATATAGCAGAAACTCACAGTTCTTTCCAGGTCACTCCTGGCAAGATTGTTTTTTTGGTGGTGTGTTTGTTTGTTTGTTTGTTTGTTTTTGGGTTTGGGGTTTTTTTGTTGTTGTTGTTGGTTGGTTGGTTGGTTGGTTTGGTTTGGTTTGATTTTTTGTGTGTGTGTGTGTTTGGTTGGTTTTGGGTTTGTTTTTTTTCCCCTGCAGGACATAAGATTTGAAAATATTCCCTCAAACCCCAATAATTTCTGTCATTCTCTGAGTCAGTGAAGGGTGAGGATTTACAGTGCTTGTTTTCCTGATGTCTTTAAAACCTGGTGTAGAATTGCATTGTTTTCATCAGCTGCTGTAGTCATTCCAAAGGCAGGTTAGATTGATTCATATGGAATAAGAAGGATGAATTTTAAAATCAATTTTGTCTTATGTATAGAAATACATAATAAAGTGAAAAACCTTGATTTTGGGGCAAACAGATACTAATAAAAACCATCAGACCCACCAGAGGGAATCAGAGTGATCACTAATTTGGTACAGGACCCTTTCGGGAACCTTGGCCAGTTTTATATCTATCACTTGAAAGTGTAAAAAACACCTAAAAATGCCCTAATTATGATAACCTACAATAAAGACTTTTTCAGTTCTTATGGCATGTAAATCCAGTTGTTTCCAAAAGTTTTCTTCTCTTCTTTACAAATGTAATCAGATACTCTTACTAACTACAGGAAAGTGAGCTTTTACTCTAAAACATACAGAGGAGCTGAAGGCAGTATTCCCTCTTAATCCCACTGGGATATGTTCTGCTTTGGAGGATTGAGGGTTTTCAAAACCCACCGGGTGCTGACCTCTTGATTGCTGGTTCACCCTCACTAATGAAACCACTGCCTTGAGTGTCCTGACTGGGAAGACCTTTGCCAGGGAAAATAACCCCTGGCTCTAGGTCTGAAAGGAGTGGAGAGGCACACTTTGACATCTTCCCTTTATAAATAGGCACAAAGCATGGCAGGGAGGCTTTAAAAATAACATTCCTCTAAGAGAAAGGAAGATGAATGCTGAAAATGAAATTTTGACCCCGCTGAAGTCAATGGAAGTTTTCCCACTGATTTCAGCTGGGCCAAGGCTTCATCCAAAGCATTGATCCATTTAATGGGCTTACAATAGCTACACAAAGGTGGAGAGGGCCTTTGAAAATTGTGTTCAGCGCTCCAATGTGGCTGCAAAATCACTGGGTCTAGAAATCAGGGGAAAATGCCACAATAGTGTCAATTATTTCAGTATCTATAGAATTAATAAGGGGAGTGTCCAAAATACATTCACTAATTCCTGCTTTTGTTTGTCACTTTAAACTGTAACAAACACTTTGTATAGGCTCGGATATATGTCTACATCACCATAATTTTATGCTGCTCTTGTTCTTCTGGGTGCCCTCAGAGTTTTTTCTGCTGTATTCTACCAAGAAATCGATAATAAATATAATAGAGATTTTTCTTTGCCCCAAACTGGTTATAAAACATGTCATCATGTGCAAAATTTGTAAATACTGTGGATTTTTTGGAACAATGCACCCCATGGTAAGCAGAATCTGTGCCACATGAAAAGGATGATCAGAGTAAATATGAAAACTGTTTTGTTAAGGCAAGACAGGTATTCTTACCAGTAGTTATCAGCTTAGCTTAGATGGATATATGTTGATTTATACCAGCTGGGGATATTACTCTTGTAATGCATCCATGTTTTTATAAATGTTAAAATGTTTTTATTGCTTCCTTTACTGTTTTACTTCATGCACAGGATTGCCACAAATGTAATACGCAATTATTCTCACCTAAGAAGCTATTCCCACACATCCCTGTACTTCACACACACTTGTACCTTCAAATGACTCCTTTCCCTATGTTTTATGGGAAGAGATTGCCCTTCTCTGATTTCCTGTATAGCCCACTGGTTCTACCTTATTAAACTCAGTGATCCTCAGACAGGGTTTGCACCAGGACAATATTTAACTCTAATGGAAATTCGGCAACAAATTCCCAGAAGCATCTTTGAAAATTTATCCTTTGGCATTATAATTACTTTCTGCTCTTCATTCTACCCCGAGCGCTTTTGTTTAAAGTCAATCCATAGTCAATCTCTGTGTGTGCTCCTAGGAAATGCACACAGCTCCTCATCTGCACTTTGATTTGCCAGTTGCTTTTCCTAGCTTTCCTCCAAAAGGCTGTAAATCTGGAAAGGAAAAATACTTTTCTTAATTTTTGATTTTTAATTTTTTTGAAATTTGATGACTTTTTTTTTTTAAGAAAGAAATCAAATGAGAGAAAATGAAAAAGGAATTTGAATTGGTTCAAAAGATTTGAATTAAAAATTAAAGTTTTGTTGATATAGGAATTTATGTCTGTGTGGGCAAATCTATGTTCCTGTACTTACCTTTTCTGCCAAATCCTCTTGATTTAAGAACCTATTGCTCACACTACGACACATGTGCGCCACATTTCAGATGAAGGGATTATGGATCTTATTAATGAAGCAGACAAGGCTAGATATTTATACAATTTACATGCCTGGATTCCATTTGCAAGATTGTAATTAATTTTAGCAGCTAGTTACATGCCCTCTATCCATGGCAGTGGAAGATTACAGATCTGTTTTGTGCAATATCATTGAATCTGTTGTAAGCAAATTTCAGCCCAGTCATCAGCACAATTTGGAACAGGTTTGCAGTCTGTGGTTTAGCCACAGAAGTTCTACCTGAAATCCAGTTAGCTCCCAAAATCTAGAATGGGAACAAAAATTATCTTGTTATTTCTCCTGTTGCTCTATCCTAACTCCAGGGATATGAACTTGTATTAGTAGTAGAAGTGGGAAAATGATACATCAGGCACATCCTCTCTGCAATACTTGAGATCAAATCCATGCCTGCATCCCTGGAAACAGAATCACAGAATGGTTTGGCTTGGAAGGGACATTAAACTTTGTCTTGTTCCAGCCCCCTTGCCATGGGCTGGGACACCTTCCACTAGTTCCACTTATTGCCTGGATGTGACTTTGGCCAATTCACTCGATCTATTTTGTGCCTTAACTCAGTTTTACAGATAATGATTTACGTCTCCCTTGTGCAGAGAGTTCTTTGGATGTTTGTGGGTTTTTTTGGCACAAGTAAGAACTCAGATGGTTCAATCTCCACTGTAAGGAAACATTGAGAGAGTTGGAGTTGTCCAGCCTGGAGAAGAAAAGACCCCAGGGAGACCTCAGAACTCCTTGCAGAGTCTAAAGGGGGCTCCAAGAAAGATTGGGAGGGATTCTTTATCAGGAAGAACTGTGTAGGATGAAGGGTTGTTGTTGTTTTAAATGGTATGAGGGTTGGCTTATTTAAGATATTAGGAAGAAATTCTTCCCTATGAAGGTGGTGAGGCCCTGCAGCAGGTTTACCAGGGAAGTTTTGAATGTCCCATTCCTGGAAACGTTCAAGGCCAGGAAAAGGTTAAGACCCACTCTGCCTTTCCAGTTGCCTAGAAAATCAGACAAGGCTGAATCTGGATATTTTTGGGCTGAACTTAGGAACTGCTTGCAAATATGTTTAGACTGTAAATGTGGAGGGTAGAAATAAGACATTGTAGAATGGTGGCATATAATGAAATTAATCCTATTAAAAATGTAAGGTGAATATCAAGAAAAGATGCATGTGTAACACACCAAAGTAAATGTTCCTTTTACACAAGATGGTGGAAGTTCTATGATTTACCTTGAGAAGCAGAACACTAAAAATCTGGTTTTTAATGACTTATTAAATGTTGCTTTTCAAGACTATTTACTGTGAGCAACCAGAAACTGGCTGCAACTCAAACTGAGTTCTGTGGCTCAGAGAAATCTCTATTGAATTTAAAAAAGGGATTAAATGAGAAATAATAGCCTATAAACATTGAAACATTTGAGATACTTCTGATAATTTCCCCAGATAAAAACAGCAACAAAAAAAACCTAATATGTAAGAGATTAGAAGGTTCAAAAGAGGGAATTACTCTGTAAGTAATTTCTGGAGCATGGGGAAGTGTTAAAAAAATGCTAAAGACTTCTATGCACAACACAGCTGCTAAACCCTGCACAGCCAAACCCTTTCTTAAATGAACTCAGCAGAAACTTTTCTGAGTTCCTGGTAAAAACATTAACATCAGCAAATAAATAAGAACAATGCTCTGAAATATATGAATAGGCTATAATTTGTATTGTGAAATACAAGGTCAAGTCAAGATTGGAAAAGGGCATTTTATTGGTTCTGAAAATGAACAGAATTGAAAAGAATCTAGACCATGGATGTTGATTGAAGAAAGAAAAAACCTTAGCCCCACACCATAAGTATCTTTGCAAAAAAAATTTGAAGGCAAGAAGCACTGAAAAAAGGCAGAAGCTTTCACAGTAAGAACAAATAGTTTTCAAGTCTTTTGAGTCTCATGAATTTCATGATAGGGTACTTTGGCCAAAAACTGAGGTAACTGCACATTTCTTCGTGGACATTTCTGAGAATCTGTGAAATGAAAATGAATTCCTTGATAACTGGCAGAATGAAATCTTAATAATTATCTTTAAAACTCAGACGGAAGAGAAACTAAACCAGTTAACTTCAGTTCCTGGCACAACACAGTACCAAAAAATCAAACTATCTGTAAACACTTAGAAGATAACAAAAGGATGAGTTAAAACCAAAATAGATTTGTCAATACAAAATTGCACCAAGCCCTCTAAAATCATACGGTGAGAGTGTAAAAACCTCACAGATATAAAAAAAGCAATAGACATCCTCTGTATTAGATTTAGAAAGTGTTTGACACTTCTGGTATTTTTAACATGAATGGGATCTAAACAGAATGAGTGATGTAGATGCATAACTGGTAGAAATACCATGTTCATAGTGTGATTATCAGATCACTGTGACAGGAATCCCCTACTGAACTGGCAGGAACTTATCAGTCTTCAGAGCACAGAGTCAGAACAGAAAGTAAAAGATATTCTTATCTGATTTGTAGGTGTCGCTATGATGGGTGGGGCTACCAGGAGGACATGGTGGAAGACAAGATTAGCACAAACTCAACGAAATTATCTTGACAAAGTGGACTGAAGAAACTATTACACTGCAGTTCAGTAAGGGCAAATGCATATTTTAATGTAAAGGGTTGAATGATTTTTTTTCTTTTTTTTTTNGTTTGATTTTTTTTTTTTTTTTTTTTTTTTTTTTTTTTTTTTTTTTTTTTTTTTTTTTTTTTTTTTTTTTTTTTGTAGATACAGCTGAGAAATATAGACTAGACTATCTACAGCAGAGGATCTAGATTATTGATGCCTTGGGAAGGCTGACCTGGAACAGATACTGAACAGAGCTAGAGAATAAAATAGATATTTATTAAAAGGCCTTTAGGGTACACCTTGGGCAGGACAAGAGCCTGGCCAGGGCTACACCTAAGATGGACTTAAAATGATTACAAAAAGTCACGGGGTCTTACACTTTTATAAGTTTTGGTCCATTTGCATATTGGGATTTAATTGTCCAATTACAGCTTTGGATTGTGAAATATCTTCCTTCTTGTTTTCCTTCTTCAGTCCACTGTTGTTTATGCTTTTGGGCCTGAAACTTGTACTCATTGTCCTTAATCTTCAGCAGGAAAAAGGATTTGTTTTGTCTAACTACTCTGTAGGTAGACAAAAGAGAGCTGACTAACACTTAATATGACGCTCAGACCTACACCCTTAGGCACCACAGAATCTGAGAAACATGAAAGCTAAAACTTAAGGCATCATTTCCCCCCTGCCAGGTAAATATTCCTGGTTCACAAGAGGTTTAGAGCCACACAGTTAAACCAAAAGATCCCATCCGGAGTTCTGCTTCCAGTTCTGGTGACCCCAGCACAGGAAGAGGATCAGTCTGTTGAAACAAGTCCAGAGGAGGTCACCAGGGTGATTAGAGGAGTGGAGCATCTCTTCTACAAGGAAAGGGAGAGAAAATTGGTGTTTTTCATCCTAGAAGAGAGAAGGCTTTGGGGTGACCTAATGACAGCCTTCCAGTACCTGAAGGGAGCTGACAAGAAATCTGGAGAGGGACTTTTCACAAGTGTATGAAGTGATAGGACAAGAGGAAATTACTTAACTGAGAGTAGGTTTACATTAGCTATGAGGAAGAAAGTCTTCCCTGTGAGGGTGGTGAGGCCCTGGCACAGGGTACCCAGAGAAGCTGTGGCTGCCCCATCCCTGGGAGCAGATCAAGGTCAGGTTGGACAAGGCTTGGAGCATCCTGGGATAGTGCCCATGGCAGAGGGTTGGAACATGATGATCTTTAAGGTTCTTTCCAACCCAAACCACTCTGTGACTCTGTGATTCTATGAAAAGACAAGAACTATGGAGAAATAATTTCGAGCATGAAGTGCTTTGTGCTCTGTTAGACACATGAAACAGCATTCCAGTTTTGGCCACAACTGGTAGGGAAAACTCACTTTCTTCTCTGATATTAAGCTGTTCGGATGCCATGCATAGAGGTTTTCATGTCCCCTTAATTTCTGTTTCTGTTCTATTACAAGACAGCTGAACAGCACAGTTCAAATTCCACAGCTCAGATTCTATGATAGGGAAGATTTCTCCAATAAAGCATAAGGGAGGATTATCAAATCCTATAAGGGAGATTTAGGTTAGACATTAGAGTTCCAGTTCAGTGAATTGTATGGCATTTATCACCATTCACACAATCTGATACTTCCTATGGTGTTTTGTCTGGCCTTACCCCTTTCCAGAATGGTGTGAGTCTTCTGTGGCTTTTCTGTCATATCTGTCAGCCCATGTGGACATTTGGACACCTCAGGACCTCTCAGATGGTGCTAAATGCCTGTGCTCCAGCAACTGAGTTGACACACCCTGACAGTTAAATTTTAGCAAGTGCTAAGGGGGAAAAAAGGAAGTATCCTGTGGAAGGTTAAGGTGCACAGAAGATTTCACAGAGGTGACGCATGGATTTCACTGCTGGGTGTTCCCAGAGATGTGATCAGGCAGACGTCTGGTCAGCCTTTTTTCTAAGAGAGTTTTTGCTGTCTTGTGGCTGAAAGAAGGGTTCATTGACAGGGTTCCTTCCAGCCTTGCTCCCAGTGTTTTTGTGGGCAGCACTAAAGACTTATGTTGCTTCTTCTCTTGCTTTGGGAATGAGCTAGAGAACGTCAGATTGTTCACTTGCCGGCTGAAACGTAGCGTAAGCTGACTGAGTGCAAAGCCTGTGCTGTGCCATTCATGCTTGTTCTTTTTTGTTTTCCCCTCAGTGGTGTCTCATTGTGTGAGGCTCTGTTTGGGTTGTCTGAGGATGTGTGAACTCTTCTTAACAAAAAGGCAGCAAATAGTTACGTGCACTTTGTCATCTGCACTCTTCCCTGAATATCTGCCTGTTACTTGCAGCTCTGTAGCTCCTGTTCTGTCTCTCTCCATGCCTGTACATGACTTTCTCATCTTCTTGCTCCACCTAGCTTAATCTGCTTCTCATTTCTTAAGATGATCATCTTTTGTTTTTCACATTTATCAAAATACCGCACAAAATCATCACCATCAGGACACCCTCCCTTTCACAAAAATAAATTCTCAGTGCCCAAGGCTAAGTAAGCACACCTGGAGACTCTGACATTCTGAAATGAGTCCAGAACAGGCCATCAAGCTGATGGCAGGGTTGGAGGTCCTCTCCCATGGAAACAGGCTGGGAGAGCTAGGAAGGTCAACCTGGAGAAGAACAGGCTTGAGGGAGAAAACCCCTTGAGCTCCTTCCAGTGCCTCAAGGGGGTTTGCAGGAAGAAAGGAGAGGGATTTTGAACAAGAGCATGGAATGACAGGCCAAATGGGGATGGCCTTAAGCTGAGGGAGGGTAGAGTTAGATTGGATATTAGGAACAAATTCTTCCCTGTGAGGGTGGTGAGGCCCTGGCACAGTTTTCTCAGAGAGGTTGTGTATTCCCAGCCCCTGGAAGTGTTTAAGGCCGGACTGGATGGGGCTTGGAAAAACGTGGTCTAGAGGAAGATATCCCTGTCCATGGCAGGGGGTTGGAACTGGATGATCCTTGAAGTCTCTTCCAACCCAAACCTTTTTGAGATGTGCACATGAACTCTCTTCTCTCTTTGGTTATAGTCTCATCTTTCACAATCCCTGACATGATCAACAACCAACTCCAGTTATATGTAAACACATCAGTTACTCCAATAAACAAGAAACCTTCGGTTTGTACAATAGCTACAACTTAGAGATCTCTAGTGAGATGGTTTCTTAGCTCTGATTGAGGAATTTTTGGGATTTCTGGGTTCAAAAAGTTGTTAAAACAACTTTTCACTAGAAGTTTAATTACAAAGCAGGTTGACCATATGCCAAAACCACAATTCTTCACAATCATCTTTCTCATTTGCACTCCTATCTGAGATTTTTAAGACACTGATATGGCAGAAAGATACATCAACAAATGAAAAAATCTGAACAAACTAAAGAGATGAGATAAATACTTTGTAAAAAATGTTCAATTAGATGAGTGAAATGACCCGTGTCATCAAAATTTTTAATTCCCTTGTTGCACCATCATATTTCACCAGTGAGAACAGTTTTAGCCCACAGAAGTAATCTCTGGTCTCCCTGTTTCCCTTGCATTAAATGCATTGCTCGTGAAAAATTCATGCATGTTGAAATCAAGGAGTTTCTGTTGTTTTCCCAGGAAATACAGAGGTGGCAGCAGCATCACTTTCAGTGCTCCATCCCTCCAGTGGCCACCACTCTGCCCACTCTGTCAGCCCAACTCCTTTGCCACACTAGGCAGGGAAGCCATGACCATGGTGATAAGAAGAACCCTACCAGGAAACAAGCCAAGATCCACACCACACGAGGAGTAATAATTACACAAGGTGAGAGATCAAATCTGAACCTTTAAAGATTCAGTTCATTTGGTACTGACCTCTGTCCTTTTACTATGGCAATCCTGATCATTTGGAAGTGGATCAGGTCCCACTGAAGCTGTAAGTCTGACATGTACCTGAAAGAACTGGCAAAAAAAGGAAAGAAACCCACAAAATATTAATCAACTGTCAGTCAAACTCTGCATCTCCTACACCTCCCTCGGTTCTTGGCTCAAGAAGCTTTACTGCTGAAATCATAAAATTAATTATTACTAAGGATTTTCAGTGTAATACTCCAATCTTAGTGTTTGAACAAAAAGCCTTTAGTGTTTTGAATGCATATTTAAACCAGCAAAGCATAATTTTTTAATGTAATACCCACAGCAAATGACAAATGTGTCTTGTTGTTGTAATAACTTCAGATCTCTAAATAAAGGATTGTGGTTTGAAGGAATAGCAATAATACTTCACATACAGAGAGGTTTTTCATCTACAAGGAAATAAAGTTGCCTTTCATGGCCCAAGCACACACACGCAGGTGTAATTGCAAATACTTAGTTTGATTCAGTGGTCATTCAAGTAAATTGAGGTTATTGGTGCTTCTGCAATACTGACAATTCTGAGTCCACAGCTATCAAACTGTGCTTGGAGCTGCATGAATGAATGTGTGCCAGCAACAATCTGCAAGCAAGCTGGAAAAGGAAAGGGATGGAAGGAAACTCTACTCCTCTAACCTACACTTAGCAGAGATGTCAAAGTGTTTCATGATAATCTGGAATCACAGAGGTAATTTCATGTCTACTTACTGACAGGACTTGGAAAAATTAATACGAATTTTCAAGCCAGAAAATAGAAGAGGTGTGTCCCAAACACATCCTTGCATCCCAGGATGGGGTGTCTGACAGAGTAAATTGCATCTAAGTCCTATCTGATGGCTTTTTTCCTGTGCAATGTCAGACTACACTGTGTTTTGGGACTTCATCAGTGTTTGATGTCTTACTCAGAAATTCCACACAAGGTGAACTGCAGCTCAGAGTAAAGGAAATCACTTTCCCACACTGCCATGCTTCTTTACCATATAATTTACTTGTGGCTTTTCCCATGCAATAGACCCACCTGGAGACAATGAAAGCTGAACTGGATGCTTTCCTGTATCACCTGCTCTAGGTGAACTTCCCTTGGCAGGAGGGGTGGACCAGATGATTTCCAGAGGTTCCTTCCAGCCCTAATTATTCTGTGATTCTGAAGTTGCCCATTGCTTTGATATTTCAAGCACAATATTCAGCTGTGTGCTGGTTTGAAAGCAAAACCAGTGAGACTCCCAGACATAGATACAATTTAATAGAAGAGAGAAAAAAAGGTAAAATAAATGGAAAATACAACCTAACACCCTGTTGGTTAGGGTGTTTGAAGCAGTCCAGAAGTCCTCCTGGAGTGGGGGATGTGGTTCTGCTGGAGCAGAGATGATCCTGAGAGAGAAGGGTCCAGTCTTCCTCCAGGAATCTGGTGGAACCAGATATCTTGTGCTCCTGCATCTCAGTTTTTATCCAGGTAGGAATGGTTGGCTCCTCCCACTGGGTGCCGCATCTCACACTGGGATGATGGAATGTGTCATGTCCTTGGTGAGCCTTAGTGGCCCATTAGCAGAAAATATCCCCCTGGAGGGAGGACAGGTGGTGAAAGAGATGAGAAACACTGCCCCACCTGGTTTTAACAGCTGGCCCATTATCAGAAGGCATCTGCCCCCCTGCCCCCAGAGTTACAAGAGATAAAGAAAAACATCTCCCCAACTGCTTTCAGCAGATGAAAATAGAATTCACATTTTTGGTTCTATAACCCAAGACAAGCTGTTGATCAAAACTCACCTTTCTCTTTAATATCTTACTTTATTTGAGAAAAAAAATCTGACATTAAATGCCAAGCAGACACTGTAGGATATTCTTGTTTAATACCACTCATATTTAACTTTTCATCATATATAATCTCACCTTCCCTGTTCTTCTGCAGTATCAAGCTGTCATTGATGAAGAGATCCTGATTCTCATCTAAACTAAAAAAAAAGAACTGTGGAAAATTTATTGAATGAGCATGATCTGAAATCTCCAATATATGAAAGCTGTATAAAACGGGGGGGGTTTTGTTTTGTTTTTGTGGTTTTTGGTTTTTTGGGTTTTTTTTGTTCCATTGATTTACCGAAGTAAGATTTGGACATTTTAAAAAGGGACATTTGTGTGGTGGGGTGGATTTTCACCAGAGACACTTTCATGCTAGTCCATGATATCACAAGCTAAGCAGTGATAAAGTCATAAACAGTTTTGATGCATTTTCAGAGATATGTTTTTGCTGAAGATCTGGTTTCCATAGGCTGGATGTAATACTATTTAAATGCAGACAATTCAAAAACAGCCAAACGGATCTTACAGGGTTTTTTTTTGTGGGAGAAAAGGAGGCATTGTGGCTCCAAAAAATCATGTGAAAAACTACTCCAAAAGCACAACTGACTGAGTGCAACTTCATAAAAAGCTTTTGTCCTTTTAGCCCCATGTCCTGGTTCAGGGCAAATTTGGGAGGAAACTCCCAAATAAGGTCCCTCTGGAAAGCAAACCCAAAGCTGCTCTGGGAAAAGAATTTCCTCGGAGAAAAGTGGAAAAAACTATTTATTTAACAAACAAGATGCCCACAAGCACAAAGAANTTTTCTCCCCCTTGGTTCCCAGAACCATTTTAAAGGTACAGAACTTAATATACAGCACAAACAGAGCAGACAACTGGGGATACAAGCATCATAAAGTCACCCTAGGACACCCCATATAGCTTCAGTAGAGTTTGAGGTGAAGAAACACACAGAAGTCTTGAAACAGAAGCAACCCTGGTTTGACAGTCTTTCCAAGAAGTGTTCAAAAAACCTGTGGCAATGGCACCTGGGGACAAGGTTTAGTGCTGAACAGGGTGGGTTTGCTGTGTTGATGGTTGGGCTTGATAACCTTACAGGTCTTTTTCAACTTCAAGGATTCTATGATTCTCTGAATACAAAAGAAATAAAAGTTGAGCTTTCACAGTTCACATGTTAAACAATCTTTATTTTCTTTAATAAAAGGAAGTAATTTTTCTAAGGGTTCTTTAGTTACCCCAATTTTGAGCCAAACTTGCACACAGGAGAAGCATCAGGCTAGAATCCTGAGACAAGAGACTTATAACACCGATGAGTTCCACTTACCTAACTCCAGATATCTACAGCAGGGGATCTGCTTCAGAGATGGTTCTTCAGGCTCTTAAAATAGTAAAAATTGGTCAACAGAATTTATATTGAACTGAAAGCAGGTGCCTATTTAAGGAGATGAGTCACATCCTGAAGTCATTGACTACATAAATGAGCTCTCTACTACCTTTGACAGGAACCCAGAGTGATTTCCTCAGATGTGCACTGTAGATACCAGCTCCTGATGATCCTAATTTAGTATATTTTACAGTTACACTGATTTCTCATTAAAGCTCTTTCTTCCAGTCTAAGCTGTTACAAAACCCATCCAGGCTTCAGATAGGAGCTTGCAGCTCTCCCAGGCACAGGATATGAATGAATAATTATTATTTCATACACAGAGGAAATTTGGTGTATAAAATATATGTTGCAAAAGTCAATGTAGTTGCATCCATTTATGCCTGAACCAAGTAAAATAACTCCATGTCCAATATTATTATTCAGCAAATGCATCCTGTAGCCAGTGCAGACACCAAGATTACCTTGTAAAGCACCTATGTTAAAACAGAACTTTTTTCTGAGCAGTCAATAAGTCAGTACTAAATCCCCTTCAGTCAATAGGGGCACGACAGTGTAAAGTTTATAGGGAGATGAAAGTTACAAGAATAAACTTCTTTCATGTTCTGTAAATTCAAGGTCCTTTTTTTCTTGTGAAAAGGGAGTATAAGCAGACTGATATGGGAGTGAATAAAAGGGATTTGTTTTTATGTTGTCCTGCAGTTTATCAGGATCTGATTTTATGTTGTCCTCAGTCCATCAAGTCCAGGTGAAAGTGAACAAAAGTGTATTTATATAGAATATTTTGGTGGTATTGTATAACATGAGCAGAAGTGATGAATCAAACCCACAAATATTTTCTCCACACTGCAAATTTACACCAGTTGCAACAGGGGTTTTGGCAGCAACATTTTATGGTGATTTAATTATTATTTATAGACACAAAATCTATTTTTGTCATCTTTACCTCTATTTGAAACTAATTTAATGTATTATTTTTCAACTGAACGCCTGCAATCATTAATGTGCATCCTGCATATACATTATTAAAATGTGTCTCTGAAGAAGGTTGAATGGGAGTAGTAAAGGCAACATGTTCATTTCAGTCTATGAACCATTCTCCAAAAGTTGTCCTGCCTCCCTTAGCTCCTTTCCAAAAACCAAAAAATATTAAATTGCTTTTTTGCACACTTGATCGATATTTTTGGTTTTCTGAGGAATACATGGAAATTTCCTTTGGCCTTTCTATGAATTAATGAAGAAGATATATTCTCTTTTTTCCCTGACAGTAATTGATGATGAGCGCGTGTGACTTTACTCACTCCAGTAAAGCAGCTGTGAGGATTTAATGGGTAAATTAATTTTTCTGTGCAATGGGGTGTGAGTACCTTGGCTAGGTAGAAACAATTTATGAAGAAATTCTTTATTTGTGAAAGTGTGGAAACAATGGAACAAGTTGACCATGGAAGCTGTGGCTGCCTCATCTCTGGAAGTGTTCAAGTCCAGATTGGACAGGACTTGGAAAAACCTGGTCTAGTGGAAGGTGTCTTCCTGCCCATGGCAGGAAGTGAAACAAGATTATTTTTGAGGTCCCTTCCAACCCAAAGCATTCTATGATTCTATGATTCCCTGACAACTAAAAAAGTGGAATATTAAGTCCTGGAAAGGACAATGTTGAAAAGAAGGAAAAAAAAATTGAAAACATTTAAGTTGCATCTAAGATTGAAATGATAGTTGGCTCACATCATAAAATCCCTCTGAATGTCTTGGCATTAGTTTTCAAGTCTAAAATAGGTTTTGGTTTGCTAAGAGCTATGAGAAACAGGTAAAAATTAAGAAAATGCCAAATGAGCAAAATCCTGCATAAAGCAAAAAAAAACGAGGGAAGGAAAGTGAGGAAGGAAGTAGCTGCAAATATTGTGAACACAACTGAAACTCTGGTGAAAGAATGAAATACAAAAGGGTCAAGTTCCACCACTGACACAGACAAAGTAAACAATGACTGTGTATCAACATAATGTCAGGACATAGAAAAAGCTAGAGTTGGTCAGAACAGGATTAACCTTGCTCAGTATTGCCCTGTTCGCACCTGGAATAGAGTCAGTTTTCTTTGTAGAGTGTTGTGCTTTGGATTTAGGATGAGGATGATGTTGATACACACTGATGATTTAGTTGTTGTTTACTGCTTACATAAGTTAAGGACTTCTCACTCATACTGCCCTGCCAGCAAGGAGACTGGGGATGGACAAAAACCTAGGAAGGGGGACAGCTGGGACTTTTGATCCAAAGTGAAATTCCATACCTTATGGTATCATGCTGAACAATAAAACTCAGAGGAGTTGACCAGTGAGTGTCAGCTTCTGCTCAGGAACTGGCTGGGCCTCAGTCAGAAGGTGGAGACAAATTGTGCTTCTTTGTACATTCTTTTATTCT
>VWYO01014647.1:0-105873 GCA_013400275.1 Rhadina sibilatrix
CTGTGTCACAGGCTGGAGTGCCTTTCCCTCTGGTATTAAAAACCCTGTAGGGCTGGTGGAGCAAGCAGAGATCAGCTGTGTGTGACAACGCCCCCTCCTCCAGGGAGGAGGGCTGTCCCTGCTCCCGTTGAGCTGTGCTGGTGCCATGCAAGGCTTCCTTATGTGCTACAAACCACCAGCCAGAGCAGCTGTCAGCCTGGTGGCGGTGCCAAGATGCCTCTGAAGGAACCCAGCCGTGGTGAGCATTTGTTCTGCAGCCTGTGCTGACAGATTTGAGTCACTGCTGTTAAGCTGCAACTGTTGTGGAACATTTTGTAATGGTGTAAATGACTTGTAATGTTTTGCAGCTGTAGTTACCAAGTAAGTAATACTTCTCCACTTACCAAGGGCTTGGGGCACCCTACAAGTAAGTTGGATGTTGGAAGGTGCAGTGTTGTTTCCAGCTGTAAATACTCTCAAAGTTTGGAGATGAGTGATTTTTCTATAGATATTCATTTAGATCAGAATGAGACCTTTCCTTGTCCCTCGTATAAAGTATAGCCTTCCTATAACATATTAATCCTCGGTTTAGAGATAATCCATATTTTCTCCCCAAATGGACCATACCTATATGAAAAGTGAAGAATTGAGTTCGTTTGCTCTCCATGTGCTGTCGTGATAGCAGCAGGTGTGCTAATACACCTTTTCCACATGTTAGTATTTCTCATCTCATGGCATCCCTGTGCTCCCATGGGTACTGGCTGAATAACAGGGGAAATGACTAAAAGAAAATCTTGATTTATAGCAGCTGGATGCAGCATCTCAAGCCAGCTCCCTAGACATCCAAGTCTTCATGAGTGGGAGAGAAAAATCTGCTTCCTGAGCTGAGGATGTTAAGGTGTTTCTGCTTGTTTGCACATTTAGTTCTGTGAAAGAAGACAAATGTAGGGACCTGGAAATTAAATAAGTGCGAAGGCAGTCTGAGCTATTCAGCATGTACTGGGTTCAGCTGAGGGTGGAAAGTTTGGCTGATTTTCTTCATGGCAGTCCACACAGTACTGTATTTTAGGTTGGTGACCAAACCAGTCAATGTTGGTAACACACCAATGTTTTTACTATTGATGAACAGTCCTTGCACAGCATTAAGTCTTTCTCTCTCACTTTGCCACCTTAGTGAGAGCTCTGGGGGTGGGCAAGATGCTAGGAGGGGATGGAGCTGAGACAGCTGACCCCAACTGACCAAATGGGTGTCTCATGACATGTGATGTTATGCTTAGCAATAAAATGTGTGTGTTTGGGTGGGGGGTGTGGGAAGAGGGGGAGAGTTTTTTCCAGGATAATTGTTGCTGGAGCATCACTCTGGCTGGGCATGAGTCCACTTGTGGTGAGAGGTTGCTTTTCTTCCTTTCTTTTTCATCACTTATTGAACTGCCTGTATCTTGATCCTTTATGTACCTTTTGCCCTTCCAATTCTCTCACCCTGTTCTGCTTGGGGTTAAGTGTTTTACCTGCCAACTCTGGTCAATGTACCACAAGCACTGTGATTTGAGAATGAGACTAGTGAGGACACTTATACATTTAGTGCTCAGTGGTCAGTATCACCTTATGAATCCTTCATTTTTCCTTTCTTGTACCTGTATCATTAGCTGTAGTATCACAGACTCAGCTTATAGTTTTGAATGATAAGATCAAGCTTAGTTAGCTTTTGGCCTCATACAGACCTAAGTAAGACCAAGTATATGTTGACAGCAGACTGTCATATGCTCGTTCAGTTGGGTGAGATTCTGCAGAAAGCCTGGATGAAGGGGTTGAGGTATTCTCCCAAGAGAACATCTTTATCCCTGGGGAGAGGGTCACAGTCATGCCATGAGTCAGTCCTCTTTCTGGTCCAGTAAATCAGAAATCATGGTTTGCTCAGTGGTGTGGCTTTAGCAGGATGTACTTTCTGCAGGGAAATATGTATATTTCAGTCTCCTCAGGCTGAAGAACCAACATTGTTCAGTGCTTTCCTAAAAAAATGATTTAGCCACTGGGCTATTGGATAAAAAAAGTACTCCAGCCACTGGGAAACAGAAGTATTTGTGTCTGTAATGTTTTAAAATGCTTAATTCTTGAAATGTGCTTGAAACATTCATTGTGCATCCCTCTCAGATTAAATCCTTCTAGAGAGCTGTGAAGAGCGTTTAGTCCTGCATGACCACTGGAATGGTGTTGCTCCAAACTCCAGGACCCATATTCCCATTTCTCAGCTGACAAGGATTAAGCCCAGGATGATATGTCTTCATTTACATGGCAACAAAATTTACAGGGTTCTTCTAACAGATTTCTAGAAAGTGTGGCATTAACTCACCTGATGCATTACTATTACTTGATTCACCTATTTGTTAGAAAGTTTTTACAGAAGTAAGGATCCAGCTCCTCAGTTCCAGACCAGGGGCTTAGGAAATTGGACAGGACCTACTTAGCTAAGGTCAAGGATGTTGGTTTATATATGGGGTGAAAAATGAAAGAATAAGCTGGTGGACAGAGCTTTGTGCAAAAATTTTGTCTTAAATTGAACTAGAAAATGGGAAATATGTCAGCCTTTCACAGATATCTATTGGTATTTTGCTTGTCGTTCTCCAGCTGGGGAAATGTGAAACAGTCTTTATTTTATCTTGCATTTTTTTAACAAAATGAATATTTACATCCATATATTAAAAAAAATAATATCAGGTTATTTTATTGAAAAATGTACATCTCAAATTGTGATTTTTAAATTTCCATTTTTATAAGATTTGGCTGTAGTGGAACAATTTTCTATCTGGCATAAATAATTTTGGGAACAGGTTTGCTTCCTGGACTTTGTGCAATAATTAAGGGTTTGAAATTCTATCATTGTCTAAGAAGAAATGACTGCTGCTAGTGATGTTGTTCTTTAAATTAACACTCTTTCTCCCACCATCAGTAAATAATTTATGTATTAGAAAATAAATCTGTTTGCTGCTTCCTTCACATAGCTGTGAAAAATAAAATAATTTAAAAAAAAGGCAGTTTTTGCTGCCTTTTTCAGCTTACCAAATTGGTATCTTGTGTTACTCATAACTTCAATGTACAAGGTACAATTCTACTGTTGTCCTTTTTACCAAGTATGTCATGGTTGAATATTGTGTGACATGTTTAAATTTGTTGTAGAAAAAGAAAATTCTCAACGATCTTCCACATACAAAGATAAATATGTATATGCACAATTAGCCAGTGCTCCTATTTGTGCTTAAATGTGGAAACCTAGGCATATTTTGCGTTGTTAGTTTTTCAAATGGCTTTTGTATGTGATTCAGACAAGGCAATTTCGCATATTAGATAACTTTTAACTTTGCTTACTAAACAATTAGCTCTTGCTTAGGTAAGTATGCTCAAATGTGTTTTTTTGTATTGCTATCACCAGGGATAAATGTGCATATATGGAAGAGAAGGAACAGTTGTTCTCAAGATTGCATTTGCCAGGAGTGAGTTGGATGTATTCAATTTTATCTTTTTGTTTTGATGGTGGCTAAAAGCATGAAATATCTTTCTTCACTGACAAGTTGAAGAGAAACAAAGGGAGATTCAAATATCCATGGAGATTTTTCCTTTGAGACTGATGGTAAATATCAAATAATTTTTACCAAGCTGGCTATTCCATATTATTGCAGGGTCAACAACTGCAAAAGTTAGCTTGTTTTTTATGACAGTTTAGGTAGCAATGATCCTTTTTTGCCCCTCTCAAACTCTCCTTTTTAGCTTAAGTTTTTGGTTTTGGCTAAGTTTTCTCCAGTGTTTACTCTGTCTCATTGTCTTGTTTCAGAACTTTAAACAAGCCAAACTATTTACTTTTGTCTTGGAAGTCTGTAATTGATGGTAATTAATACATAATTTTCTTAATTAGAAATCTTGCTAGCCTGTTTATGTGATAACTTGGCAATACTGATGAATGAAAAATTTAAAAGTTTACAGAAATAGTTGCTTTTTCCTAATGCTGAACAGGAATTATATTATGCAAAAGAACATGTTGTACCACTCCTAAATGCTTTTACAGATTTTACAGTGCTTCTTTGCCTTTCACAACTTTACTGCCTTTTGAAACAGACTTTAGAGAATTGTATTTCTGTTTCCTCAGTGAAACAGAAATTATCACATTAGTGATAGAAACAGATGTCAGTGTTTTAACTAGTTATCACACCAAACAAGTTATCTGAATCCTTGAAGATACTTTTGTATACCTATTTTATTTTGACAAATGTAAAAATTAGTGAAAGAAGACTTAATGGGTGAAAGAAGATAATTCCAAGTGCATCATGGGCCAGGCAGGGATTAGTCCATTTGCACCTAATAAAAATAGTCTTTTTGTTTTTGAAAAAATATTTAGGAATCTAGATGAGATGAGTCGTTGAACCAGATGCTTTCTCTGCAACACATTGGTCTCCTTCTTGTGGAAGCCCTAGGTGACAAAAGGAAGGATAAATGTTTTAAGAGCAATGGCTGAAAGACTTGGAACCAAGCTGATGGAGCAAAAAGCAAAATCTGTCTTCAGCCCTCCCAAGGAGACTGGAAGAGGAGTGGTGATGGAAGATACAGTTGATGTATCTGGGGAAGGGGAGGAGATGCAGTGAAAAGATTAGCAAACAGGTTACTGGCCTGAAAGGTTACTGCATTGCTTAGGAGGTGGTGGCATATTTAATATGTATTTCTAGCAAAAAGAAAAATGAAAAGTTGTAGGCTACTCATCTAAATGTGGAAAGGAAACAGTCTAGAAAAGAAGGAAGAAATTCAGATGGGACTGTGTGAGGTTTGGAGAAGCTTTGGATGCAAGGCATTGCTGGTGGAAGCTGCTAATGGCAGTGGTGGCATGAGGATGTCTTGCAAACTGCTGGGCAAGTGGCTGAGGTGAGTGCAGATCACTGCCACTGAAATCAGACCTTGCTATCTCTAGAACACTTCTGTGTCAAACTGTGAATGGTGGTTACTGGGATGAAGAGAAAGCAACCAGCTGGATGAACATTTGCTTCTCCAGAGAGAAAAACTAAAATTTTATGGGTTTAGTTTTACTCTAGGAATTAATCCTTGTTATTTTGTTCACTTGCCTTGTTTACTCCTTTTTTCATTAAAAATTAAAAATTGAAATGTTGGCTGTTTTACTTAAAGCTGTAGATAGGCAGAAGTGGTTGCTGTGAATGCAATTAGTATAATTTTCCCAGCTCTCTACATAGGTCTTCAAGCAACTGTTTACTTAGGAAGTCCCTTAAATTTAAATACATCTGTGTTCTTGTCAGCTGACTCATGACAGGACGGGCTTACTGAAAAGTGATTTGGATGTTTGGTTGGCCGAAGGAGTGACATATTGATTCCTAAGAATAGCAAGTATAAATAATGCATATAAATGCAAAAATACAATGCTGAATTAAGGATCTGTTTCTGCTTTTGATGTTGAAGGAAGGAGAGGCAATCTGGATTTCAAAGGCATGCATAAATCCATGCACATTTCTAAACACAAGATTAGCTGGAACTCTTACATGTTTATATTCTGTTTTAGGGAAAGGTAACAGTAGTTAAACATGGAATGAAAGACTATTTCCTTTTTTTTTTCTTTTATTAGTCTTGGCATATATATTCATGAGCCTTTCTGCCTTGAGACAACAGACTGAGACACTTTCAAAAGCAGGTATCTAAAGAACCTCGTGCTTTCAGTATCTACAGCCCTTACCCTCGTATGCAAGCAAATACTGCCTGTGGTAACAAAACTGTCATGCTAGCTCAGAATTTAGGAGATGTTTTATGCATTGCTGCACTCAGAGAAGCTCCTTTCAGTAGAGAGGATTATAAAACCAGTTGCTGAGGAATATTGTTTGTGACATGTTTTAGGTGATGGCATTTTGACTGTTGTTTTAACATACATAACTTTGCCTTTAGCAATGAGTAACTGTTCCAGTTCTGCTGTCATCTCAGTTTTATTAAGCCTTAACCCAAAGAGCCATAGGGATGGAGCTTTTTTGTTTATGTTTTTCTGTTTATGTTTATTATTGCCCTCTGGTTATTGGCTAAGTGGATTTAAATCTGTCATATTTAAGGTTTTACCTTTAAATATTTTACCTTTCTAATCCTAAAGTGTTACTCGTGTTGCTCTTACTATTGCTTGGTCTTGAGGAACTCTACTCATTTTCTTTAGGAAGGCTTTAGAAATTCTTGAAATTTGGATGACAAAAGTAGTATTTTTCAGAAAGACTGCTGAAGTTGTCAGTTTGGTTCTCTTAGGGTTGTGAATCATTTAACAGCAGTGTCTACAGATCTGTCAAATCTCATTCCTTATACATAGCAGTCATTCATTTGGTCCCTGTCTATGGCTCATGTATTTTCAACAGTTCTACAGCTTCTCTTCTACTCTTTGAGCACTGACATTAAGGCAATTGCTGACCATCCAGAGAGTCAGAGGAAAAATTGGATTCTGCGGAGGTAATGACAGAAATATTGCTTTCCTTCAAGCTGATGGTGCCATCTATAGTGGGGAAAAGTGATTGTCTTTCCCTCATTGTTCAACTGATCTTCCCCAGGGCTCGTGGAGTTATTACTGTTTCACAACAATGAGGATCATACACAATGTACAGACAGACAAATGCATGCATGTGGACACAGACTACTCTTGAGCATTACTGAACTGACTTTGAGGTACTTTCTTTCCACCCTGTCTTTTTCACTCGCCTTGTTGTGCCTTGCTGCTTGGAACCTTAGCAATCAGTGTAACCTATACTTGTGCTCCTTCTGAAGGCTTTCTCAGTAGAGATTTACATGGTTGTCTTCACTCTCTCCAGCTCTACTCAGCTGGAGAATTGCTTGGCACAAATGGCTCAGCTCTCTGCTGGTGTTATTTTGAGATAAAGTGTAATATGTTGCTCTGTAAATATGGTGCTTTTTAGCAAGAAAAAATATCAGCCCATTCTTAATTCCCTACAGTGGCATCTTGTTCTTTGGGATTTCTTGTCTGGAAATAAGTACACATTCATATTTTTACAGTGAACAGTTATACCTTGTATCTGAGTCGTGTCTCAGATACATGAGATGTGTTGAACACATGTAACATATGGAGCAGAAATATCTGAGTGGAAAGACAAAATAGACCCAGAAAATTCCAAATATGTGTCAAACTCTTCTGAAGTGTGACAGAAAGCTTTAAGAATGCTGAATAAATCAGTAAGAAATAGGGGGAAAAGGCACCTCAGTCCATAACTTGTATTTTTTTATTGGGTAGGTAGAGGAGAAAGGAATAATTGTATCAGTTTCTGATGAACAGAACATGAACTAATTTAACAGAATGTTAAATAACCTAACCCTGTCTGCAACCCTGTCTGTTGCAGAAAATTTAAGGTGGGTTAGGGAGTGTTATTTTGTGTTAGGGTTTGGGCTTGGTTGTTTGCTTTTTGGAGAAGAGAGGGTTTGCTTTTAGTGGTTTTAATTTTATTTTCCCAGATCAATAGCTGAAAAAATCAAGATTTGATGTAGTGAGTAAAGGCTAAAATACAGGTTATTCTGAGACATCTTAGAGCACTGATATAATTTCTGTTGCCTTTTCATTGCTAGTGACATCTGTATTCTTCCCGCAACGCATTCTTTGAGCTACCTCCTTGCTGTCCTGAATAGCTCATTGTCAGGTGGCATGCAAAAGTAAGAAGCTGAGTAAAAAGGAGTCAGAATGACATTTTGAGTAATTTGGGTCATTACTGGATGGAAAAGTATTCTGATGTTTTACATCCGAGTCATGGGTAGTGTAGGGTTTGTCAGGTGTTTTTTTTTAATCTTACACTAGTGTTTTTTAACTGTCCTTTGGATTAATATTGCATGCAACAATATTTGTCGTGGTATCTGACTTGGGTTATGGAACCAAAAATGTGTATTCTATTTCATTTGCTGAAAGCAGTTGGGGAGATGTTTTTCTTTATCTCTTGTAACTCTGGGGGGAGGGGGGGTGGGTGCCTTTTGATAATGNAATTTGGTGGAGATGAGGGGTTTACATTCTCCATTCCAGGGGAAACCCCAGCTTTCCCTGGCAGATACCTGTCTTTCCAAACCTAGACAGTATCAGAATTCCATAATCATGCTAAATCAACATGATGAGATTTGGGGTTTTTTTGCTCTTGAAACTTCTAATTTGGTCACAGTTGCGATACAGCTTCCTCATGAAGCATGAAACATGAAAACATGATTCAACTGCACTGTTAGAGCAGTGGTTATAAATCCAGCCAATGGCCAAAGCATGCAGTGATTAACTGGTTGCTGAAACTGCATAGATCTCTACAGATAGCTGTAGCCTGCAAGGTGAAGTGATTGCTCATAACTATATGAGCAATATATCCCCATACATCACTGCATGAAGACATCAATCCTTTTCAAGGTTAAAAGGATATTTCTCAAAAGCTGCAATTCACAAAGGCAATGTACAAACAAGCTTTCATCTTTGAACACCTTTGTTGCTGTTAGAACTTCAGGATTACAGGCATTTTAAGCATGCAAGCCAGCATAAAAAATATGGGGTGCAGTTGCAGAGTACATCACCTTCACAGGCTCATCTTCTCTTAGTTTCTCCACTTTTAAACAACAGAAATGTATCTTTGATAGAACCTGCAAATGTGGCTGCTGCTTCCATCTTATTTTCTTCTTTTCAGCTAAGCCTCTATTTCAAATACCAGTGATTTTTTTTTCTGTATTATTCCTTGTGTGTTTTTTTTTTCCTTGTCAGATAATACTAAAAAATGCATAAGTGCAGTTATCTTGTAAATGCTTTTCCATATCACAGATGCAAGTTCTCATGGAGTTTGTTTCCTGTCCTGGTGGTGATTTAAGTGCCTGGCTGGATATAGATTTGACCTTTTTTGAGGCCATTCCTTTCTTATTACTGAGACTTAATGCATGTAGAGTGTTGATTATTACATTACTGCTGCCACATCTATCCTTACTATGAAGAAAAACTGACTTCATAAATGAGCTGTGCACATATGAATGCGGATTTGGTTTCCAGTGTTGCCCAAAGTATTTTTGAGTGATTTTGGGTGAAGAAAGTATTATTTATCCTCTGGTAAGGTGGCAGTTTCTGTTTCTGTCTTGGACCAATTTGGGGAGAACAAATACATTATTATTTGTAAGAAGTTCAGAAATGGCACTGACAAGGATCTCAAAAATCTCGACAAATAACACAAATTTTTTCTGGATAAAAAAGGCTGCAAAGTTACATGATTTTGTTCCTTTTATCCTATCTTGTGAGTTTGTTTTTGCAATTCTCTATTGTCTACATGAATTCTGTAATTTCAAAGCAGAATCTGGCATTACCATAGTATTGAGGAGAAAAGGCTGTAAAACCAAAATAAATAAATTTGTTCATAATGTTGTAATAATGATCTCCAACTCATGCCCTTTAAACATGAATTCAATTCTTTCACATTCCAAGAATGTGCAGTTTTCTACTCAAGATCACATAATGTGCTCTTAGATTCACTAGTTTCCCTAGAATGTACAAGAAAAGTAATTTATTATTTTGACTTAAAATCAATTTAAACACAATCCCTTTTGGAACATTAGTATTTGTCAGACCATTTTTATGTTCCTAGTGGTCTTAATGAAGCATCAGAAACTCTTTAAGCATGCTAGGTCTTTGTTCAGTTTCATTTCCAGATAGTTATTTTTTATTTAGGAAAAACCATATCCTTTTAAAATCATAACTTACAAACTGACCTCAATGGAGGAAAAAAGTACTCTTTCATGGAAAATTCCAGTGTCAGATAACACAATCTTGTAGAGGCGCAGTAGCAACGCATTTTCATGACTAGCATCTCTAAAATCCAGGAAACTTGTATTTAGAGAGATGTAATCAATATGCTAAAAGCTATCTAATTATTTATCAATTAATAATTTAATTATTTTCCATTTAATATCTCTGGTTAGTGTCAACTCTAATATAAATTTAATTTGGAGGTGTATTTAGATGCATAGTGATAGTGTGTGTGAGTCTGTTCTGTCAATTTTTAGTAAATCTGTAAAAGGTCTGTGAAAAAGGTCATGTCCACTATGTGGTAGTTATGTTAGGGTTTAATCTAAAGCCTTCCAAACTCAAAGGAAGCATTCTTTAGAGGCCTGTAGGTCAAGTGCTAAATGACCAAGTTAGGTCAGAGGTATCAAGGTCTGTGTCTGCATGGTTGTGTGGACACCGTACCCTCTGAGGAGCAGTGGTGCCACTGCTTGCACACTACCAGGGAATGCCAAGGCAGAAGGGGATGTTTAGCACAATCTGGCATGCTAGCAGTGTTCCCAGGCTCCCCTACTCCCTGCAGTAGGCTGTCTACAACATTTCATGTGATTCCCCTATTACCTGTTTTCTGATGTCGCCTTTGGGCATTTTGATATATTCCATAATGAGGACATCTTCGTCCTTTATGAGCATTGAGCATTAGATGAAATGTCATTCTGGCTCTGTACACACAAATTTTGTGACGTGCTAATATTGTAACTTTGTGGAAGCAAAAATTCACTTGAGAATGCAATCACAATTTTTGACACTATTGATTTATTTTTGGTATTTTGTTCACATTATATCTTTTCCTATTAATCTGTCACCACACTTGATGGATAGAGTAAGGCACTCTTCTTGCTGTTTGCAGGTGTTATGTGAATTTGAGACATAAATCTATAAATATTTATTTATTTTCTCTTGGACTTTGAGATTAAAGGCCCAAGAATCAGTAACTACAGACTTTCTTGACTTGCAACAATTAATTATAGATTTTTATAGCCATAAATGAGAAAATTTGAATTGTTGTATAGCATGTTTCTGGAAGTCAAGAACAGACCATTTCTCTAAAACTCTTTTCCCCTTAAGAACCAACTTAAAATATCAATGTAAATAACTTTAGTCTAACATAACCTGTCTACAACTGTTAATGCTAAGATTGAAGAAATTTGCATGATTTTTTTTTTTCCTAACAAAAATGAATGAGAATTGTTTGAAAATTACAAATAAAAGATCTGGCTGTAGCATGAAAGGTAATTGATCTTAATAGCATGAAAATAGAATCTGTGTTTTTAATCTGGAAGCAAGAAGAGATACTCAATGCAAAAACACGTTCTGTGTTAACTTTAAAATATAAACTTCTGTGTCAGTATGGGAACACAGAGAAAGGAAGAAATGTCCTGTAATAAAAGTTTCCCTTCAGGGTTAAGTCCCTGCTCTGTGCTCCCCTGAGAATTACACTTCACTTGTACCTTCTGGAGTGTACAGTGGCTAACCCCTGGGTAAATGCTTTGAAATATCTTCAAGTATCTCTTAGTCTTATCAAAACAGAGCCCTGTATGAGCAGGCTAACCTGGGGAGAAAGATGAGTATTGCACAATGGATATGAAAAAAACCAGGTGACACTTGGCATGTCTTTCATCCCTTTGCTGGAATTAGTATTAGTAGAATAGTAAGGTAGAGCTGGTAGAGTAAGAGATTAGAATAGCAGCATCCAGAGGCTCCTTAAAGTCACAGGTGTTTCTTCATAATCGCGTTATTTTAAAATTTATTAAAATATTAAACTGTTGCTTTGATTCAACAAAAAACTATTTTTGTTCTCATTGGTTTAGATGTTGTTTATGCTATGGTGACTTTGTGCAGATGGAAATATTTATTTGGATTAAATTAATGAAAATGTTTGGAATTAAAAGCTCCAGGTCATTTAAATTATCACTGGATAAATAATTTGCTTTCATTTAAAGCAAGTCAGTGCATCTCTGATCTAGAATTTTTCCTAGCTTTCAATAATGCAGTAACATATCAGAGAGCTTGTGTAGTTGCTGCTGTCACTCAATAAGCTGATTTAGAACTGCCTGAAACACCCTTTTGCTTGTGCTGGAGTTTCACTGATTCTTGGAACACAAATTTCACAACTCTGTTCCCAGTGCTACTGTTGAGCAACTGTTCAGTAACATGTAAAAATATTAGACCTGAGGATGTTCTTACTGCTCTCCTTTGTCTTTTCAACTCAAGAGTTTAATTTTCTCCTTTATTTGCATTTTTCAAATTGTATAAAAAATAGCCTTGAACTACCATCAACACAAAAAATATTTTGCTGAGTAATTTTTTGCACCTCCTGTTGACCTTATTGCACTTCTGTTCATATTCCTCCTGTCCTGCAGAGTCAGCTGTACAGCTCTGCTTTGGCACATTAGGAAATGTGCTGTTGAGATTCTGGCTGCTTTAGGCAGAAACACACTGAGGATCTCGTGTGGTCTCCTTGTAAGGGTAACACCCTGTGCATTATAAGAGTAGTTTATAATTTACATCACTAAATGGACATGGAGTTAACTTTGCCATTCAAACTGTACTAATTAGTTTTAGGACTCAATCAAGGGAACAGGAGGTGATGGACTAATACAGTACATACTTGTAAATGCCAAATTTTACCTAAAGTTTTGGCAGAATTCTAAAGTATTTTCTTTGCAAGTAAAGTAATACAGATTTTTATGAACATTTATGCTAGCAAAGTTAATGCAAATATGTCAATGGAAACAAAATAGAAAAATTACAAGCAGTATAATTATAATATGAGGCTGGGTGAGGAAATATTTTTCTTCTCTGTGTGGAGTAACTAATTTGAATACTACTGCAGAGACTAAATCAAGTATACCCCAAAGTCCTTGGCACAGGGTCACATCGTGACTTAAGGAGAAACTGAGAATTCTGATAAAAGTAAAAGTTTTCAATCACACTTTTTGTTATGCCATGGAAAGCCTGCTTTGAGGAGAGGGAGATAGATGGAAAATTAGGAGTGAAAGATTCCTGTGCAGTATTCTGTGCCAACTTCTACCTAGTAAGATATGCAGGAGCATCTATTGCCTTAATTTTGCGTTTCTTCTTACTGATTATAGCCTGGCATGAGATTTTATGCTGCAGACATATGGCAGAATGGCTAAGATGAAGACACCTTTCAATATTTTGACAGGAGAAATTATTTTGGGGCTTTATAATTATGTTAAGGAAATCAATTACAAGTGCAGAAAATGTAGCATTAACTTCAAAATGGGCAAAAGTTTGTGTTAAAGTTCTGAGCTTTGGAAGAATAAAACATTCACATATGCTTAGTTTTGCTATATAAATAACAATATGATTTCAATTAAGGCACTTTAACGAAAGCAATCTGAGGTAAGGTTAAGATGGATTTGAAAATGAATTGCCTTCCTCTTTCAATGATGTGGTTTGAGATGGATGGAGAAGTGTTTTTTTCTTGCTTGCTGACTCTACTTGGCACATACTTTAGTGAGGAAGTGACTGAGATTGAGAATGGTTTTAAGGAAAACCAGAAAGCAATCAAACCTGGTCCGTATCTCTCACACTTTGGTTTTCTAAAAGTGTGATGTTATATTGTTGCCAATGGCTGGATGTGCAATGTGGATTGGCCCTCTGATTTGTCCTGATGCTCCAGAGCATCTTCTAGTTGGTGATACAGGCTGCTGTTTGGAATTTTGGAGGCTCCAGCTCTGCACTCTGCCACTGCTCATCACTATTGTTTTTACCAAGATGATTAAGCAGTTTTTCCCAAGAAAATCACCAAGATTCAAGTTTCACTTATTTCTTTTATTAATTTACCTTGATAATAGTCTCTATAACTGCAAAATTATTCATCACTAATATAATTGTATTATTCATCATTAGAATAATAGCTGCAGAGCCTTACATCAGGGAACTAATACAGTATAAGTGGAAGCAAGCCAACTTAACTGTATGTCACCTGAATAATTTCCACAATAGTTATTGTTATTGTTGAGTCAGTCAAGTAACTCATCAAATACTGCTGTGGTATCTCTTCTAACACTTTGAATTTTGGAGGTTTCAAGCTTATAATTTGGCATTTGCCCCTTCAGTTGCTTTTGCCTCACCTCTGTTCCTATTGCAAAGCTGTTAGTCATCCTTGTTGCAATGAAGAGTGAAAAACTCCTTTAACTTCTGACCTACACATATGGTTGTAGGCTCTTTGGGTACTCTGTTGGTTATTAGGTGTGTTGGGATGCTAATAGGTTAAACCATAATTCACTATTGACCTGATTTTACATTCTGAGGCTAAGGCGTGTTTGTGCATCAGGTGGCCTGTACAGAGATTATTTTAGAGATTGGGGCTTGCTTATTTTTTAATCTGTTCTGTGCATTGGTAGCTAAAATCCAAAAGGTTGAACCAGGTTATGAAGAGATGTAGCAAAATATATAATTTATTTTCAATGAAACTTAAAACAGTGTTGATTAAAAAAAAAAACCCAAAACCTTGTAGCATAGAAAGTTCATTATGAGGATTTTGTGGGAGGGGTATGGCAGAGGGCTTAAAACACTGGATTTTTGTCATTGTCTCCTTGTAAGCTCTCTAATACTTCCCAATCCCTGCCACTGATGACCTTTGCTTAGGGAGTTGGATGGCAGCCCTTGACAGAGCCTTACAGCCAGAACACAGTAATGACAGCTGAAAAATCACCCATATATCAGAAAAAATAAAAAGGGGAAGGATGATATTTCCCTCTTTCTTCTCCCTCTTGTCTGCTTTCAGGTGTCAACTTGAAATACAATTTTTAGCTCTTAAAATATAGAGGTAGAGAATATGTACCTAAGTTTTAAAAGCTAGATCTGATCTTCACATGATTTCAAATAAGCTTTTCCCACTATTCTGTAAATCTGCTCCAAATACATATGGACAGCATAGAGGTAGTGACATTAGGCTTCCTCATAAAATTAGAAAGAGTCCTCATTTAGGCCTTTACTTGGTAATTTTTTTTTAATTTGCAAAAATACTTCAAAAGTAGACAGCAGTTGTTTTCACTTCATGAAGGCTGTTCATTTTTTCAGAAAGCTGAGTGCCTGTGTAGGGGACCTCACATTTGGCTTTTTCAATGGGTGGGAAAGAGGTTCCCAAATTCAGTGAAGTTCACTGACAAGTAGACATGTTGTTTTCTTTAGTATTTTTTAAAATTCTTTTTAGTATTTCAAGCATTTTAACTTTGCTTCTTCATCTTAACTTTCTGAAGGCCTTAGAAATAAATTTTCATGCAATTTTTTATGCTTATTCAAGTAAAGTTATTGAATAGTCCCAGAGTAGGTATCTAATAAAGACCAGATTTTGATATATAGAGCTAGAAAAATAGAATCAATAGAAAGTATTTGCTGGATGCTATTAATGGTATATCACACCTTGTGTTGATTTTGTGTAAATTTTAGTTTTCACAGCTGCAAAACTGAAACACAAAGGAAAAGAACTTTTGACTCTACTCTTACTTTTCAGTGTCACTTGCAACTACTCAGCCTAGTATCTTGGAATGTAAAATTCCCAAAGCCTTGGATAAGCTTTTGGGAGAATTGGATTAAAAAACACATGCAAAAATTATGTATTGTATATAGACATATGTATTCATCTGAATACTAAGAAGCTAGATATATTTGTTAAATTAATATACAGCTCCTGGATTTACACCTCTGTGTTGTTAAATAGGGTGGATATAGATGGATGTTGAAATATGCTGTAGTTATGGATTTGATTTATAAGCGAAAACACTTTTTCTAAAGAAAAAAAGGACTTTTTAGTGATTTTTATCTCTTGCTTCTGTTTAATAACAGTAACTTGAAGAGTAGTGTGAGACTATCATGACACTGAAAAATAGTATGAAATTATTTAGATGAAAATCAGACATTTGTAGTAAGACTTAACTCCTTCAGTCATAGGGGAAAACTAATCTGCATTAAAACCTTAATGGAATATTGTCAATAACGGGTTCCACTGAGATTGTGGTATGGTATAGGAGTGTTTGTTGCTGGTGAGAGAGATGGTATCCAATTTGTGCCCCAACACATATTCAGGCAAGTATTACCTTGCATGTCCTCCCTCCAGGGAGGTTCAGAGAATGTGTGATCATTTAATGTTATCTCTCTGAGAAGATCCAGTAATCTAAGTTTCCTCTTTAACAAGGTCTGGCAGCTCTTGAATAAGTATCTCCATAAGAGGTGGAATCATCATCTGGAATGATAATCTTTCACCCCTGACTAGGGAAAGATACTGTCTGACTAATTTACACCCTTGATTTGGTTGTTTAAAAACAAAGGAAAATGATTTACCGTTAAAATTGATGTAAATTGTGTGAATTAAAATAGCGCCTGAAGGTGTTCTACCTTAAACTAGAGTTCAGGGTAGTAAAAATTCAAAATGCAACAGAGAAGGCAGGGTTGGTTGTTTCCCAATGCTGTCTGATAAAAACGAGGTTATTTGAGTTAGAAATGTGTTGTCTATGAGTAACTGTTGCCCTGCTGGGAAAACTTACAATTCTAGATTCTTGTAATGAGGACTTTTGCCATTTTAGCCAAATAGGCAACTAGTCAGCATTCACAGAAAATATCAATACCAATAAGACAATGTTTAGAAGCCAGATGTGAGACTATAGCAGTAGGATAAAAATTCTGTACTTCCCTCTCCTGGAACCTGTCACAGGTGCACAGGGACACTCATATACATCCCTGGAACTAAAAATGGATGTAGTTGGATAACTATGAAGTCGTTTGGTTTTTGCCCTCTGGAATTTGAATGTAACTTTGAAGTTTTTATTAAATGAGACCTTTTTTTCCCTCTCTAACTGTTTCATTAAAAGGAAAGCACTATGTAGGTATGTGGAAGAAGATAGTAGAAAAGAAAATGCAGACTTGGGAAAATATCTGGAAAATTGCCAAATGACATCAAAAGTAGGATGATCATGAATCCAGATGTGTTTGACACAAATACCTTTTTTTTTTTTTTTTTACCCCACTATAATATAATTATTTTTTTAACCAAAGCTTTCTACCTGTAGTCTTATGTCAGATTTCATTCATATGAACAAGACTACAGGGAGTTATTTGATTTTAGAGGCTTCCTTAGTATTCATAGGATAATTTAAGTTGGAAAGCACCAAACAGGGTCAAATTTTATTAGGTCATTTGATGCTCTGTCCAATTGAATGCTGAACATCTTCAAGGATGGAAATAACACTGCTGCTCTGGACTCTTGTTCAATTTTTTAGTAGTCTTATGGTTAAAAGTTTTTATCTATGGATCTCAAACCCACATGGGGAAGCCCGACATAGTGGGTGCCACTCTGCCTTGGTTCACAGACCTCTGAGTGTCCTGCCAGGCTAGCACTGAATCCTCAGATGGGAAACTAAGGCAAGGACAAAGACAAAAGGCACTCTTAGTCTCAGGAACAGTCCTACAGTTTAATGCAGAACCTACACCTTGGAGTCCTGACGAGAGTAAGAGACTGAGCACGTGGCTCTGAGTGGTTTTGTGTCCTTTGGGAAAGGGAAGCAGGGAGGTGAGGGGTCACCTGGCCAATGGAGACTGACCCAGGGGGAGATGAGGCATAGGTGGTGTCAGGTGAGGGGAGCATAGGGATTTCTAGGAAAGGTAGTGCTATACAACATTTTGTGTGTGTATATATATATATATATAACCAAAACACCCAGTGCAAATATAACAAAACTACTTAGTGCAATACAACACCTCACAGTTTATGTGTTTTGCCTCTCATTCTGTCACTGTGCATTTCTGAGAGGAGACTGAATCCATGCATCTTCACAGATGCTTTCCACTGCTAGAGAACACCAATGGTTTCCTTGACTGAAACTCCATGTGTGGGCACAGTGCTCCAAATGCAGTCTGAATGGAAGGAATTCTATCGGCTGGATATGTTCTTCTTAAGGCGGCTGGGTATGACTGTCTTTGCTGCAAAGCCATATAGAGACCAGGGCTCAACTTTTTATCTACCAAGTCTCTCTCTTTCTACAATGTTGCTCTTCAGCCTGTTCTGTTGCTTCTAGATGTAAGACTCTGTCAAATGACATCTGGGTGTTTTCGTGGTCCCTGAAAAACAACTCTGCCCTCCTGTATGCCAACTACTGCCCTTCATTTATTAAAGTTTACAAAGCTGACCTTGAAAGAAGTTTTTTTGTTAAGAATGACAGTTAGATTTAGTACCACTCTGAGGAAGTGAAAATCTCTAGATAGCTCATGACGTACTTTGTACTTTCCTTCAAGGCTTTATTATGGAAAGAATGACATTGATTCTCAGTAGAGTTGTGTGATTGAAGCAGAAATTACATTAGACTAAGTTTCAGGTAAAAGGATGATACAAATATGCAATAGAAATGTTACTGGTGGTATAAAGAAAGAACAAATGGAAATGTTTCAGTATGAAAGCATGAGTGAAAATGGTAAAAGATGAGATAAGAGATGTGTTGGTGGCACCTAGATCTAGAGATTTACACATGTAATGATGTATTAAAAAGTTACAGTAACAACTCTACAAATGAACTTCAAAGTTGTGGTTGTAAGCCATTTGTTTTAAACCCTTCAACTTTGACATGAAGTCCAAAGAGAATTATAAAAATATCCCACACTCACCAGTTTTGAAAATTTTCTGACGATATCATTAAGTTGGAATCTACTTTTACAGCTAAATGTTACAGCATCAACAACTGCTGATTTTGATGCTGCTGTCATTGCTGTTAAAATTACTTCATATGTATGTGTAAAAAAGTCTTCATTGCAAGTGAATTGGCTGCATCATTTGTTGCAAGTTATTTATTTGACTTTGTTGTTTTCCCAGGTTTTGTACCTTGAAGCAGTCATTAATTCCCATCTTGGGAAAAGAGAAACAGGAGAGATTTTACATATTGGGATAGATAATCAGTGAAATAACAGCATTGATGATGATTTTTTTTCCCCCCTGGTTCCAGATCATCCCAAGTACATTTTAAAGTTTAATTAGAATTTATTGATGCCCTTGGTTTAGACTATCTTTACCAAATCTAAAGAGATTGTTCTCCAGCAGCACCTATATTCAGTATGCCATGTGGGTTGTAATAAACAGTACTTTTGTAGTCACCTTCATGTAGTTCAGTGCTAAGGAGAATTGTTTCACCAGGATTTTTCTCCTCATCTTTTTGTTCTTTGTTGACTGTGGCTCCATTTGCCTTCCTGCTGTTCCATTTAGCACTCCATTAATGTCCCAGCTGCTCTGCTTCTGCTGTCCTTAAGATATGAGACAGAAAAAGGGAATGCATGAAATCCACAGAATGAGTTTCTGTCAATGGAAAGGGGCAGAAGGCTGTGGCAACCAGGAGTGAAGGCCTGTTGGAAACAAATGACAGATCTGTAAAACCTGTCTGATCTCTGCAGAAACAGGCACGGTACTTCTGCACTTCGGAGAGTGTTTATTTTAGTCACGAACAAACACCACTCTTTTGCTACTCTTGCCATGTGTTTTGTCTTATTCCATAAATACCCTGATAAAGGGGCACTCTGACGTACTAGACAAGTACTTCAGACAAGAAAATAGGACAGCAAAATTTGTATCTGTGTAGCTTGGTAGTTCCCAAGCTAAGAAAAATCATTTGTTGAGATTCTCACAAGTGAGTTATTTTTTTTCTGTTGTTTTTATTGTTGTTTGTAATAACCTTATTAGAAGCTAACATAACCCAGACTTTGCACTTTTTTGTCCAAGGAATGCATATGCTAACTTGCTTGGCAGCTCTGTTAGTTGCTGTCTAAAATAAGTAATATGACAGAAAAAATTTCTGAAATCTGTGTTTTGAACAGCTATCACCTTAACAAAAACTCCTGCTGTGATTCCAAGACATGTGGATGTGATAATTTGCAGTGAGGTTTTTGCACCTGGTTAGCTGTCACTGTGTTGACAAAAGAATGGAAGTGAAGGCTGCTCCTGTGCATTTCTATAGCTGGTTATTTTTTCTGTTTTTATCACATAAGGGTTTGCTAACAGCAAACAAGCCATGGTAAATATTATTTTAAGTAGTGTAGATGAATATTGATGATGGTGATTGTGGCAGAAAGCATATCTGTGGAAAATTTGCCCCCATGACTTAATTAGGAAGATTCTTCTCTTTTTCTAATGCCATAATGAATTCTACTGCATTACAAGGAGTATATGCCTTTATATTAAAATGTCCTTGCACCCCTTGTTTTCTGCTTTGAAGACCCATTCAAAAATTTATGCATTTTTCGATAACACTTGATTTTTATTTATGTGTAAAAAGTGTAAACTTGCAAAGCACTGTAAGTCTATGTTTTTAATTCAAAAATCCCTTGACCAGTTTCCTTTAACCTTTCCAAAAGCATGCTTTGATTGTTGAAAGAATAAATCTGGAAGTTTGAGCCAAAGCTGTAAATGTATTCCAAAAAAAGGTTCTGTAAAAGAAAGCAGTTGCATCTCCTTCAACACTGTAAAATTATAGTGAAACAACAGTGGATCCTTGCCCACTCTTCTGCTCAGTTTGATAAGAATCATGGCAAAATAGAATTCTCAGAGAGAAACAGGAAGGCTTGCATTAAATTATGTGTGACTGACACAATAGATAATAGGTGATAAAAAAATTCTGGTATGATGCTATTAGAGGGGGAAAATAAGCTTATCCTAAAAATAACTAAACCTTTCCTAATAACTGTTTTTACTGCTTTTACAAGAAAAATGACCTTACTACATTAAGTTCAGGACCTAATGATGCTGATATTTCTTTAATAGGAGTTTTCCTCCAAGATATCTGGTAAACAAAGTTAGTGAGTTCAATATTAGTTCATTGGAATCAAGCATCAAGTTAAAGCATCTGAATCTCATGCTTATGTTTAATTTTTTCCCCTGACTAAGAATCCACATTTATGCTTTGAAGTGAGGTGGGTTTATTTTTCTTTACAGTGAGGATTCCCAAAACCTACCTGTGGCCCTTCTAACCTGGACTGTATGACTCTACATATAAATTTTAGGAAAAGGTTTTACTGAGAGGAAAAATTTGATAGTTAACTTTCAAATAAAAGGTTAGAAAAAAAAACCCCAAAAAATTATAAACAGCTTTCTGTCTATCCTGCATCTTGTGTCTGGACTTGCCTGTAAGGTTTAATGTTTTTTGTATTCCAGCAAAGCCTCTGTGTGCCTATGGTGTGTAGTTCACCAGGAAGGACCGGATTGGGTTTCCTTCTTGTTCCACTCAGAAATGCCTTAGTTTCTTTACAGTGCTGGAGACTTTTTCCATCCTTAGTCTCATAGTCTGCCTTTTCCCATGTCAAACTCAGTGTGCCTCATCCTGATCTAAAAAGCTTTTATCTCTTAGCATCCTCTGCAAAGCAGAAGTAATTTATTACTCCATCATGAGGGCTTTCTGTGATTGTCTCATTTTGTACCCATTTTGAGTGGATACGAGTTTCAAGCTAAGAAAAAAACCAGATGATGTCCATTGTATTGATTTCTCATTGCTATTTCTATACTCTAAAGACAGATGTCTTAATTAAATGTTACACTTTTTCCATATGTAGGAAGCCTTAATTGGCCTTTGTAACATATTTTAGGATGCATGAGATGCAGCTCATTATATATCATAAAGGTATTAAAAGACTTCCAAATGTCACAGGAGACGCAGAGGAAAGGCTTGATATTAGGGGAAGTATTGCAATACAGATGGTCTCACTCCTAAAAGTACATCACATGTATTAGGCTGTTTCATCCTGTCTCTTTTCTTTTGCCGTGTGTACATTAAGCTTTCTTTTTCAAGTCTCTTCAGAATATTCTGTCTGTCTCAGCTGGTGAGTGAACATGGTTTTCATTGCAAGGGATGGGGTAATAAGGGAAAGCCAATATTTGCAAAACATCCTTTTGTTTTCATGAAATGTGGTGTCTGCTCCTGTCTGGACAAAGGAATTCAGATCATCCCAGTAGTCATTTTTGGACCCAGATCAGATTTCTGCACCTGATATTTGCTGTAAAGCCAAAGCTTAATTTCAGTTATAGATGCACAGTTGAGTGTAATAGTGATGCATGTGTAATAATGATGAGGTTGTTTGAAATTACATTTAATGCAGTTGAGATATTTAACCTTGCATCACAGGCAAATTTTAAAGGATCTAGGGTAATGGTGCTTGCAAAATCTTCTGGACAATAATGGACACACTGGGCAAGAGCATAACTAACTATAGGAAAATAATGTAATTGCATCTCCTGCCTTGCTCTTGTATTTGCTTAAATGGGTAATTTTTGCTGAAGGCTTTAACTGTTGGCAGCTGAAATCAAGTATATTGTGGGGAATCTTGCACTACCTCATAAATGAATATTTGAAGTCAGTGACAAGTAAGCCTGCAAGGTTAAAAGAAGCAGAGATTGCTACAGAGCCAACCTCAGATTAAATATTCTCTAGGTTTAATATTTTGATTGCTACTGAATAATCAGCTCATAAGTAACCACATCATGGTGCTCCGTTAGGAGTCCTTTTAGTTGGCACTGGTTTTCATATCATAATATAATTGATAGCTTCTTCTGTCAGAAATCACTAGGCAGCCAAATAAACAATATGTCCTTCTGTCTGTTCAGGAGTAGTGTAATGTTCAGAAATATTGATCCCTCATGCCAGATAAAACCATAATGAGGATAATAGCAAATGAACCAAAAGCTGCTTCAACATGTCTCATCTATTACCCAGAGAATTATAAAGTTAGTACCATATTGACCTTCTTGTGACATGTTAAAAGTTACTGCTGCCAGTTTAGTATTTTTAAATGGCTGCCCTTCATGGGGGAGGGGAGGGGAAGAGGAAAATATTTAGCTTTTCTGTGACTGGTTTACTTTTTATTTTTCTCCTCCCCATTGCTGATTTAAATGTGAATACTCAGCAATAAGACATCAAAGTCATCTTAACAGAGGATGGCAAAAACATCTTGTTGGCCAAAATTTTCCCATTATGGAGATTTTGGCAGCTTTTGGTTTGTCACCTGCCCTTTTGCCCCTTTCCCCTCCTTTGTTTAATTCCTAATTAAGTGAATGTTTGACCTATAGCAGTATTCTAGACTTAGGAGTCTAGAACAGGAGACTGTCAGAAATAATGCAATGTCAGTCCTCTGAGTTCACTGCTCATTCTTAAAATTTCTCCCACTGAACTTCAATTTTTACTGAAATTCTATTCAGTTATAGAGAGCTTATTTCATGCTAATTATGAATTAAAAAAAATCCATCTGAAGGGAATAATATAGAATGACTGATTAAAAATTAAAAGATTAAAAGCCTTTCCATGAAATAAGTGCATTTAAAAATTAAAATACGTAATCATCTAAGTTTTGACTGTGCCCAAAGAGCATCTAATAATACTAGGAAAATGTAGTTTGGTACATATTATTAAACATCCAGTGGCTTTGAGACAGTAAGTAGATGAATAAGCTGCTAATGGACATTATTCTCAACTCATTGCATGGATTGTATTAGTGTTATCTGGAGTCTTGCACTAATACTGAATGCTGCAAAGAACCTTTAATTATGCCTTTGCTGCTAAAGAAAGGAATGGCCTTGGAGAATCAGGCTTAAACTTGTCATCGGCATGTTTGCTTCCTGCCAACTAGCACTCTTCCAGCTGCTGCCTGGGCACAGTCCTTGTGAGCTCTTTCCAGCACAAAGCTGGGCTGTGGCTACTTTGGGATATTTTGAGCAGAGGACAATGAGCCATGTAGGTATATACTACTGCTATGGGTGCAGCTATTTGTGCTGCTTGGTTCCTAAGGGGAGTCCCATGTCTCTTATATTTAGTAGTGTAGCAGTAATCTTTGTGCTACAAAGTTTTCTTCACAGGCCTTTAAAAAAGATTATTGGAATTAATTGGTAAAGTAAAAATATTGGTGCACATCTCTTTTTCTTTTTTTCATTTGAACACTCAATAAGTCACGTGAAGGAAGCTAATGTAACACCGCAAAGTATTCAGATTTTAAAAACTTCTTTACTTTGAACTAGATATTTTTATGTTTTTAAATTCGGCTTGGATTTAAACTGGTTTTATCAAAAATTCCAAATTAGATTCAAGGAGCCTCTTGATTCTTTACTGTCATTAATCCTTTTCTCCTCACATATCCCCATCTCTATCAAAATCTGCCTCCAGTGCAATATACATTAACTTACGTGTGCAGGGCCCTACAAAGTGGATTCTGAGAAGGCCAAAACCAGTGAGATGGGCAACATAAATCAAAGTTTCAGCTCAGATTACAAAGCTGTTTATGAATTTTTTTTGCATTTTAACTTAGCATTTGCACTGAGATGTGAGTCTTTTAGAGGTGTCTCATTTCTCCCATAAACTGAGACTTTTTGGCCCAGGCCTGTTACTAAAATGAGAGTTCAGAAAACTGCTTCCAAAGTTTCACAGCTAAGGGCAGTTTTTCTTGTCAATACCATTAATAGAAACTCATGGAGCCAAGCTTGCACAAAGCATTACCCTCAAACTTGAAATAGCTAATTGGTAAAGTCTGAGAATAAACTTCTTCTTCCCTGCGGTTCACTTGACTTGCAAGTAAAGATCATTCTGCTGCAAATACTGAGCTAGCACTTAGGAAATGGAACTTTTTAAAATATTCCTACCTCTTTGAGTCTGTGTTTGGATTTTTTATTTATTTATTTATTTATTAAAAATCTGCTTATCACCTTACTTCTTGCAATTTCTGGCATATTTTCAATGGTAGCTTTTTAGCTAGATGTGTTGCATGGGAATTTTACTAGAACTATTTCTGAATTATATACTGTCTGGAATCTAGTTTCAAGTATATCTGAAACAATAGCATGGATATGGCCATGATTGATGTCAGAATTTTAGCTGGGCTGTATAAGCATACAAACAAGTGCATAGGTACCTCTGAGATTTAGATTTTTTTTTTTTTATACAACTATGAAACTCTTTGTGTTTGAGTTGCATGTATGTTTTTGGTTTTGTAGTGGTATCTCCAAATAATCCAACTGTATGATAGCTAAAGTAGTAAATGAGAGAATAGTTGTGTGATTGTAGCCAGTTTTGATCCCCAGTTTGAGAAAAGCCAATCCATACTGTGCTTTGTACATAAATTTTGGAAAAAAAGTTCTTATAATACCTTCTTGATAAAATTCTCATTTGTGTTTACATTATTCTGGTTGGTTTTTTTCAGAAGGAATAAATGCATCAAACTGAGCTTTGCATATTAAGCTTTTGAACAGTCTGTTGTGCTGTTTGTAACTCAATGTAAAAATATGAATCAAACAACATACTTGTGTAGGCTGAAGAGCTGTCTAAACAGAACTATTTCATTATTGCTTGAAATGAAACAAATGTCTCTGTTACAGTGATATAGGTTTAATCTTGCATGTGCATGCTTTGTTTTATTATAATCTACTAATAAAGCTTTCTGTTGCACATTTTTTTTTTTTGTGAATATACTGTTGGGTAAAATGATATCCAAAAATAAAGTCCATTTCTTTTAAACAGGAATTTTTTTTGTGGCTTTGGGTTGGAATTAATGGGCTGTTCTAGCTAGAGATTTTCTGAAGTAATGACCCTCTAAAAATCAATAGTATTTACTTCAGTTGAACCAACAAGATACTTCTAGACAACTTTCTACTAAGTTGAGCTTCTTTATGATAACTTTCCTGTGTTAATCTCAGCAATTCCATGTTGATTTTTCAGTTATAACTTAGCAAATAAACATGTAATACTGGTAGCAAGTGACAGTCCTCTGCAGCACTGATGGAGAGACATGTCTTGATATATTCAAGGCAATCCCCATGGAAATTTGAGATTGTAATAGAACAGAAGAGAGAAACAAAAAATGGATTACATTAAATGAAATTATTTAGAATACCCTTAAGGCCCTTAACAGCATTTGAGAGAGAGAAATCTCAAGTGTAACAGTGTCTAAAGGGTAACAGTCAGATTAATTTTTTTCTTTTCTGAAATTTCATATTAACATCACATTATTCACATGTAATGCAAGTTTTTAGAGAAAGCCGTGGCATTCTGGGAAATCTTCAGGAATGTAGAGGTTGTTAAATGAAGCTGTGTTTTTTTCTTGTGTTGATATTACCCAATGGGAGCTGCGTATTTATGGTAGTGTAGGAGTTGAAGTCATATTTTTAGAGAATAATATCATCTCTTCTGAAACCAAAACACTCTTTCAAGTGATGCCAGGAGAAAGAACTGTGAAACTTGAAGGTTGCTTTTTTCCCCTCTGATTTTATGAACTTTATTTTTAAGATGAAGTATTAAGTACACTTTGAAGTGAAAGGAAGCCAAGTTTGATAACTTAGAAGCCAAGTACTATAAAGGGACACCACCCCTCCTGCCCTGTGACCCTTCAAACTGGGTTTTTCTTCAATGACAGTTGTATGTTTTTAATAATTCTGAGAACCAGATTGTAACATTTTGAGCTCTAAACTGAAAGATGCTTTTGTCCCAATTGCCAGATTACTAGATAAAAACCCAGGAAAGCCACTTTTTCATAGCACTTAGACCATTTGATCTTCACAGTTATCTAAATATAGGCACAGGCAATCTTAGCAATCACATCTGAGACACTCAGAAGTGATGAGAGGGTAAGGGATGAGACAGTTAGACGTTCAGACTTCCTTTTCAGTTGAGAAAATCATATCTGTAATACTTCAAAACATTTCAGAGTCTATTGAAAAGCTGGTGAAAATTAGGTGCCAGTCCTTGCATCCTACTTAATTTCCTGTGTGAGGACTTACGTTGCTGTTTTGCAAGGTTATTCTTTACTGGATTGTACTTTGTGTAAAGCACAGAAATAAGGTTTACATGTATTGTTGAACAATTGATCATCTTTCTTTGGAATTTTAGTTTTGACATTATATTTTAATTTCTGTTGATGGTACTAAAGAGATGGTATTTTTCNAAACAATTGATCATCTTTCCACATAGCGTCATCCATGGTATTTTAGTTTTGGCATTATATTTTAATTTCTGTTAAGGGTACTAAAGAGATGGTATTTTTCAGGACGAAAAATCCCAAGGAGGTGTTTCTTTAACCATTGTCCCATCAGGGTGTTTGCAGTTTATCTTAATTCTAATGATATTCAAATAGCTAAATTCTAATGATATTCAAATAGCTAAATATCTTTTGACCTAATATTTCTTTTTTTAATTGCAGAGATGTTGATTTTTATTGGTCTAGGTATATATCAACTTTTTTTCTAGTTGGAGTCAGTAGCTACCTTCTCCCATCACCCACAAAAGCCTATTTCAAAAACTCTTGTTTCAATCTGTGAAAGAAGGCAACAGTTTGTGTATGAAGGGAAAGAATCTTGCTTCAAAACCAGGAGGCATTTGTCAGTCCTTGAATTTTGGGCTTTGAGATTGTCAATGTCACTAAAACGAGGAGAAATGTTGTTATTAACTACTGGCCTCAATCATAGTGAAGCCTATACTCAAACTCATTTTTTGCTATCAGCAGTTGAGGTACTAGTGCAAGAGAACCTGTGGAGAAACATTCCCATCAGCCAGGCACAAGATAAAGGAGGAAGTGCCATAGAGGGAATGTAGATAAGAATATTCCACTGATGTCTCCTCACATCCTTAGAAGACACCTGTAAAATTGGGGTCTCGGAGCTTCGGAGTTGTGATGATGAAGGGAAAAAGAGGCAGCAGCAGCTGAGAAGTAGTGGAAGCAAGCAAGAACAGGGACAACACGTGAGGACGTGAGCAGCATGGGGACTCTAGGAGAGCAGATGTTGTTGGGAGCTTCAGAAGTTGGCTGGGATCCCTGAACCCAACCTCAGTGGTCAGCTGCTGGTGCAGTCATTGGCCATAGACACCACTTCAGGCATAGGAAAGAGTAGGGGAGAAATTGGCTACCTGGGAAAAGTAGTAAACATCTTCCTAGCTCTGAGATCAAAGGACTTTAAGCCTTTGGATGAGAGGAGGCAGGGAAAAGTTGGCTTTACTGCAAGGAGGTTTGATGGATCAGGCTACCTCTTATCAGCAATAGCAGCTTCGTGACTTGTTTACTGAGAAAAGAGCCTTTACAAAGAAACTGGCTGCCACTTGAGCATTTCTCTGTAGAACTCCAACAGTTCTGAAAATTCATGGATTATAAAAACTGGTAGGGTCTGAACACGATACAAAACATAAATTTAACATATTTTAAAAGGCTGTCATGATTTTTTTTCCTGTATTTTCTTACAGTGGAGTGACACTGCATTAAATCTTATTTTAATGCTCTGGAATGGAAAAAGTACTTGTCAGCATTATTTGTTTCTTTTTACTGTGTACACCATATGTTTTAGAAACACATTGTTTAGAAATATGGAGGGGTTGTGAATATTGAAAGCTTACGTTTTTATTTATTTATTATTTTAAGAAAAGTGTTGTTAGCACCTAATAGCAATATCTGAGCATAAGTGTAGCAGGGCAGGAAAGAGAAAGTACTTGCTACAGTAAACTAGTAGAAGAGGAAAGTCTCTGCTTACCTGTTTGCCAGTTGAAAGGTTGTAAAAGAGGAACTAGAGCAACACTGTGGCTTGGGCAAGTTCATGTGGTGTGACATCTAACTGTGCAAATGGGTCTGAATATAAAATTCAGAGGTTTTAATAAACAATGCCATTACCATATATATTAATTTGTGTGCAAAGACACAGAAATTTTATGGAAAGTTGTGTGTGCAGTTGGCAAAAGCCAGATGAGTATATATCTGTATTCTCATGTCTTATGATCAATTGCTATTTCTCTTCTACCAAATGGTTTTCTTCTACTGCTTTTTTGCAGGTTTGTTTATTCAACCTATTTGCATATAAATGTATTTTTGTAGGACTCCTGCTCTTATGAAACTAATATCTAAAACTGTAGAAATTTTTGTCCCACTTTTATGGAAAAGTAAAAAAAAAAAAATAGGTATTAAATATGTGGGTGAAATTGTGTGTAAGAATTAACCCTGACTGTGCAACGTATTCAGTCCCTTTTTTAAACACCAAAAGGCACTTTCCTGCAATTTTTGTGGCAAGAGCAATTTTAAAACTCTCCCAGCATGGAGTGATGGTACCTACTTAAGGGGATGGGGGTCTAACACACACTGTTTTTTTTTTTCCTGTGGAACTAAAACCAGAAACAAAATGCATTTCTTTGTCTTTAGAGGAAATTAAGTATCAGAATAATCAACAGGTAACATTGTGAAAATGTTTAAGATGACATGCAGTTAGCTGCAAGGATTCAGTTCTTGCTATTGGCAAAAATTTGAGGCATTAACTTATATATACTTACTCCCTTATATTTGTTTCTTATGTAAATATGGGGTTGGGTTTGGTTTGTTGTTTTTTGCTAGTGAAATACTAAGCAACAGCAGGAGTGAGCAATAAGTGGGACAAGGTATGTGGCCATGACCAGTACAGGATATCTAGTAGGGCAGATTAATTGGAAGCAGGAGAGATTCAGTTTCCATAATGGAATACCTTAAGGAATTGTAAAAACAAGTAAGAAATGCAAGATAGGGTCCATATCTTAGTTCTGTTTGTACAGTCCAATGTGGTAGAACTGCTTGAAAGGTGACCAAACAGATTCACAAGAAAGCATTAAGAAAAAAAATGTTTTGACATGTCTTTGAAAAATTTCTGTCACTCCAATTAGGGAGCTGTGGAAATATCACCATTGTATTGCAGGATCTAGTGATTTACAACTGCAAGAATGCAAGAGCAGACTTCATCTTCGGAATTGTTCTGCAAAAATAGATTGTCTTATTCTGTTGTGTGCTTGGTAATGACAAGAACAGCCCCCTGTTAGCAAGTCAGACTCTTGTCAGAACAACTTTTTACAGAAGTGAAATGAAAGCCTTAAAGTAGAAATTCAAGCCCTATATGTATAGTCAAGGATTTGCTGCTGATTCTGGTGAATCGTGCTTTCCTGCAGTGTACATGCCCTTATCTGTCTTCTGAAGTGGGGAACCTGGTGTGCCACTAGTTCTTGTGGATACATTCAAAAGGTCTCACTTTTATATGTTGCAACTTGGCCAAATGCTCTCTGCTGCTTTTCTTAATAAGAAGACAGAAACAGATTTGCAAAAGGCACTGTGCTTGGTTACAGAGTAAGTGATAAAAATAGTTTTATCCTAACTTCAGACTTCTGTAGTTATTCAGTTGTAGAGAACACTGTGCATATTCCTGAGGAAAAAGTTAGTGAGATAAAGATATGACTTACATGCCTGATTTTGAAGGAGTGCTTTGTATCAAAGGAACAATTCGTTATTGTATAAAATTTGCTACCTTACTGTTGCTGAGGCCAACATTAACACAAGGAAAACCTTTACCGAATTGTAAAGTTTCAAAGTTTTCATTATCTGTTTTTATCTATATTATGCAATTGAATTCTGACATGCAGGCATTGTGCATTGTTTCTGTAGAAATCTTGGATAGTACCTAGTAGGGAGAGAACAAGGTCTCTTTGTATGTGTTTGCTCCAAGTGGCCATGATAAGGACACCTCTGAAGATTTCCTTGATTGTGGCTCCTGCTCCTTCTTGGAAGAAGAAATGCAGAAGAGAGAGTGTAACAGATCTTGAATGATTGCTGTTGTGTTGCTGCCTTGGAGCCCTTCAGCTTCTCAAAGATGTTCTCTTGAATTTGCTGCACCTAGGATGTTTCTTGAGCTGTCATGTTTGTCAGTAATAGCATAGGGCAAAGATATATGTGAGGGAAAACATGGGAAAATGACACTGCTGTAGAGCTGCTGAACAAATTGTCTTGTCATTCACTTGGATGTGTATGAACATATACATGCACTGCCTTTCCATTTACTTTAAGGTCTGACACCCTTATTGCAGAGCTTAAGTTGTTCTGCATACATCAGACCATTATGCTTGTAGTACCCTGGCACACTATTGTCATTCTGACTTTGCAGATGGATGTAATCTGAATTTCCAGAATGTATTTTGTTCTAGGGTGTGTATGAAGTCTGTGGCTGACAGGAGAGATTAAAAAAGTAGCTGCCTGCATCCTACTTTTGTACTTCAGCTATTTAGTATGAATAGCTGGGTTTTCCCCAATAGCTGTAGTGTATGCATGATGCTACTGTTTGCCGTCTAAGAAGTTTACAGACAGGAAAGAAAAAAGTTTACAGACAAGTCAATGAAAAAAATAATAACAAAAAATAATAATGTATGAAAACTTCCTCTGCCTTACATGTAGTCAGATCGAACACTCATGCTGGAGCAGGGGATGGACTCCTCCCTCTGAGGAAGAAGCAGTGGCAGAAACAAAAAGTGATGAACTGACTGTAACCCTCATTCCCTGTTTCCCTAAGCTGCTGAAGGGAAGGATGTAGATAATCAGGAATATAGGTAAGCCTGGGAAGGGGGAAGGTGTTTTTTTTAAGGTTTGTTTTACTTCTCATTATCCTACTCTGAGCTTGGTTGGTAATAAATTAATTTAATTTCTTCAGGTTGAGTCTGTTTTGCCTGTGGTGGTTCCTGGTGAATGATCTCTCCCTGCCCTTATCTCAACACTTAAGGTTCCATTACAGTCTCTCCTGTCCAGTAATAGAGGAGTGATAGAGTGACTTTAGTGGGCACCTCACAACCAGGCAGGGTCAAAGCACCATGCAGGTCCTTTCAACACATGTTCTGCTTCTGAGTTTTGTACCACGGGTATGCTGTGACCTATCTGCCACTGTTTATTTTGTTGCAGGGTTTCTGCTATTTTATACCAGCTCAACCTCTGCAGAAAACTGTCTCTGAAACAGCCCAAAGATGTCAGCTGGTAACCTTCTGCATGCTTCCCTAGAGCATATATTTGCTGTCAAATGTGACAACTCAAATAGCCCATGCTGATCAGCCCTTTTTCCTCACTCCCTGGTTCAGCTGAAAGCTTTCACAGAGCAGGATGTCCTGTTCCCACCACTTAGGGCTAAGGCATAGTATTATTTCTGCCTCTTTGTCCCTGTCCCAGAACTTCTTTGCATTGACAGTCTGCATTTCTACTTTATGAAGAGAGCTTCAAGACTTCCTGGCAAAGATCAGTAGTTTCTAATTACATGACATGAAGTACCTAGAAGAGAGTATGGACCATCCTGGAGGTGGTGGATATATCTGAAAGTGTGTGGGGTTAGGCTTCTTGTCAGGGTGCAGTGTGGCACGCGGGTCAGAGAGTACAGTCAGCGGTGCTTACTTGCCTCTTCAGCAGATTTCCTCTGTTTGAACTGAGAGATCTTGGCAGAAAGATGAGGTCAGCTTGTGTCAGAGCCTGGAGAGAGAAGACAGGCAGATCTCTCCATCTAGAGGGGCTCTTAGGTAAGGAGAGAGATGTAACAGCTGACTTAGAGGAAAAGACTGTGTGAAGCATGAAAAGGGAAACCTCAAAGAACCAGAACTGTAGCCAGACTGTCCTTGTGGATTCACCATCCTCGTAATTGTCTTCAGGTCTGGAGCTCTTAGATCCTCTCTGTGGATTAAGTTGTCTTGGAAGGTAGTCGCAGGCAGGTGTGTCCATGCATTGGCTCTGATGTATTTTGGTGCTTGGTACAACAGTCACTTTGGTCATGTCCAACCCTGCCAGGCTTCACTGCCTTCCAGCAAACTTTGTCCAGTATCAAATTAATCTGCTTAGTGGCAAGTAGGTGAAATGCTGGTGAAGTAGCAGCTGTTTATATACAGGATGGCAGTTGATGCTGTCTTTGGATGGGAGTCACATATAAAACAGATTTGGATCCACTGTTGATATTTTTGTCTGTCACTTACAATGTCAGGTGAGAGTTGAAAAGAAATATTTTTATATGAAAACCAGAGGAAACTGTGCAGGAATAAGCTTCATCTGTCCTTTCCAAATTCTGTTTTCTTTAGTGTGGGGTGATATTTTTTAAAGTATTCCAGGTAGGACTCTGTGACCATAATTCAGAGATTTCCTAAAGATTAGACACTGGATGGATGGATAGAGACCTTAGCTTGAAAGAAGCTGGTGGGAACACTGTATTATGTGTCAGGTATGATAGTTACAGGTCAGAGGGGTGTTGATCTGCTTTCAAGGTGGATTTTTAGAAATTTCTCGCTTCTACTATAGTGGTACACACCCATTGGTCCATGTGTTGTCTCTATATACTTTCTTTCCTGGAGTCCTGCAAATCTGGTCTCTTTCTTTGTGCCTTGAAGCTGTTTTGAATCTTTCCACTAAAGCTTCTCCATCTTAACAATGCTAAACTGAAGTGCTTGAAGAGAAGCCTGATTGTAAGAGCCATTTGTTACATTCTATGTCTCATTCTGACTATTGCTGTTCTAACCTTGTAGTAAATTCTTCCCCTCCCATATTAAAAATTTGCAATATTAAATGGAAAAAAAGTAGTGGTTTGAGACTACATATTTAGGGTTATTTTTAGTGCTGATATTCTCCACTGGTATTTTTTTCAGAAGTTGGAATAGCATGAAAAGTATTCTGCAGAGAAAATATGCTTGGATGGGTGTGCCTTTTTGGGACAAAATGAGAGAAACTGCCATGGGTGAATATAACTCCTGACTATCCTCTGACAGTGGAATTTGTTAATTTGGCTGGTTGGACACCCCTTGGATAGGGTTTCTGTCTTTAAGCCATTTATCCCAGTCATTTATCCCAGTACCAATAGCTGTAGTTTGGTAACTGTAGCCTCAATAAATATAAGTAGTAATTTTGTGTATACATTCTATAGGAAGAATAGAAACAATGTCATGTTAATGCAGCAAGCATGTGGGTAGCTTCATTGGGTTTTTAAAAACAAGTAGAAGGTATAGAAATTTGATGATAAATTAAAAATCAATAGCTATAATAGCATGCATCTGTGAACAAGAGTTTGGTCAAAGAGGCGAGTAAAGGTGTGTCGGAATAATTCAGATAGCTCAGTGCCATATGATTCTGAAAGAGGAGGAGAAGACAAGCTCATGTCTTGAATTATACATCAGGGATTTTTGGAAAAATCAGTTGTGGGACAGCTGTGGAAAGAAGAAAACGAGATGTCTAGTAGGAGGAGGTAGATGTACAAAAATGTGTTGAAGTGATACAGGCTAAGATAGCTGATCCTTTGTAATGAAAAGTCAGAGAAGTATAAAGTATCACCTCACAGACATTATATGACAAATTTATTTCCTGACTAGGGCAGTTACCTTTTAATCTTAACCTGACACAGCTGAGCCCAAAGTCGAGAAATCCTTCTTATGTGGCCATACAGACAAGACTTATCCTGACAATTTTCTGTTACTACTTTTCCTATCTAGATTCCTGCTAAGCTTAAAAGCATGCAAAATAAGGACTGAAAAATTGCTTCAGATTTTCCCACTGACTTTGGGTTATAAAGCCCTTTTCCTGAGCATACCAAGAAGTGACTTCCTTAAAATCTACCAATTTCATTCCTAAACTTCCTCAGAAACTAGAAACTAAGCTACAATATCTATCTGTCTAATCTAATTAAAATTTACAGAGATGTGTCTGAACTTCAAGCTGCCTCATCTCTTTGATTTTAATATAAGAATAATGCTTGGAGTTTGGCCTTGTATTAATTTTGAGGTAATGAAAACTAGTAGCAGTATGAAGGTGACAAATGCAGGTAGAAACACTGGAAGTCACTCATATCCCACAGTGCATATGCATTCACTCTTGATCAGCATACATCTGGACCTCCCTTCTGAGCATTCTGAAAATGACAACATACATATGGAGCATTCCTTAATTTGTTTTCCATCTTACATTCCATACTGCTGTGGAACGTAAGACGGAAAACAAACTCAAAACATGGAGTTTAAAATTGAGAAATAGTTGCATTCACTCACATTATTTAACCATGGCTTTGGCAGAAAGTCATGCAGCACAGATACTGAGGAACCATAGTGATAGATGGTGACGGAAGGCAACAGCATAATATGTTTAATATTTCAGTACAGAGTGTTTTGATTGTTAGCTTCCTGGGAGATTGGTTAATTGTGTGTTTATCTCCTGTGTAATTTGTTACTAAATAAGCTTTTAAAAGCATAATTCTGGGAAGGAGTCAGTCTGAATCCGATCCATACTGACAGCATAAAGCCTACTGCAGTTATGCATTAATGCCTAGCCTTCTTTGCTGTGCTTTAATGGAATTGTGTAAAATGGCTTGGATGGAATCCAAAAAGGAACAAATTTTACCAAGAGTTGTTAAGTCTTTTTCTGGGGTTTCGAACAGCTTATAATGGGGAAAGGGATGGAAAGCAGTTTTACCCATGCTGACTAATTACTAAAATTAATATAATTACTCTGCATGCATGTAATGATACTAAAAGAAGCTTTGTGAATTAGCTAGGAGAGCAGGTTTTTTGAAGCAAAGCCTTATACTCCTTCCAGTTTCAAGACTCTTGATTAATACTTCTTCCTGTCAAGTGGTCTGGCCTGGATTGAAAGAGTTAAGTGGTTAATGGTGAGACTGTAGCTTGACCATAAAGTGACTTAATTGGGCTTTAAAGGTTCTCTGATCCAGTCAAACCCCCCATGACTGTATGATATCAAGGGTTGAAAAACTGATAAGCTTACTGTGATAGCTCACATTTGTTGCAAACACTGTGATAAGCTAATTATGCACTGAAGGCATTACAATGGATCTGCTATCATAATGTGTCTCTGCCTTTATGACACATGAAATATCATAATATTTTCTGTAGATGACACAAAAAAGCATGAAAATTCCGTGGACTGTAACATGGGATATAGGAGCCTAATCAGATCAGATGCAGGAAAATTGTATTTAATTTTTTAGTATGTTCTTTGAAGTCTTGTTTTACAGTATATTCCTACTTGAGTACATGGAATAGAGGCTGCTATGTAATCAAAGTAGTGTACATGTTTCCTTAACTAGGTCTGAATCATTCCAAACTTCAAAAGCTCAATAATTCTTGTAATTTGTTTTTCAATTTTGTAGCTGATAGCCCTATAAGAGTGGGTTTTTTTTTCCAGCTGGCACTTGCACAATTCCAAAAAAACAGATAATTAGAATAATGCTTTAAAGTGCGATGTGTAAAAGTATACAGATGAGTGTTTCCCATTTTTGCTTCAAAGTATATATTTTTTTTTGCATTTTATTACATAGATTTTTCTCTGTCTCTGGAATCACTTTTAAAACTGTGTCTTAGAGAGACAAAGTGAAAATATTTATTTTATGGGGGATTTATATACTTTAGATGGAAAAACCAAAACCAAATGTAGTAGATTTCTTGCAGTGTCTGTGAATGCATACCATCTCCCAAGTGGTAAAGTTTGGCAGGCAGGGGAATGGAGAAAACAGCAATAATAATCTTGAAACATTCTGAGTAACCTTTTAAATATATTGTTAAAAAAAAAAAAAAAAAAGACATCATAGCCAGCTGACAACTTTTACAGTTTGGTGAATTTTCTAGAGTGTGCATCCTGGTGTAAAATGTTAAATTGCATATATTTTATTTCCATGAAATCTTGTCTGCTGCACTTGGTCTCCTCCCTCCTCCCTCTGCCCTCATATTCTGGGTGGTGTGAGGAAAAGGGACACTGGCCGAGGCAGGGAAGGTGTTGGCATGTTCTTCCCTGAGCCAATATTGACTGGATGAAGCTCTTGGAGCTCGGTAGCTAACTGCTGCTCTTTTTTCTGTCTTCTCATGTTTTCTCTAAAGCTGGTGAGCATAAAGAGATCTGCAAAAGTGCATAAGCAGCTTTACTTTTCAAACTATATTAGTTCTTCCCAGCTTTAAGCCTTATCAAGTTTCTCTTGATTCGAATCTATCTATAAAGACTGAAAATGGAGACTGTTGTCAAATACCTTCCGTGAAAGTATGCTATTAGTGGGACAAGGAAGGAAATGTGATGAACAGAACATTCTTTAGTCAAAGTTTGCATTGGCCTGTGTGAAATCACACACTGGTCTCATTTGGTCTGTTTCTGGTTTTGTTACTGTAGTCAGTACGGTGGCCACAGAAGGAGCTGCCCAGAGAATGGAGGGATCTGTTCATTGCAGGATGTGGATATTTACAGGACAGAGTTATGGGCTGTGACACACTGGTACAGTCATTAGAATGCACCTCACATGGCCACTTATTAATGCTATTTATTGCTGTTTGGGGATACTGACCTGGGATCTTAGCTGGCTATTTCCAGAAAGGACAGACACAAATGGTAGCTTTTGGCTTGTTAAGTTCACACTCTCCAATTTAGAACTGCAATTTTTTTCACTGTAGTAAGATAATGAAAACAATATTTCCTTTTTTAAGCCAGGATCTGTAATGCATGGCTGGGATGAAGAAACTGGGAGATGAGCAAAACCATTCCTGGATATTTCAGGCTTGCAGATACTTCAGAATTATCTGTTTCAGAGGAGATTCAAGTTACGAGTCTGGTTACTAGTGATCTGTGAAACTGAGTGGCATTTAGTACTTGTCAGTTGGACAAGCTGTTGAGCACCTCACCCCAAAGTCATTACCACTTTTTTGTTCCTTTATGGCATTATCCAATGTTCTTTTCAAGTCTCTTATATCAGTCCTGGTTCGTTTTCTTGTTTGTTTGTTTTTTGAGGAGTTTTTTTGAACTGCAGGCATGGAGTATCTGTGTAATCTCTAGAATTTCATAAATAGGCCTTACAAGACAATGCTAATCTTTACTGAAAAGAATTGGTTGGCTATTCCAAGAATATTCCTTACACAAGACCCCTCAAAATAGTTTTGTCACAAGAACAGTTTAGGTTTAATAGTATAACAAATGGAAAAATACAGTTTAAGGGATAGATGATTTTTAAAATATCTGTATTTTCTTTCTGTTGCCAAAATCTAGTTTTCTGTCTAAGTGTTTCTTTTGGTAAGCCTCTGGTGTGATAGAGCATTTTGACTGCAATATCAATTTACTTGGGGCTGTTTAAATTTTTCTACGTTAAACAAGTTTTCCCTTTTATTAGCATAATGAGAAGTGGAACAAAATTGCTCCTGAAATTGAGAACAGAAGAATGAGATTAGTGGATTTTCAGATAATAGAGAGGATATTTGAGTTAAATTAATCTGCTGGGTTCTATATACTTAAAGAAATTACTATGAAGAGCTGCCTGAAGAAATCTTTGACTTGATTCTCCCCAGTGCAGTTGAGAATAAGATCTGCTCTCAAGCACATCTTCATGGAAAATGTGAAAACTGAAAGTAAGTTCAAGCATACTCCAAGGATTAAATCTGAGAAAGTCATTTTCTACTCAAAGCAGGGATATGTTTTATTGGGTTGTGTGTCTCCTTGTGTGGTGGTAAACAATCTCACTGATAAATAGCAAAGTAGTGGAATGTGCCTTTAATTTCAAACCAGTACATGCTTTTGTTAGATTAAATGGTCAGCTCAAGCACTTTTCTGAATCAAGGCTTGTATGATGTCTTGTTCATCACTGACAGTGTACAGAAAAAGTATTAAAGGTGCTGCAAAATCCACTATATGGCTCATCTGTCACCTTGAAAAGGTTATTCACTTTAAATTGTGACTCACTCAGTTGCAGTTGAGACAGGAGCAGAGCCTGTGTGGTGGCTTGAAAAGCTCAAGAAAGGAAATACTTATTGTCAGTATTTAAAACTGATGCTTATAATTCCAATGCAATTAAAGTGAGTTGAACTTTTTCAGTGATGTCCAGGCTATAGTTCCTGGGCATGCTATATTCCTTGTTTCTGTGCATTTCTCAGCTGCTTTACCTCCTGTGGCAGCTCCAGTGGAGTTAACGTGGTGAACAGTTCCAGCCTGAGTGAGCTCTGAGGAGATGTGCTTCAAACTGTGTGCTGAGGGGCTGATGCATCTCAATGAGGAGCATTGTAGCCAGGAAAAGGCACCTGCAGCTGTGGGCAATTTGTACTGAGAAACCTCCCAAGGTTGTTCATGCTTTTTTCTCTGTACTGAGATCAGAAGAGTCATTGCTCCCATTCCTAAAATGGGAGTAAATGTGGAGTTGTTCACTACTTTTTAAAAAACTCTGAACCAGAATTTGAGCTTTATTCTACTTAGGGCTTTAAATTGGATGTAAAACCCCCCAGTTTTCCTGTCTCAGACTTGCTTAATATTATTTCAATTTTCCATTGAAAAGAGAATACAGAACAGAGTGGAAGAGCTACCTGGGGAGAGAAGCTCAAGTGCACAAATGGACTTATTGCAAATTGTGGTTTTCAGGAGAATTAAATTTATTTGGCATCGTTTGGTAGGATATCTACATTACTTAGCTTGCTCAAAAGTGAAGGAAAAATAATATACATAGTATAAATCTCTGTTTTGGTAGTCTTTACTAGATTATTTTGATGTAAAGCCTCCTGACACACAGACTTGACTATTTCCATTACAGCAAATGCTTCAATCCCAAGTTTTTTATGTAATTATTTTTATTCTAAACTAAATAAGTATATTCTGAGTCACCTATTTGTCTAATTTCTAAATCTGAATAGAACAAAGCTAATTAAAGCTGCTCTCTTTTAGAATTTTCTGCTTAGTCCATGAAAGAGAAAATACTGAAGCAAAAGTTTGGGCATCAAATCTTTGCCTGTTAATTGTATTTAAATTTCATTAAATTATGTTAAGCAATTTTAAAACCTGGCAATGAATGTGCTGAATCATTTTTTTTTGCGTGCACATTTTTCTGCAGACTCTTAGGAGTGTGAGGACTGTTTATATATAATAATTTATTTTGTTGTCTTTATGACCAGGATATATCAAAATAGCCTGACATCTGCTAAAAGGCTGCAGCCTTCACTTTCCTACAAATGTATTTTCTTCTTTGGACAAAAAAATCCCTGTTTCTGTTTGGTAAGCAGCAGGAAATTCAAAACCAGAAAATAAACGAATTCATATACTGACCAGTCGTATTTTCCTTTAGAATTACTATTTTTTTCTCCCCATTTTCTTTGACTTCTTTAAGCCTAAAACTTCCCCCAGAATGTTAGAGGACTATAATGTTGTGCTTCCAATCTATATTGCAAACATATTTTTCCTTGCTGTGAAATTTACTGGTCAGTGCAAAAGAGATACAGCAAAGAGATTGCTGTTGCATGGAAAATAAAATTATGCACTATATGACCCCAACACACATCTTGGGCAAGATATGTGTGTTATAGAAAAGGATCTGACCCCATGAATTTTTACAAAGTTAAACTTCTGGGATATTTGATGTGAGGTTAACTACCTAGGTCTTAATCTCCCTTAAGGAGGAAGGTGAACAGAGCACTGAGTCTGGAAAGCTTTCTGTCTTTCCCCCTCTTTTCTGTCTATTTAAATCTTTCTCTTTTCCCTTTCCTTTCTATAATTGAGAATAATCTATAATAATTGCCCTCTGCTCTTTTCTTTTGTGAAGCTGTCTACGGAGTCCAAATTTTCCTTTCTTCTCATTTGTCTCTGGGAGAGGGAGAAGAATGTCAGTTTGTCCTATTGCAAGACATGGTGTCATTTTCCTTCAGATTTGCAAATTATTCTTGTTATTTTAGTGTTAATAGGAAGCAAAGGACATATGCCATGTACCACAGAAGCCTCTAGCTGTGGATCTAAAATGTAGTGGTAAAATTTAGCTCTTATCTCTTCAGTAGCAAATGTTTTACTGATTTGGTTATCTTGGCAAGATCTTTGTTCTTGAAAGGATATTTAGAAATGTTCCATAATTATTATTATTTTTTAATATGCATTCCCCCCCCCCCAAATGCTACAGTTATTCTCATGTGAATGAATCAGAAAATTAGGTTTTTTAAAAGTATATTTTTTGACCTTATAGAGAAGCAATGAATAATACAGCTATTAGAACAACACTGGGAAATGTCTTCTTGAAAGTAGTCTGATTCAGTCACTGTATCTAGCATTTTCTGGTCTTAGAATTAGGATGGTTTTCATCATTAAAAGATGTGGATGGATCTGCACAACAATTTTTCAGCAAAGTAAACCATCATACACAATCAAAAAAGAAGTTATCAATGGGAGAATGTTTCACAGAACAGATGTGGTCTCTTGCTCTTGATCCTCAAAGGAGGAACAGTATTTAAAACCAAGAAAGGAACATTAAATTAATGACTCTGCTGGACCCTAAATTTTATATCACAGTATATTCTTCTTCACCTGCTGTTTTTTGTGTGTTCCATGGATTTCAAGAGTTAACTGACCGTGGCATGGCCTCTCTATGTCCACTGTGTCCAACTTGCTTTACCTTAAAGTGGTTTGACTGTGACTCTGGGGAATCAATGGAATTATGCTTAAAATGTATTTCATTTTGGACTTTGCTGCTTCTCTTTCAGACATAGAGAGTTCATGGGTCCAAAATCTTGTCTTCTCCTTTCTAATAAGCTACCTAAACAAACAAAAAAATATTAATCACCTTACAACCAACCACACGCACAATACTACTTCTACTTGTAAATCTAGTCTTTCAGAAAAAACCCAAATGTTTCAGTGGAAACATTCTCCTGGAATGTTTTCCTTCTCCTGGAACAGATCCCTTTTGCAGCCATTCTCCTTTCTCCTGGAACAGATCCCTTTGCAGCCAGCTCTTTTCCTTGGCTGCTACTTCCCAGGCCCAATGCACTTGCAGATATATCCTTTTTCTTATCTACCTTAATAGTATCCATAAATTTTTTGCCAGAAAAAAAATTTTTGAAGCTCCCACTAAGATTTGTAAATTTTTTTTTTTTTTTTAACTTTGTGGCTTTATAAGTTTGGAAGAAAGGGAGTGAATATTTTTTGTTGCATTGGTTGAAACAAGTATGCTTTTATACTGAAACAATGACTGAATTATGTGTCAAATTTAGAAACTGATCTCTGTGTTCTCAGTGCTGAGTATACTTAAGAAGAAAAATAAGTATTTAATAGTGTATGGAGGAATTATACCTTTCATAAATGCCAAATTTCAAAAAATTCTCCCCTATTATCAGGGATATTTTAAACACCAGCTACTCAAAATTAACTTTGGCATTTAAGTGCTGAATGGCTTTGTTAAAACTAGGAGTAAGAGACGTTTTAAAATCATACAGGTTAGGAAGGCAACTGAAAGCTCTGTTACTAAAGGTTTTAGGGAATTTTACCTAAATCAGGAGATGAAATGCAAAACCGGAGGAAAGCCTGTGGTTCACCACATACTTGTCAGAGGCAGAAGAAATTTCAAGCCTGTGAAAAAAAATTAATGAATTGCACTGGTTTAAAATAATTAATCTGCAAACATTGACTTTGTTTTTACACATAATCTTGTGTAAAAACAAATGGATACTTTGCATGTACTATCTGAAATGAATTTGAAAATATTGTTATGAATAAAAGAAATTAATGGGAGAATTTAGTGGAAGTAATTTTTGAAGATGAGACCGTGTTTGTATCACCACAGAATAAAAGATGTAGTAAATGGCATACCTTTTAGGTCTGGTACTTCGATGAACATTTCCCAACGAAACTTGCACTTGTTGATCTAGGAGATCTTTTGAGGCATTAAAGATTCTATGATTTTGTCTTCCTTTTGAAGACAAAATCTTGCAAAATCAAAATCCATGCAAATATCATTCTTTTCTGGGAAATTTTTAGAAAACAACCTGCACACTCTGTTCTAATAAGGAAAGAGGTGTTTTGTTTTGCCTTTTTTTTTTTCTTTTCTTTTTTTTTAAGACAGGACTTTATATTTCCCTGATATAGGGAAGGAAAAAAACCCAGGTCTCTGTCCTGTGTATCATACCTGATATATTTGTTTCTTTCTAACAACATGAAAGTCATGTCACTTTGAGTAAGCTGCTCTGTTGTTTGAAGGTATCATGTCCTGATGCCAGCTCATTTTTCACCAAATTGAGCCAACAATTAGCAGTGTGTATTTTGTCATGACTTGTTTTGTACAGCTAAAAATGAGTGTTCTCATGTTCACAGTTTGCGTATGGGACAGATTTGTAAATGTCTGTATGCACAGTTATGTGAACAGTGGAGGAATCTTAGAATGCAACTCAACTTTTATAGATTAGACTGTAAAAACTAATTTATTGCAATTTTAAATCAATATTTTATTCAAAATATTATGCGATAGTTGGGCTGTTTTACTTGCATTTATGTTGGTTTTGACTCTCATTTTAGAGACATTATTTTCTACTGGCACTCATGATAAGCTAATACATTTAGAATCTATGTATTATAAAACTGTAGTTTTCGTAGGGAAGTCATTTCAAATTGCTGATGATAACAGTTGATGGCGCTTAACATGTGAAAGAGAATGCACAGGTACAGTGGGAGTGTCAGGATCCTGTGCAAACCCTGTGTGGAGGAAAGTGGCTCCTTTAGAGGTCAGCTAACAAAACAGAATGATTTAAATGATGGTACTAAACATAGGACAAATGGGATAAACATTTTTCCCTAAAAGCACTGCTTTGAGGTCATATCTTTTGTTGCTGAACATTGCATTAGGTCTATAAACTGTCTCCTGAGTGTTCCTGTGCCTTGCTTGGAGGCCAATTGCTGTGAACACAAGAAACCTGTGGAGTTTAAGTAGGTCTCTGATAAAAAAAGAAAGAAAAGCACACAGAAAACAAATAAGGTCTGCAGTCAGTTGTCTGTTTTCTTCACTGATGGGTGTGGAAAAAAATCCAAGTAAATCTGGCTGTATTTTCTTCAGACTCTTACAATGGTATTGATACTTTAAAGATCAGCAAATCTCATGGGTTGCTTTGGACCCAAACATTGTGAGAGCCTGTCCTTGGACATCTAGACTTGATGTACAGGATCCATAACAAAGATGTTGTTGAGATCTTCTCTCTTGAAAGGTCTATACAAATCAAAAAATATAAAACAAAAGATAGTTGCCTGACTAGGAGGAAAGACTGGTTAAAAATACTAGAACAATAACAGAATTAAAAAAAAATAACTCCAAGTTTCATGACTACTCTGTCATTACAGGCAGATATGTTGACACTTCTTGACAATTACCCCTGCCCAGGTCTGCCTGCACACAGGTGTGCATCCTGGAGTCTGCATTGCAGGATTTGCAGGAAAAGCAGTATGGCTTCATGCCAGCTTGATTTTCTGTGAGAAACACCCAAATGTTGGTGGGATTGTTGTCTTTGTGTTAGTTGAAGCATCTGACTGTAGTCAAGGTGTGCTTGGAAGGTGAGGCACACCATCCTGTAATGTATACCCCATACTATGCCTCTATGCAATGAAGGCACAGGTGTGGGGGCCAGGCTTGAATTCTGATTTTGGAATCTGCACCTAGAAAGCTTTTTTCTTTTGTCTCTCCTCTTTCCTCTCTTCTCCAGCACTAGAAGATACAGTCTACTGGTATTTATTGCCTTGTGCTCCTAAAGGCCTAGCTTGTTCTTTGTACACAGATCTGGGATATTGGAAGAGATACTACAAGGACGAATTCACAAATCCTTTCCTCAAAGAAATTGTTATTCTTTCCTATAAGGGTTCCACAGAAAAATCTTGAGGTGCTTTGTTACCCTATATGTTACTTTACAGTGCTGCCTATGATTTTAGTAACATTTATTTCAACATGGCGAAGAATGGTTTATCAGTTATATGTTCTTTTCAAGATTAGTTCTGAATAAAAAGGCATGTGTTTGTCATGGTAATGCTTGAGAATAGAAGGGGATCCAAATACCCAAAAAAGCAATGCCAAACAGTTTACAAATATAATAGAAATAAGATGTTGGAAATAAGAAACAGAGTATTTGTGTCCATTCTATTTACTTAGTCCCAGAATTTGGACAAAGATGTTTTTAGGAAAATAAACCCCTTAATCTCTGAAATTCTCTGTGTTGTTAAATGACATCAGGTGTAAATATAGCTCCTTCTCTATGATAAAGGCCATTATTGAGGAGCTTGTATTATTACCACATCAACTTAATTTTAATACTTTCTGCCTGACTTCTTAACTTGGTCTTGTGATTAGAAGGCTTCTTGATTAGAAGGCAGCATTAGAATCAAAGTAAGTGTAGGCTTGACAGCTATAAGGATTACATTTTTACAGAGTAAAAGCAGGATTTTAGCACCACTGTGAATGAATTTATGATTTGTGGTGATAGCAAGATACTGCTGCTTTTTAATGCAAAGGTGTCTGCATCACCTTTTGTAAGTTACATATTGCTGGAAAACAGAAAATAATCATACAGACAAACTAGAAATTTGCCTAAATGACTTCAGATTTCACTTGATATATTCTGCTTGTATATTGGTGAAAATATTTTTGTAATTATTCCAAGCATGTCCTAACAGGAGATAAGTCATTTGAATGTAATCTACTCATCAGTAGTCCTGAGTCTTTCTCAAAAAATTCAATATAAGCAAAACTTCTTTTAAATGGAAAAATAAAAATCAAACATTTTTGCCAGTCAAGCAATGGTGACTCAAATAGAGGAAGAGACTGCTTTGGAATATTTATGGTCCAAACAAAGCAAAGAATATGAAATAAATTTCTGGTGGTACCACATTTTTCTTAGACATCCAGTTGAGTCTACTCAGGAGGTTTTGTAGGTTACAGGATTTTTTACGTTCAAGTTGTCTTTGCCTTTGCATCTCACTATGAGCAATCAAAACTTTTAATATTAACATTTTCTCTATTACTTCTGTACAGGAAATGAGCTTAACAAATCTGAATGAATGAAATGGCTCAGCAACCAAGTATTTTTGTATTTGATGTAGGTTAATGCAGAGACTGAGGCACAGGTGGTTTGGCTGTCTCAAACAAGATTAATAGCCAATGTGTTATGCAGAAAGAGAACACAAGATTTCCATTTTCAGGGATGCATTGTTTAAATTGGTCATGGGATTACTAAAAAATTCATGTGTTCATGATAGATAGTTTTATTTTTTACTGCTGCAGTTATTCACTGAAAAGGACAGTTTTCTACACAGGACTATGAATCTCTGCTTGAAATGCAGAATTAATATTTTCAACAGCTGACCTTTACTGTGTTTTTCAACTAGGAAAACCACTAATGTGAAAAAACCTTTATGTTAATAGGCCTAGATCCTTAAAACAAAGCAACAATGTGATTTAAAAACATTGGTCAAGCCTTTGCATCCCAAATAATGCCCTGGAATTGGTTCCCATGGTTACTGAAGAAAGTGCTTATGTAGCATCCAGCAGAGAACCCCAGGAAGTGGCAACAAGGGAATCATGGTTTTGGAAAGACCAGGCTGTAACAAGTGTGACTGCTGCTAGGAAGACCCATTACAATCTGTCTTCCAAGAGTGCTGCCTCTTACTGGTACTGAACCAATTAATAGGCAGTGTCATAATGATACAGGTTAAAATGCCTCTCAGGACAGAGAAGAGTTGATTTAAGAGCTGTTTGAAACACCTTGTCATTTGCTATGATTCAGGCAATGTGAATTAAGTTTTCAGCCATTACTCACTATAATAACTTCACTATTTTACTTAATGTACCAGATTGATGCCACTGTAACTAAAATGAGAATTTAACTGCAAAGACAAAATAGGGCTTCTCAACACCTTTTCTGTTTCTGTCCTACGACAAAATTTATAGAATAAAATGATGAAAGGCAGCAAGTTTAACTGCTGAAAATGCAAAACAGGTGGAAGAATATGAAGTCAAATGGCCAGTGGCTTTTATACAGTTGGTATTAAAGGGAAGCAGAAGAAAGGTCAAGTCCACCAAGACAGTGATGACTGAGCTGTTCTGACAATACAGCTGATATAGCTGAGCTTGACCTGATGAAACATGAGAAAAACCTTACCTTAAACTCAGACTCCCCCTCCCATAATTCAGTAAGTGAAGGAATGCTTCCCTCAGCTCAAAAGCAGTGGAAGCATGCACCTGAGAGTACAAGTGCTTGATAGCGTCAGTCACAGGAGAATGAAGGCTTTCATTTTGCCTCAACTCACATTCTAAAAATAATCCCAAAAAATCTCCAGAGCCCAGGATGCACGGCCCTGATCCAAACTTTCTCCTGGAACAGATCCCTTTGCAGCAGATCCCAAGCTCTTTTCCTTGGCTGCTACTTCCCAAGCCCAATGCATCCACAAATTTTCTGCCAGAAAAAAAAAAAAATTTGAAGCTCCCACTAAGATTTGGCAGACCCTTGCTGGGGCCTTCTCTTGCTGTCCATATTGACCCTACTCCTAACATTTCTAATAAATCCCCCAAAGGCACCAAAACACTTGCCTGATGCAAAATTTCTGTCAGGCCATGTTTACCAATGACTGTTTTAAAAATTTAGATGTCTTCCACTTTTTAAAAGGTTTATTTTTTTTTTCTAAATTTGATCTTCTGGTTGTAATAGTAAGCCTTACATAAAATGACATGGGCACAGTTACTTTTATAGTTGAAGTCCCCAGGTTAATCCTTTAGAACACTCAGCTAAATGTTATATTAATTCAATTTTTAAATCCTGTTTTTTAATCACTGTTATGTTTTTGAGAAGCCATAGTGAGCACTTTTTTTTTTTTTTTTTTTTTAATTAGAAATGAGCATCTCTGGAAACAAAATGAGTTATGATATGGATAAATATACATTTAAAGCTACACTAGCTCTAATGCTGAACATCAGTAGTGTGGGGTATAAAACTGAAATTTTCATTTTTTTTTTTCTAGTGCAGAAGTGTTATCTTCATGACATTTGAATCTAGCACTAAATTTACCTACTAACAAAGTACTTTATCCCCCTGTTCCCTCTGCCTATGACAAATATAGTGTGATCTTCGTATCTATATCCAAGATGAAAATACTCCCATTTTTACAGTTGCAATTTCTGGCATGTTATTCTAACTTTAATTCTGGATTTTATCTAGTATATGATTTGAGCTTTTAATATAATGAAGATTTCTTAGACTATGTATGCTGCTATCTTAATTGCTTTTTCAGAGGAGGGAAAAGGGAATGGATTAAATTTGGGGTTTTTAGAAGTAGACAAAATCTTGCTTGTATGGTAGTGACTTTAGCTTACTCTTAGTAAATATTTTTATGTAGGATTAAATCACTATCAAGATCCTCATGTGTATGAGAGCTTTAATTATCCCTATGTGGTGTGTCAAACTATTTCTTTTATGAATAGATCTTGAGTACCACTATGGAAGTGAAAGAAGCTGCTTTCAAAATGAAATTAAAATTAGTAATGAACCTCTTGGAATGATGCAGACTTAATCCAAATGAACTCTAATACATAATAATTGCAAACTTTTATGCTGAATTTGATCATGTTCCCAGTACCTCAGAGTAAAAGGATGGTTTCCAAGTAGTCACCAATGACTGAAATTGTAGGAAGCAGAAGAAGATGAATCCCACCCTACATGGAAGTCTCCAGTGAATGTACTCATGAGGTGAGTATGGAATACCTGTCTTCCTGAGGGGTGAATGGTTAGGGTATGTTTAGTATGAAAAGTCCAAGAGGTTCCTCTAAAATTGTGGCTTTTCTTCATGTCCATGCTTACCAGCTCCCCAGAGTTTCTGCTATGTCCACAAAGGCATTTGGTGACCATGTACCCTTTCAGTTGCAGGTTGTTGTAGGCTGACAGCAAAATATAATTCAAATATAAAACAAATTGTATATTTGTTGTATATTTGAAGTAGGGCAACTGCACTACAGACTCCCTTTAAATCCCTAATGATGGCTGTGCTAGTAAATTATACAAGTTGATTTCTGAACACAAAAGTATATATGGGAGAAAATTAAAACCACTCAGGTTTTTCACTCTTGCTTACATCTCACCAATTCTAACTCTTGTAGTTAGTCCTGTGGTGCTTTCAAGCTTCAGCTATTTTCATTGTTTATATATTAAGGTTACCGTGTCTCACTTCTAGATCCAAATACATTACAAAAATATGTCCCAGAAATGCAAGTGAAAATGCAATTTCTGAGAGGTGTGACACTGTATTTTGTCTTATGTATTTCTCTGAGATCTGACTTCTGTAAATATCCTTAGATGTTGGCATTCTAATACATTTCAAACAAATGAGCATTCACACTCATAAGATTTTAAAAGAATTATATGAGGACTGTGGCTCTAGTGACTTGAGGCTTGTAAAACTGATCCCATCCCAAAACACTGGCAAAGTAGGATTGACAGCTTCTTTCCAACTTCAAATTTATATATCCTGCTTTAGTTCTGTGTTTATCAGCAAAATAGCATGTTTAAAATATCTATTTATCATGTGTCAATTTTCAAGTTTTTAAGCTTTCTTTTTTTTTTTTCACCAGTCAGGTGATATAAACCATAATTTAAGAGGTCTCTAATAGCAAGGAGAATTGTATACCAGAGGATTTGCTGAAGTTTATTTAGGCAGCCTGACTATACCAGGACAGGAAAATCCCTATTCTTTACTGGTAGCTCTTTACACCTAGTCCGAACTTGGCACTTTGGGTTCTTTTTCATTTGAGTGGACTGAACAGAAGTCGTGTTCCTCTCAATTGATAATGGTAGTGATGAGAAATGGGCATGAAATGGAATAAAATCTTGACTCAAGCTCTAAAAGTCGTACAGCATTGGCATCTAGATGATAGGTAGATAAGGGCATAATATCTGTATTACACATTGTTGCAGGCAGAAGTAGCTCAGCAAGAAATTTTACTTAATTTTCCTAATTATTTCTCATTAATACAAAATTTTCATCACTTATTCAGGTTATAAGAGAGAGAGAATAAACACTCAAGCACCTTGGGAAAGAACTCTCCCTCTTCTGAGCTCAGTATCAGTCCAACACCTCTCCTCCCCCATCATGGTCTCACCTCCCCTTTTGCTGGGTGTTGCACTTGGTGCCTCACAAACCCATGGTGCAGGAGGCTGGGGACCCTGTGTCACACTTTATCTCTGTTGCTCCTCTGCTCTTAATAGCTTTTCTCTGCCCCACCCGTGCATCACCCATGGCTGCAGCCCCTTAGTCCTTGTGTCCCTGCCCCAGTGAGAGCTGCTCAAGGCCATAGTCCCTTAGAAGTGGGGAAAAAATTTCTTATTTGATATCTAATATCTGACATCAGTGTTTACCATGCTGCATTTTTTTTTTGTTCTCCACTGATAAATTTGATAATTTTATTAATAGAATAATAAAACCCTCAAAACACTGCCGAGACAATGATTTAAGCTGAGTTTGCTGCAACATCTGGTCTGATTTTGGTAGCCAGCATTTCTTTAAACATTGCTTTTGCTGAATGAATACTTTTAGCTACACTTGGGAAACGGATGTAATATTCCCCTGAGAGGCAACATTTGCACTGAAGGTGTGCAGGCAAATTGCTAAATCTTCCATTCTGTCTCCACCAGAGGCTCAGTTTTTGAAAAGCTAATTATTCAGCTACAGGCAACAATGGATAAAATTGCTACCTGGAACTGGGAGACTGGATAGAAACTACACATGTTATAATAAACACCCCCTTCCATCAGTGCCAATGGCAAATATACTATGTAAAAATCTAATTTTTTCATTTTAAAAAAAAAAAAAAAAAAGGAATAACAATATGTAAGAGCTGAATAAGCCCATCCAGCAAATCAAATATTTCTTATGATTCCCTTAGGAAAAAAGGTGATCAGAAGCAAGTCTAGGAACTAATTATACCTATTTTGAATGTCAGAATATAACTATAAATAGAAGGTAATAACAAGTGATAATGGCAGGAACCTTTATATGTTTTCAAACAAAGCTCATTAGCATTACTAAAATACTTTCCACTGACTGATGTAAGCTTGTTTAATATTTAGGGAGTGCTAAAGTATTTTGAAATCTAGGCAATAAACAGTTTTATTTTTTTGTTGTTCATTGCAAAAAGATAGATACTTTGTATGCATTTTTTAACACATTATCTCTAGGAAAAATGGAAGGGTGTTACAGAAAACCCTGAGCTCAGTGTCATTGCATAGGTTTGTGGTGAACTGGTTTTCATCTGCAAAATCTTCCTCTTTTCCCAGAGGCTTGTTTCTTTGCTGTGGGTCAGTATATTTTCTGCTGTGCAGGTGCAGCTATGTGTGGATTCCAATGGAAATCAGGATTGCTGATAGGAACCTGGGTTAAAGAAAACCCCAAAACCTCTTCCTAGAGAAAACCTGTGTACTAGTCCTTTTTTATCAGTGTTCAAAATAGTTATATTATTTTCAGTTTTCAGAAATTTCAGAAATCTGCTTCAGCTGCTTGACTGCCAAAGCTGCCTGTCATTAAAAACTTGCATAAATACAGGTGGTTTTCAGTAAGCTGTTCACAAGCTGAGGAGAGGAAAAAGTACAGGTGCTGTGCTCCAGCTTCAGAGTTTCATTGTAGCTAGGGATCAAAATGTTACTTGGAAAAATACAAAAATGAAACTATAGTCAGGTTAGAAAACTCATGAATATATCCCTCTGGAAATTTCCAGCATCTCTTGTTTATATTTGTGGCATTTTCAGCCCTTCTTTGATTAAATCCCAGGAAGAATTCTGTGACACGGGCTGGCTATGTTTTGCTGAAGCTCCACTGAGGGGAAAATAGTATTAGTCCTTTGACCTGGTTTTGGATTACCTGACTTGTTTCATATAAGATGCCACTCGATCCAAGTATTTGAAGAAGTATAAATAAACTTCAGCGATGGGGGGAAAAAAGGGTGTATGTAAGAAAAATTTGACATTTTGAAGTGTTGATCTTCAGAGCTAAAAAATTAAGATTAGTCACTTTAGGATGCTGAATGAAAATTTCATATTATTTTAGCGCTCTGGTGTTTGCTATTATAGATTTAAGAAACAAAAAGATCAAGTAAGTATCACTTATGATACATTCAAGTATCTTAGCCAAATAGACAGGATAGATGACTACCTAAGGAACTGTGAGAAATCTTTTGTATTTTGACACTAATGGTGGGAACAAAAGAAAATGGCACTCCCCACCTAGCACAGTCTGAATTCCAATCCTTGTATCCAAAAGCTAGCCTTTGACAATAACTGAAAGGATATTGCATCCTGTAAAACTGTACTTTGAACTTAGTACCTGAGAAGGGGGTTGGACACTGGACTGGGTCACTCTGAAACACTACCTTGCATAAACAAAATAAAAAAAGTGAATCAGGGGCCCACTAGTGACAGCTATACTAAGGAGAAAGCTCTGGGTAAAATCCCCCAAAAGGAAAGAAAAGTAAAGAATGAGACTAGAGAAGAAATTGAAGGAACAAAATGCTAAAAAAAGAAAGAAAATTCTGAAAGAAAGTGGAAAAAAAAAAGTGGCTGGGATGAGATGAAGTCAGGGAAAAAGAATGAAGAAGCCTAGTGGACCTTCATTGAAATATTAAAATCAGAGACAGAAGTGTAACAAACACTCTGGAAAAGACACAGGATCAAATGATATGCAATTGAAAAAAAAAAATTAGAAATAGAATGACTATAAAAACTTTTTGAAAATGAAATGTGGTACAGTGAGAAGGATTATTACTTGCCAATTTTCTGGGTCTTTTCAAATACATTTTCATTGCACATATCTCCTTCCAAGAATGTTTGTGAAAAATCCTTATATGATTTCAAGATTTCAATGAGGATTCATGTGGCAAGCTTTGGCCCATTTCCCTGCACTTCTTGTCATCCCATTCACTTGGATGGTTTGTACTTGGTGTCAGATTTTTTTCCTTTTTACTTTGGAACATTTCATTGCTTCAGTCTCTTCTCCTTTCTCCCTGTTGATCTTTCTTCCCTGATTTTAGGATTTGAAGTGGAGTCATTTTGGCATGTTTGGTCCTTTTCCCAGCCGTTCCTTTGATCTCAGTCCATTTGGTTGCAGTGACAACCTTGTCCAAATTTTCAGAATTTTCAAATTTTGTTTTAATTGGTCATATCTCCTTTCCAGAGCGTTTGTGAGACTTTGTTCTCTGATTTCAAGATTTCATTCCCTTTCGTGAAAGGAAGAATTTGAATGAGGATTCATGAGGCAAGCTTCGATCCATTTCCCTGCACTTCTTGTCATCCCATTCTCTTGGATGGTTTTTACTTGATGTCAGTATTTTTCCATTCTACTTTGTAACATTTCATTGCTTGAGTTTGTTGTCCTGGCTTCTTGTTTACTTTTCTGCACTTTTTTATTGGATTTTTTTTTTTTCCGATGTGTCAATATTGTTGTTTTGGTTTTTTTTTTCTTGCTCTTCCTTTCATTGCATTTTTTTTTTTTTTTTTTGCTTTTATCTCTCCATTTCAATATTTTCTGTCTGTTACATTGTATTTCTACTCTTATGCAACCGAGTCTGTTTATGGAAAAATATTTTTGTTTGCCTTTGAAATTAGATATATAGCAAACTATAATATTCTGTGTTTTTTCATCATCGGTGGCCCAGAGCCAGCACAGGTACACAAGGTGATATTTGGAAATATTTCTCAGGATCTGTAGCTGCTTCTATTGGTAGTATGCCAAAATTGTCCCTCTTAAAACATGAAGTATTTATGGAGGTGCACAATGGAACTCAAGCCCTTTTCCAGGTGTCTTAGCAGGGTGTCAGAGGCTTCTCTGACCCCTGTGCTCAGCTCTTTTTTTTTTGTTTCTGTATTGTTTGCTTTTTTCAGCTTTTATTTAAGCATTTGCTTTACAAAAGACGCTTGAATAGCCAGCTTGCAAAGTTATTTTAAGCCATTTCTCTGTGAGGGCTTGCCCCCACAATTGACGGGCCTTCGTGGGGCTTGTCACTTCTGACCCTACGAAATATTCCATTACCTGTTTGTTTTTTTTTTTTTAATTGCACTTTAATTGATCATATTTTCTTTCCTGATTTTTTTTAGACTTGTTCTCTGATTTCAAGATTTCATTCAAAAGTGGAACACTTAAAAAATCAACAGTGCTAGACCACCAAAAGTTTTGAGAGTGTAAATCCTTGCCAAAATTGAGTATCTCTGGTCCATTCAATACTTTTGATTACAACTGCTTATTTTCTGTAATTTTTTTATTTCATTTAATTTAAATTCTTTTAAATTTCACACAAACTAGTTTGTTTCAGTTTCTTCCCTGATTTCAAGATTTCTTTCCCTTTCATGAAAAGAAGCTGCTAATTTACAGGTTTGTCTCAATTTCCCACAGCCACTCTTCATACCTATGGATGATTACACTATCTCTGATTGTAGTCCCTCTGGAATTCACATTTCAAGCTTGCTCACATCTAGTGGTCTTTATTGCTTAATTCACAGATTATCTTTGAAAACCCAAGTGTTGTGCTGAGTCAAAGCAATTTCAGTGATTGTGAAGCTTATAGAGTTTTTGATTAAATTACTAGTAAACACTCCTATTTTTAATTAGTTCAGGGTATGTGATAGACAGTGAAGAGGAAAGACAGAAGTGGTTTCTATGAACTGTTAAGACCATCAATTGCTTTTAACAGAATGCACCTTGCAAAACATCTGTGCTCACTGAGGTCAGTACAAAATCATTAATTAACATCAGGTGATGACAAAAATGTTAATTGGTTTTGAATGTAAAGAAAAACTCTTCGGATTTTGAAAATGAACTAGAACCTTTGGCTGTATTTTAAATATAATTATTATCAGAGTTTCAGGCATTTTTTTTTTTTGTCTGTGTGCATTGTTCTCACTGTCAAATACAGATAAAACTAATTTTTTTTTAACATTTAACTCATCTTTTCTGTTATGGTTTAGATACTTTTAAGCAACCACTAATGTTGAATGTTTTCTCATCTTGCTCATAAATTGTGTTTTCAGTCTGTTTTGCATTTAACAGGATTTTTAAATGTATTTAATCAAAACTGTTTTCCTTACAAAAATATGACCTTACTATAACTGAAAAATAGACAATGGTAAAGTAGAGTTGGAAGAACCCCAATGTATCAGTTTTCAGGAGATATTTTGACCAAAGGTATGAAGGAAGTGAGTTTTTATATATTTCATATTTTTAGCCTTCCTATTAGCTTTTTCTCAGAGAATGGGTTTGAGATACTGGATCATTCTCTGGAGCCTTCACCATCAATTGTGCCCTTTCTGAGCTGTGGATCCTGACTGGATAAGATCTTATTATTAAAGACTCAATAATATAGACTGGAGAAGATGCATTACTTGTCTGTTAGACTCCTTTTTATGCATACTGCATTGTGTTTTGCAGGTTTTTTTACACCACCCTTTTGACTACTTTCAGGTCTGAATTCACTAGGGACTAAATTCCAACATCAGGTTTGCCATTCTCTGTTTGTGCAAGTTGTTTTATTCCCACCAGCATATATCTTTAATGATTTTTGTATTCCTCTTTTTCAGGTCATTGTTCTAATTTCTCTGGAGTTATAATTTTTCCCTCAGTGTACTTTCAGTCTGTTCCAGCTTCACTTCTTTCAATCTCATAAGCCTATTACCTTTACCATAGTCTGTAGTGAACAGTACCAGAAACTACTGTAATCTAATACAGAGTTCATCATGGCTTTGCTGGGAACCACTGATATTCTGCAAGTGATTTTTGCTTGTATTGCACCCACCTAACATCAATTTCAGCTTGACTGATTTTCTGTAGGTTGCATCAAAAATGCCACATGAAACAGTGCCAGAGGCTGAGCTGCACAGCACCTACAGCATCTCCTGTTTGTAAGGCCTGTTACCCTGCCCTAAAGGCGTTTAGATGTGTTTAACAACCTTGTTCTTGACAAAGCCATGTTAGTTGCTGCTCCAGCCTTTTTAAATTTCAGAAATTGTTTTTTCTGTTTTTGTGTGTTCTTATCAAAGCCAGGCTTGGATTTGTCCCAGCTAAAATAGTACCCTCTTATCCTGAAGAGAATAAAAATTTTAAAAATTAAAACCCTTCCAAAGTAAACCCTCCTCCTGCTATTATATTCTAATGAAGATTTAAAAAGAGAGAATCAACATTTAAAAAGTGAGAACCAGAGATCAATTCAATCTCACGCACTGGAACCTAAACTATGTTCAAATATATACTATTTTTCCAGATGTCTTTGAAGTTTATAGTTAGAAAATGTGAATCTATATTAAGAAAAAAATAAAGATTTTAGTTGGCAACCTCATAACTTGGAGGTAGATTAGAAGTTATTACGGTGATCAATAGCTGTTTCAGAAAAAGTGTTTATTTCCCAGAAAAATTCCTATGAAGTATTTGCCTAAACATCTTTCTAAATAAACATGCCTTCATAAATCACTTTGCCAGTGTATGGAGGTGTAGCCACAGTTAAGCCACAGATGGAAGTTCACTGACCAATTTCTAAAATTTATTAATTTTTAACATTTTTTTTCAAAAAAGAAAAGCCAAAGGAAAGCAAGCGTGGTGTTATCTGCTGGATCCTGCTGTAAAGAACTCAAGGGCAGTCTCATACACTTCTCTTAATAGCTTTACAAATGTTTCATGTCCTTCCAATGTTCTGGTTTCCACAAGTTGAAGCATTGTCAGAAGACATAACATGGCTCGATTTTGCTATGACACTATGTATTTATAAGAAAAAAAAGAATTAGTGTCCTTTAGTCACAGGGATTTGAAACAAGTGCCCTTCAGGGTTATGCAAGTGTAAAGAACATGGAGTTCTGCTGAGTATAAATTTCAATGAACACTGGCAGAAATTGGGCTTTCCAGTGGCTTCATATGTATAGGCTGTGTGGAAATGAGTGGCTGTAAGTACATTAGAAAACTGGAGGAGAAGAATCAAAATTGTGTTTCTTGCCTTTTGAGTATTATATTATGTAATGTTTTTTTTCTGTCTTTCCACTTTTAAATCTATCCCACAGAGGCTTTTAAAAATTTCAGCTTATTGGTGTTTCCTTTGTCTTCCAGCCTTTACATCTGATTATGGTGACTTTTTTTAAGCATTTCCTCTTTTGTTATTTTCTTTCACTGTGTTTTTCTGATTTTTGTTTTCTCTCTATCTGCCAAACAGAGTGGCTCATTTAAAGCTATATTTAACAACACTTTTTACCAGCTCTGTCGTCATTCCTGGAAATAAGGTAGCATTTATATAATCAAGTCATGCTCTAGTCACTGCTTTCCGGTACTTGCAAGGTAAAATGTAAATTCTATTTGTGATTCACCAGGATAATTATAGCATTTGCCAGAGTACATGTGGGCAGGTAAGTACACACACAAGTTAGATAATTGGGTCAATAGTGAACAATTTGTCCTTAAAAGAACTTGATTTAATAAAGGTAGGTTTAATCTAAAATGAGATGCCCTTTGATGGAGAAGTTTTCACAGAAATTAGTGTTTCAAAAACATCTGGCCTATATTAGAGAAAAGAAGATATATGTATGCTCTGTATTTTGGACATACATATTTAAATGACATTTTTTATGATCAAGTCAGATATTTTAATGTCTCCCTAATTGAAAAGTGTTAACTATAGCTTGAGACCCTAATTTAAAGATCAAAAATTGGATCTCATAATTTGAGGGGGTTTTGTTTGGTTGGTTGTTCTTCTTTTTTTTTTTTTTTTAAATTTTTATTTTTATACATATATATGTTTAACTGTCTTTGAACTTTTTTTCCTTTGATGTAAATATACTGCCAAGTTGAAGAATGAGGAAGAAGTGGAAATACATATATGTTTATAGTTGTTTTTTTTTCCTACCACAAAAGAAAGACTTTCTGCCTCTTTGTTAGGTAAGCGTAATGCAAGCCTGGAATGTTGGGGAGCTGTCACAAACTGATGAGACAGAGCACTTATGGTACTCTGCTGCCTTCTGTAGCACCCTGCCTTGGGCAGCTTTTGACTTCATCTGTGCCCAGAGCTGTCCTTGACATCAGTCAAATATACAGAGCAAGGCTGCAAGAAACATGGCTGTGCATTTCCAGAGCAACTTGCAGGGCTCCTTCAAGCTTTTCTCAACAGTGTTTTCTTTAACCCACAACTGGGTCTCTAACATCACAAGAGGGTTTTCTGGACTATGACAATAAATAAAAAACTCCACTCCTTCCTAATGTGAGGTAAAGATCACTTAGTCAGTACTAAGATGTTTTATTTTCCATAAACAGGAGCTTTCATTATGTGCTGATCGCCTGCAATCCTTGCATGAGGTTTAAAAGTAAGTTTTATCATCTACTGAACTGGAATTAAAAATCAGAATTATTTGTTATATGACAAATAATTGTTATACTGAAATAATTGGTGCCAATCACAAGCCTTTACTCCAATCTTTAAAATGGAAACTATACTGACAGAACCTAAATCACCAAACATCGATACTTCAAATTTGAATGTGACTATTTTCAGATGTGCTGCACTTTCTGTAAATGTTGCAGGGGAAGAGAAATTTTCTGGACAGAACCCTTAACTTATGGGCTATTGTTCTAGATACAGAACTCCACCTCACTGTGCTGGTGTACAAATTTGCATGTTTTATAAATCATTAAGTGGATGTAAGAGATCACATGTGAAATTACACAAAATAATTGGATTTCACATCGATTCAATAACTATTCTCCAACTTCTTACATAAGCCAAGCACATTCCTAAAATTTCTCAGATCAGCAAGATCTCATTAGGAAAAGCTAGATTGGCTTTCAAGGTCTTACAGTTTTATTCTTTTCTTCATAGCCTTTTGCAGATATTTGGGCCACTGACTTGGTTTAATATATGTAACATTCTCCAAATGAAAACAAAACAAAATTAATTTATTAACATCTAAGTTCATTCTTTAAGAAAAGGATTTTGAACTACAAAATTTAACAGAATTTCTAAATTATACGTTTAGAATGTTGCATCGCATAGACAGTAAAAATTTATTAATATTTTCATGCAAATGATTCCCGCTATATGGTAATAATTCAAAATGTGTTAAAGAGGAAATGACCTTCCTTCAAAAAATTAATCCATTTTCTTCCAGTCCTGCTCAAAAGTTTGTTTTTATCCAAATTCGCTGTTTCTCATTTCTAGATGTGCTTATTTTCTTCCCTTCTGCTTTTGCACTAATTTTAACTTTATCAGCTAAATTAAACAGCACTAAAATGTTCTTTATTTAGAAAGAAATATAAAATTAGATTTAAAATTTTTGAATTTCTTTTGAATACAATTCCCTCTCCCCCACCACACCCTAAAACAACTAGAGATAGCTGTACTTTGAGTTAAGTTCCAATGAGGGACTCAGTAGAAGTAGAGATCACATATGAAGAAAAATTCAGAGAAATAATACTGTCAAATAATTTGTAGCCAAATGCTTCCAGTTTTAGTGCTTATTATTACCAATTTTATGTAGAATGTAAAATTATTTTAATGTAAACTACTATAATGCTAGGAAGCTTTAACAGGATTCAATTGTACTGCTGTTTTTCAAAGGCATAACAATCATAGAACCACAGAAGGGTTTGGGTTTGAAGGAATCTCAAAGATCATCTTGTTCCAACCCCCAACCATGGGCATGGACAACTTCCACAGACCAGACTGTCCGGAGCTCCATCCAGCTTGGCCTGGAACACTTCCAGCAACAGGGCATACACAAGTCTTCTGGGCAATGTGATGTACCAAAATCACAGCCAGGTGATGCATGATCTGGGGGCTCTGTAGGGGTGGGGAGGGGCAAGGACTCCCCAGGGACTAACAGGGCAGTGTGTTGGAACTGGGCTTTTTTGGCAACACAAGAATTCCATAATCCCAGTGGATCAGGATTCCCTTTGCTGTAGACATTGTTAAAACACAGGAAAAAGATAAAATATCTGCTTTTAAAAGCAAAGGGAAAATGGGAAAGTAAAACATGAGATGATACTGGTTGGTGTAACACTATTGTGTTTATTTGTGAGCATCTGGAGGGATGAAGGTTTTGGGAAAAGAATAATCAATTTACTTTGTAGACGTTCACTGGGGGCTTCTCTCAGGCATGAGTAATGAGGCCAGCAGATAGGTCATACAACCTCATTATTCATTTTCTGCATGTAAGTGGCCATTGCAAGGCCCTGTGAGCTACGTGTAGAATTCATACACATAAACCCCTGCTTCTTTCCCCAAAGAGATCTGAATAAACTGTATATAGCCTGAATAAGCTGTAGACAAAAGATGTTTATGGAGAGATTCAATTAGATAACTTTAAAAATACACAAAATGTCTGCAGTGGACATGGTTGAATGGTGTGTCCTGAATTCCAATTTGGTGTCTTAAAAACTAAATCATCTTTTTTGACTCTTGCTCTGACTTCTAGAAGTTATTTTTTCCCCCAGTATTCCCCCTAAATTAAACTTTTAAAATTAAACAGCTGGCAACAGAGAGGATATTCATAATTTGACTGTACATAGGAAAGTGGTAGTTCTATTGTGAATTTTTAATGATGTCAATGTGATTTTTCAAAATCTGTCTTACTTTACATATCTATTAATACTCAGGCAAACAGTCTGACAGAAATGTTTCCAGCTTGGGTGTGTAATCTTATCTTACCTCTTCATCACTCATTCTTTTTGGATGGCACAGCTGGGAAAAGGATGGAGGGAGGAAATACAACTATACAGCCAATATACATTAGTAAAACATGTGTGTGAGTATGTGAGAGATGACAGTATATACATTTGAGGACATCCTCTCAACCTGTGAAATCTTCATTACCTGCTTGATTTGGGGCACAGAAATAGCAAAGCAATAGAGCTACAAGGTCATTTGTGTATATGATTTGTGAGTCACAGGTATGATAAAGTAATTTGCAGTTGCAGTTATGATTGGCACATCCTTTTGTAAATGGAGGGAAGGGGCATAAAATTCAAGACAGGTTATCCTTTTTAGTACATTCCCTCTTTATTTAATTCCTGTGTGTAACCATTTTTATATTCTACAGGCTTTCACCTATCTAATAATACTATATTTAACCATTTCGTGATGAACTAATTTCATTTTCAAAATATGCAAATTATAGGAGCAAGCTTTTTTAAATGGTCTTTATCTAATAAAATGAGTCATTTTTCACTTACCAAGTTCAGAAATAAAATTGCATACAGCTATTCTTGCTCTACTAAATGAGAAGAGGAACAATATTTCTTTTATTGCCTGTCAGCTCTGAATCATTTTAAGTGCACTGTGGGTGGACTGTGCTCCAATACTTTCTTTTCAGCATAGCACCCAGAAATCAGTTGGGGTCTAAAACTCACCCCTTTTATTAGGGTCTAACTGGTGACTCAAAACAGTAATGCAGCTGTAACCTATGATTTTTCTTTGAGCAAAGTAATATTTTGTTCCAATTAGTGCCTCAGTTCTTCTTTAAGTGGAGCATGTCTCTTTGTTCCTCAGCTGATGCTTGTGAATTTGCTGCTAACTAAGAATAGTTAACTGTATTGACTGTGCCCACTGTTAATGCACGAGAATGTGAGGTCACCCAAGAGAATTTTCTTTCTCCTCTGTAATCTTGTGTTTTAAAAAAATTGTAAACTGTAGAGATGAGTTTTTGCCTTCTGAAATACAGCATGTTTCTTAAGTGAAAAGAAATAAACCCCAATTGCTAACTTACTCTGCACTCAGTATTCAGAACACAATTTCACTGGAGGGAAATTCATCTCCAATTTATTTATTAGTAGAGCTTCTTAGGAGCTATACTCTAGAAAAAACTATGTCATGTCACTCTGAAAAACATACTACTATTTGTAGTAGTCTACTACTATTGACATTGGAAGGTGAATAGTGTAATGAACTATTCATAAACTAAGAAATCTGGTTCATAAACTGTGGTGAGATATCTGTTTTCTTGCTTCTTCCCATATAGACCTGTAATATGTGGTCTTTTTATTTTAAAAAATGCCATCTGAGTGAAAAGGACCTTAATAGAACCTGTGTAGTACATGCTGAGTGGTTTAATATTAGAAATTGCTGTATGTGTTAATATAACAAGATGAAAATGGTAATGCTTTACATCATTAGTGATGCACTGTCTTTGTTTTGCTAGGTCTTTTTTATACCTGTTTTAGAAGAAAGATCTTTGTAGAAGGTCTGAAAAATCTTTGGGAAAAGTACCTCTCATAATATAAAACAAATATAGGATAAATAACCCATCACTGCTCAGGTTGTGAGATGTGGCTGAAGGTCATTTAGGTGTATCTTGATTGATTTTACATGGGATATTTTGGTACTGTAGGCATTGTGGAGCAGTGTGAGTTATGGGAACCATTTTGACTAAGGCCTCTTAACAAGTTCTCCTGGCTTTTTAAACTCAAGAAAACTTTTTAAACAGCCACCAATGTAATATGTTTCCATATTACCAGGACTTATACCTCTGAAATAATGAACAGGTGTACTATAAAGATAGTCAAACACTCCTGTCACTGTGTCTTGGGCACTGACTAAGCTGGGAGAGTGTGTTGATCTGTTAGAAGGTAGAAGGGCTCTGCAGAGAGACCTGGAATGGTTGGATGGATGGGCAGAGTCCAATAANCTCCTTGAAAAATCATTGTAGTCAGGTGGGGGTTGGTTTCTTTCTCCAGGCAGCAACTGACAGAAACAGAGGAAAGAGTCTTAAGCTGTACCAAGGAAAATATAGGTTGGATATTAGGAAAAAGTTTTTCACAGAAAGAGTGATAAAATACTGGAACAGCCTGCCCAAGAAGGTGGTGGAGTCATAATTTCTGGATGTGTTTAAAAAAAGACTGGATGTGCCATGGTTTAGTTGAGGTGTTGGGGGACATGTTGGACTCGGTGATCTTGAAGGTCTCTTCCAAACTTGTAATTCTGTGAGTCTGGCAATATGGCTAATGTACAGCAATTTTGTTCCTCTTAAACTTAGGTATTGTGGTTTAGGTTTTTCAACAGCAGGTCCTTGTACAAGTGCTTCATGCATCATCTCTTCAGCCAACAAAAGATTTGTTCAAGTCATGACCTAAAAGTCGTTTCATTTCAAGTTAGAAAGTAATTACTGAAGAACTGTGGAAACATAAATGAGCAAGTTGTTTGAGAGATTTCATTCCTGTTTGTATTTTTGAGAAGAAATAATACAATTTTTAGTTAGAGCTGGAGACCCTGAATAATTTTAGATAAGCTTTAAGAGTGAGCAAGTACCAGGATCCTGTTATCAGTGTCTCATACTGAAGCCTCTTGCTTGCATCCTCTCTGTTCAAGGTGATTTATTTTGCAACAGATTTTCCCTAAAGTTAGTCTGTTGCTTTTCACCTATTCCTCAATGAAATACATGGGGAAGAGTTAAGGTTGTTTGCTTATAACAGGAGATGAGGGAAAAAAAGAGAAACATTGAAATTGTTTTCTAATTCTGCCTGTTCTTCAAACACCTGTGAACTTCATTTTCTTCATTACAGATACTTCACTTACTAGCCTGGCCCTGTCTGAAACCCTTAAATACTGTGAGTCTATCCTCTGTCTTTTCACTTGCAAGTGCATGTATGTCCTCTTATTTATGGAGGATGGTCTTATATTGTGGCTGATGGTATGTCAGCAATGTGAGTATTTTGATTTTTAAACAGAACATGAAGCAGCCTTCTGTCCAACTAAGCCATGTGCACTCACAAGAGTAGCCTTGTTATGTGGCTGTTCACACAAACTCCACAATTACTTTGTTTTTTCTGAATTTGTGTAAATCATCAACACTTTTTATGGTCACCATTCAGGGCATCTGTATTTGGTGCCTTCTTTCTCTGTTTAGTAGCTGGCTGTTGATGCAATTTGTTGAATTTTAATGGTTAGTGATCCTGAAGGGCCCAGAGGCACAGTTAACATGCCTAGAGACATCCTTATGCTGCAATGTGAGTGTGGTTGTGGAGTAATGATTTAAGCATCAAGACAAGGCAAATTCTTGGTTTGCACACTTCAAGCATTTGTTTTGCTTTGTTTCATTTTTTTCCTGACTAGTTGACGTTATTATCTCATGTCTTGCTTATAGTGGAAAGTGGAGTATAGTGTAAGAATACCTCATCTGGTGGCGGTATTTTCAGACATAGTGTGGAAAATAGTTCAGACTAATTTGTCCTGCAGATTGTATTTTGTTTGTGCAGATGTCATAAGCCACGCTGATTTTGCATTAATTGAAGAAAAGCTGTGGCAAAACCAGTCAGTGACTAGCTTTGAATATTGACAACCTGTAGAACCAATTAAAGGACTGGATATGCCTCTGGACTACAAAGGTTAAAAATTGTGAAAAATCCTGGGAAATTCTCTTTCCTTCCAGCCTGAGAAGGGGTAACAAGCGGGCCTGGCTCCCTCTTTGCCGTGGGGAGCCGGGCCATGTGGGCCCCTGCTGAGGGCCAGGCCCCTTCCTAGGAAGCCTGCCGGGCCCTGGGTTGGGGCCAAGCCCCCGGTGGCTGCCAGGCAGGGGGAGGGGAGGAGAGAAGATGCCATCCCAGCTGGATCGGGCTCCAGCGGCTGTTAACATCCTGTCACCAAGCCCTTCCCCCACCATGGCCAGCGGCTGCCGGGCAGGGGAAGTGGGGAGGAACCCCAGCCACTGGAGAGATCATCTGGCCAAGACCAGGAATCCCAGCCACACGAGAGGTCATCTGGCCAAGACCAGGAATCCCAGCCACACAAGAGATCATCTGGCCAAGACCAGGAATCCCAGCCACACGAGAGATCATCTGGCCAAGACCAGACTGCAGCTGTGCAGAGTGGCTCTGCAGCTGAAAAGTGATTGCGGCAAGAATCCACCCCCGAGATCCTGGCCCAGCCCAGTGTGGCTTGACCCTACCACCTTCAGCCACTGCATGGGAGAACCATCATGCCCTCTGCAGACCTGGGAGAATGTTAACTCTTTCTTTGCACAGACGAAAGTTGCAAAGCACTAATCCTCTCTTAGAGAGAAAAAGACAGTGATGACACATAGAGAGACAATATGAAGATATCAAAGTCAATGAAGGAGGATCTGAATCTTGGATGGAAAGAGAATGAGAAGATGCCTTGGTTTTAGGCTGAAATTCTTTTGTAAGCCATGGTAACGGACTGTGATATACTAGAATATCCCTCTAAGTCATGGAAGGCGTGGATGGAGAGATGAGAGTATGCATTTGTAGTGAACCAAGTAAATATTGAAGTAGTTATGATATTATGAGAAGCTTGAGCAGAGAGATGAGATGAAGATCTGCCCTCAGAAAGAGAAAAAAGTTCTCCATTCCTAGAGATGAAGAAAACCTTTGCTTTTTAACCATTCATCTTTAAAATGGTACCCCATGAGTTTACATGGCCCATTATGCAGCTGTGGGAAGGCTGTGTGATATGAGAGGGACTTCACAAATGCAGATTCCCGGGCTGCTGCTTTTGTGAGAATTAAAAATCCACAAGAGAACTGTTCTCTCTTGTGAGGAAGTTTCCATGACAGACAAAAAGAGACTTCTCTCTCTGAGAGAACTCTTTGATGAAAGACTCTTTTAGAAGGGGTAACTAACCTAAAGTCTAAATTTTGTCTCTGCACATTGTCAGAGAGAAAGAAAGGATTTTGTGGGGAAGAGGGGAAGTGTTTTGAAGGTTTTATTCTGATTCCTATTAATTTTTTTTCTCTCTTGTAGTTTTGTTAGTAAACCTGTCTTTATACCCTTTAAAGTTTTGAGCCTGCTTTGCTTTTTCTCCTAATACTATCTCACAGCAGAAAAAGAGTAAATAATTCTAGCAGGCACTCAGACCACTACACTAATTGGTGCCTTGACTCAGATACAGAAATTGCCAAACCTGAAACCACTACACAAATTGGTATTTCTGCCCTGTTTTGACCTGAAACTGTCACATAAACTTACAGTCTGATGCCTTTCTGTACTGAGGTTATGTGCAACATTATGAATTTGTAGACAGCTCCTGGTGATTAAACTGTTTTAAAGATTTGCATAATATTACACTTGGGCATGTTGTGTGGATACATTTAAAGACATATTGGTATCAGGGTATTTTGCTGAATCAGTCTGTGAAATCCCCAGTACCTTGCAGAGTTAAGTCCCTGACAAAGTGAGGAGGCACAGCAATCCCAGGATGATAATTCACCCAGAGTGCTATCACTTTGTAGTATTCTCCCTCTTTCCTGATCCACTCTGTGCTAAACAACTCCTCTCAGTCTTGCCAGCATCGTCTGTTTAGCTGTCACTCTACAGCAGCAATAAAAAAACAGCTGTTGCCTTTCCAAGACTGAAGAACTGACTTTTAATGGTTCTTACGTAATTTGGAGATCTCTTTCTTAAAAAAACAAGTGATTTTTTCCCTCCCATGTACGATGAGGTATTGTAAAGAAATATAAGCTCTTTTTTCTAAACTTAGTAGGAATATTTTGAGTATCACAAAAAGTTGTAGTGGTTCTGATAATTTCTAAAGGCAAATGTAAGGACAACTAACTGATACTGTACCATCCCCCTCCCCAAGTTATGGAGCTGATGAAAAACAATAAACAACTGCAGTTCCAAAGGAATTTATTTGACAAAAAGACACCCCACATAAATTGCTAAAATTGGTGCTTTATCATAAAAGGTCTTGCAACCTTTATTCTCAAGACACTCTAATTAGATCGATTTAGAACATACTCACTATAAATCTAGCAAATTATCTCTGAAATAGGTTTAGCAGACAGCTCAGTTTTCTAGTAAGGAGAATTAAGCTTATTTTAGTGGGTTTTGTAGGTGCAGTAAGTATAAAAAAACATAATAGGATCTAATGAAAAAAGTTAACTTTTACCATGGCAAAACATTAAGTATATGACCAAATACTTGATTAAATTTTGAGAAGTTGGTTAGGAGATAATCTGAAGGTATTTTTATGTGAAATAATCTGTTGAACCTTTTCAAGACAGAGCTGAATAGGAAAATATGGGCAGAACTGAATTTCTCGGAAGGAATTCAACCTCAGTGGAAGTTAGACAGAACTTAAAATGAGAAGTTTGCAGCTGATGGATGCCTTCTATTTTTCCTGTTTCATCACAGCTTTTGGAACCTATTCTCTTTCGTTGAATTTGGGATAATGCAACAATGGAAGAACAATTCTTCTTATTATTTTAGTTAGAAAAGAAAATATTATGTTTTCCTTTTATGTTTCTCATGTAGTGTTAGCTGGTGAATTATCATATCCCAAAATGATAATGGATGACATTAAAAACACTTGACAATGGAAATTTACTCTTCTAAGTCTAGTGAAGTATAGCATTCTACAATACTAGGAGTTTGTTTTTAGCACAAACAATTCTTTATGTTGATCTCTTTTCTGCTATTTTAAGTCTTTTTCATCAGGAGAACAACTGATCTCTTGAGGAGTATTGCCATTTGTTTATCTGCTATGATAATAAATTGATGATGATCATCCAAAAAGAAAATGAACAATTTCTTCAAAAATGTTAGCAATAATATTTGGTATTGACCTGTTGACTTGCTGATACTGACATCTCTTTCTCATAAGCATTAAATTCTCTTGTTTTTGTTGTTGTTCCGCAGCAATTATACCCATGAATGACTTTTTGATATGTCATAGAATCATGGAAAGGCTTGGGTTGGAAGTGACCTTAAAGGTCATCTAGTTCCAGCCCTGCTACCTTTGTCAGGGCCACCTTTCACCAGACCAGTTGTTCAAAATCCCAGCAGAGACAAACCTTGGACTTCCACAGATAGGTCATCCACCACTTCTCTGGGCCTCTGTGGCCTCACCACCATCACATTAAAGAACGTCTTTACTGGATTGCTTGTGTCCTGCTGTGTGGTCCTTCCAGTAAATGAGGCTGAAGTCCCTCATGAAGACCATGGATTGTGGATGTGAGGCTGTCCCTATCTGTCACAGTGGCATCACCTGCCCAGTCTTCATGTGCAGTCAGCCTGCAGCAGTATCCCCTCATTTTTCCCTGCCCTCTCTTTAATCCTGACCCATAAATTCTTGGTTGGCTTCTCTTCCTATCTTACTTATAGCCAGGGACTTTTTTCTTAAAAGAAGTTATTTCTTTTTTAAGATGTGAAAAAAAGGGGTAAGTCTAAGAATAATTATGAATTCTATATAAGAATATATTCTACACAGTCTAATCATAATCTGAAAAGTATTTTCCATTGCAACCTAAGATGATCTAACTCTCTGATTATGAAATAATTTATTGGTGATAGATTCTTATGTCTTTTCTGGTTTAACTTATGAATAACCAAGTGAAAAAAATAGAGGGCAACACTGCTTTTGTTTAACTAAGTATCAAATAGCTGAATTAGAACAAGAGTCCAGAGAATCAGTAATTGTGGAAAAAAGATACCATTACCATCACCACAAAGTCAGAAATTCATTATATGCACTTTAATACTAGAAATACTCTTTTGAAATATGTGTGGGTTTGTGGTGTTGTTTTTGTTGTTGTTGCACGTGTTTTTTGTTTTGGTTTGGTTTTGTGGTGTGAGGTTGTTTTTTTTGTTTTTTTTTTTTTTGTTTGTTTGTTTGTTTGTTTGTTTGTTATAAGCATTGTATAAGCAGTGCACATTCTTTATAAATTAGGTCTTATAGAGGTGCATTATTTTCAGAGTGAGGCATGAGAAACCAGACAAAAAACCACTTCAAATTCTCTAAAAATGGAGGATTTTCTCATATGCATGTTTTTGTTTTGTTTGTTTGTCACAAGCTCAATTAGAGACATTTTGGTGCCTATCTTCTCTTTCAACAGGCAATTAATTGTATATCTGGAGAGTCATTGCCCTGGGGATTCTTTCTTCTTCAGATCTAGTGATTGATCAGAGCCAGTGTTATACTTAGGACTGAGTCCTTGGGTCACATTTTCCTCCTGTAACTTTTACTGCTATTTCAATTAAGCATGCAATGTTTGGAGAAAAAGAGGGATCTTCGGGCTAGAGCCTGGAATGAACAGAACAAACTATTCTCAAGGTATATGTTTAAATATTGTTACAGGAGTGTATTGTGGCATGTTCTGATGTTTCTACATTATCAAAACATTCTAAGGAGACAATGTCATTGCCTGTAATTGATACTTTCTTAAGCAAAGATGGAAATATTCAGTCATCTCTGAAGGAATTTTAACTTTATCTTTTAAAAAATATCTTCACTTTCCATTGACCTGAACACATGGACTTCTCTTGATCATGATAAATATTGTCATGCAGCCTCTTCCAAGAGTAAAGTTATAAGTACCTAGAGTAAGCACAAATCACGAAAGTATTCTGGCCCCCTCTGGATTCACAGACTCTCTTTTGCCCCTTCAGGAGTGGTAGTGCCATGAAAGAAATATGCAGAGGAAATCTGTTGTATGGGTTAAGGGATAATCAACATTCTTTGACTTCTTAAACTATACTCCTGTGATGTATTGAAGTGGTTTTTTCAGCTTTGAAGGCAGGGACTTCAAAAATTACTGAGTGTTGATGTTCTCATGTAGTTCCTTAACTCCTACTAGGTTGGGCGTCAGATGAAGAAATGTAAAAGCACACTGTAGAATATTTAAAGTACAAGGCAGGGGAAATGACAGGCTTTTTGCATTTTTCATTACTTCGATTTCATGATGGTGTAGAATTGTCTTGTGTATACAGCAACGTTATTTTTTTTTCCTTCCTTTTCTTTCTTTTTCCGTGGAGTGAACTCATTCTTTGTCACAGGTGGCTGCATTTAGATGTTATGGGAGGGAAGCAATGAAACCTTATTGCAGAGCAGTTAAATTCAGGAAACACGTAGTCTAAAGGCTGACCTAGTCTACTCTGTGACATACACATTATTCACATACTTGCCACTTGTTACACACTGCAGAAGTTTTAATTGTAGATTCTCCTCCTGTGAGTGATTTTGGCACAGCAGACAAGTGATAAAATTAAAAATGAATGCTGTAGTATCTAAAATCATACAGTAATCAGCCAGCTCCAATCAGGAACTTATGTCGAAATAATACTATGGTAATCAAGTCTCAATACTTTTTTTATACTTCTTTCTATATAAGAAGTGATAGCTTTGTTAAGAATTATGATAATTTCTTGTGCAACCTTAGTTCAAAATTCAAGCCAAGTTCCTAAGATGACTTGGTATCAGGAAATCATCTCACTGCCTGGAGAATGTTCACTTTTAAGCTTGTACCAAATAATTAAATATCTAATCTATTCCTAATTGCAGAGTATTTTCTATTAATGGTGTATTCTTTTCAAGGAAAGACCCCATGTTCTGATGCATTAATAATTTTTTTTAGCCTTGGTCAGATGCACTAAAAAGTTTATTTTCTTCCACTGAATTAGAGAAATAATAAATAAAACAATCAGTTATTACAATGGATGTGCAATTTTGTTGGGTTCCTGATTTTATGTAAACATGAGATATGGACATCCAGACATACAGAAGCTATGTGACTAGATATTAAAATGGTTAGAGACTGTACAATATGGAGGGTATATTGACCATTACCTTTTGTTACCCCAGCAGTTAATAACAGTTATTAATTCTGGCCAGTACAATTCAGTAATTCAGTCTCCTGTGTTTTTTTGTTTGTTTTTTGTTTGTTTGTTTGTTTGTTTGTTTGTTTTAGAAGGAATTGGGATACATTATCTCACTGGGCAGAACCAGAATTTTCACAGAATTTTCTTTTGAAGTTAAGGGCTTTGAGAATATTCAGGAAATGTATTTTTATATGTTTGCTCCATTTTTGTATTTAGGTGTTTACTGTTGATAGTCATCAAGGACAGGAACGAGTGGCCAAAATGGGGCTTGTTCTGGTCGAGCATAGCTTGTCTGAAATAGTGGTATTTTATTGAAGTCTGTGTGTTGAACAGCGTGGGACACAAAGTAGTGGATATTACCTGGATGTTTTCTAAAATGTAAGAACTTTTTCTGTTTATAATTGATTCACATGGTTTGCAGCATGTCTAAGGAATAGAATTAGCTGAGAGAGCAAAGGGAGGTTTGCTCTGTAGCCCCCCACTTCTCTGCAAGACCAGCGCCAATACTTTGACACTTGAGTCCATCTGCTGGGGCAAACTATATTGGGAACAGTACAAGAAAGAGACAGACAAATTTGACAGACCCAGCATTGCAGCACGTTTGGAAAAATGACTGAGGTGGAAAGATAACATTCAGCTCTTGCTGTTTTGATGAGTGAAAAGGGTCCTGTATTGTTCTTGGCTTCATAAAAATGAGTCAAGTCCTACCCCTTTAATGAATGACAAAACTCTTTTTGAATGTAGGTTATCAGGAAATAGCTGTCTTGTTCTATGTGGTTTTGAAAATTTTGATTCAGAATTGAAAAGTGTAGAATAGTTGGAAGGGAAGAAGGGGAAAAAATGTAGAATAGTTGAAAGTCCCCAGTTGGAAGGGACTTACAGTATCATCTAGTCCATCTCCCTGACTACTTCAGGTCTGGCCAAAAGCTAAAGTATGTTAAGGATATTGTCTAAATTCTTCTCAAACACTGACAGGCTTGAGGCATTGATCACCTCACTAGGAAGCCACCTCCATTGTTTGACCACACTCTCGGTGAAGAAAGGTTTCATAATGTTCAGTCTGAACCTCCCCTGGCATTGCTTTGAACCCTTCCTATGTGTCTTGTCACTGGATGCCAAGGAATGTGCTCAGGACCCTCCTTTCCACTTCCCCTCCTCAGTAAGTTGCAGAGAGAACGGAGGTCACCCCTCAACCCCCTTTTCTCCAAAGCCAGCAAAGCCAGTGTCTTCAGCCTGTTTGATCATTCCTTTCACCTCTTTCATCAACTTTGTTGCTGTCCTCTGCATGAGTTCAGGTACCTTAACATTCTTTTTTAATTGTGGGCCCAAAACTGCACACAATGTTTAAGGAGAGGCTGGACCCGCATTAAGGAGAATATTTCAAAACAAATTTCTGCCTTATTGGGGATAGACCATCTGGCTTTCAAGATGAAAACCATTCTAATCATATTCATAATTTTGACCATATCATGCTGGACCTTCCTTAGATTTTAATACTTGTCCTGTTATTTTTATATTCTGTCAGAGAGGAATATCATCTTACATACATTTACAATTTGCGTGACTGTCACCTCTTTGTTGGTTCATTGAAGTACTAAATGTATTGTGGATCAAAATATAGTGGATTTTATGAGACTACATAAATACCCCTTCTAATTCAAGTAGAGTAACATGGTTCATTTTTTGACATTGCATAAAATGTCAATTTTTTTTTTTTTGGTATTATATTTGATGTCACACTCACAAAACTTTAGCTGTTCCTGTATTCTTGAGAGTAATAATGCAATCTACTAGCCTTGACAGAGACAGATTAAGACAGAGGGAAAGAATCTCCAAACCATAAAATATTAAAATACAATTGCAGTAGCTCCTGCCCTCTGTATGATGTCAAAAAATTAAGCAACACAAGGCAAAATGAAAGGTAATGGAAAAAAAGATATTATGCTTAACAAAGAAGTATGAATAACTAGATTAACATTTGATGAAGTACTACTTGTAAATTCTCTGTACTTTCTAAACTACAGGTAAGTAACCAAATACAAGTCCAACTTAAGAACTGGAGACCTAGACCTATTATTGATTTATTAAATCCACTAGGGAGTCTTTTCATTTCAGGTACTTAAAGGATAATTGTGTCTTGAAAAGCTGAGAAGCTATTGTATGTTTTGATTAAGCTAATACTGTAAATAAACCATTCCTATCTTGAAACAGTACCCAGTGGTACATCATAAAATTTTCATGAGAATTTTTTTGAAACAGGTGATTCTTTAGATTGCCTTCAATAAATACTGAGGAGTTCATGTTAAAAGACTGTGATCTGAGTTCACCCTTGATGAAAATGAGCTGGCTTTAAAGGAATTGCAGCAGGGAACAATCTGTTCCAGAATGCATTTTTACCTTAACTGTGTCACAGGGTGATGTAATACCATGGCTACAGAGGACAACCACTACAAGGAGAACAGGAATAAAAACTGGTTATTAAACAGAAGTTAACCATGGTTGGGTAGAACTATCAAAGATGCAGATATGTGAGCAATGAGTAATTGTATCACATGATTTGGAAATCACACAGGATGACACTTTGCTGTGACCTAAACCACAAGACCTAAAACTGAAGAAAAATGTACAATAAGAAATGTTGTTCTAAAAAGCTCATGTGTATTTAAACAGAATCTTTGCTTATAATAAGAACCTTAGCTGTGACTGAATTTCAAGGAACCATATCTGTGACTGAATTTCAAGCAAATCAGTGACACATCTGGCTATCTTGTATAATGTCCATACTGAGACTAAAGCAGAACTCAGGTATCAGGCATATATTTTACTTATGGAGAATAAGTACACTTTGTAGACAAGGACTATGTTACCCCAGGTCAGTTACTCAGATTTAGTCTGAAGCACATTTCAAGTGAAAAAGTACTGAAGAAGAGTTCGCACATCTTCACCAAAGATGGGATATATTTATGATACAATGTCAGATGGTTTCTTCACTTGTGATTAAAACGTTTGGGAAAATATTGAAAACCATGAATAACTAGCTAGCTACCTAAAAACCTTTGAATATTTTGATTAAAGATTGACGTACTTTTAAATTTTGTTCCTTTAATTCAATTCTCTGCTATTCATCATGTCCATCCTCCTGCTCTGTTCCCTATGCCCCCCTTCATATCCCTTGTGTATTATGTCTGATTTTCCTTAAGAAAATATAAAGAAATATTGAAACAACAGGAGAAGCTGTTGTAATAATTCAATCCTTGTTAAAATCAAGTTACTGGAAACATCAACAGAGACCTGATTCCCATGAGCTACTCAGCTCATTAGGTTGGAAGGGATATAAGGCTTTCAGATGTTTCTCTGAATTAAACCTTGAAACCTTTTGAGATTTACTGGTTATTACTTATCCTAAACTTGGATACAGCAAACTATTAAGAAAAAAACCTTGAATTATGTGGAACTAGGAGAGAAAGGAGGGCTTGTCAGACTCATGTGATGGCTCAAGATTGAGATGCTAGGGCAGGCAAAGTGCCTCAAACTTCTACAAGGTTAGAGACTATCAGGATTTGATCCCACTCTTTGGCTTCTTTACCCCTTCAGGTGAACCCTTTGAATACTTTTTTGTTTTCCTAATAGTTATGCTCTGTCCATGATCGGAGTTTGTTGCTGAGATTCTAGGGGAGTAAAGTTGAATTAAGAAAGCTCACTCCCATATAGAAATGTAAATACATCCAATATAAGTATTTCCAATGATGTGTTTCACTGATGGATGAAAAATTTGATCTTTCCTCCCCTTTTCTGCAGGAATAGGAACATTCTCTATATATACCTATAGGTGTGTGTATATATGTATATATATACATACACACACATATATGTACATGTGATATATGTATATATACTTCAGGTATGAGGAATCCTGAGCAAATTTTGCAGGAAAGTCCAGCCTCCATGTATAGGCTTTTAAGAACCTGTCTTATATTGATGATTTTCCTGAAGCTGAGGGAAGATACAGACTTCTGCCATGCAGCATTGCTTGATCTTACTGCTTGGTATTGCAATCTTGTTTTCTACAAGAATGTTACAGACACTTCATTAACGTTTCCCTTGCCTTTCTCTCTCTTCAGTCTCTCTTCCCACTGCCAGTGTCTGTCACTGTGTGCTCTGCCTGGCACAGGGATGTGGGCTGCTACTGTCAAAGGGGATGAAATGGAGGAGGCAGTGGTGGCAGCTACTGCTGCCAAGTCACTGCTGAGCCACTGGTGGTCTGGGCTGTGGTGACAGCCCCTTTCTCCTGGGCTGGCTTCTCAGGCAGTGTCCTCTAGGGAGCTGGCAGCCAGGAGCATCCTGTGGGCATTGGTCCAGCTCCTGTGTCACCAGCTGGCCAGCACTGTGCCAGTCGAGCAAATGACTCGATGCCAACAATGGGGAATTCAGTCCCTGGAGCTACAGCTGTAGCTCTGTGCAGGAGTCAGTGGCATTAAGATGTCAAACTGAAGTATTCTATGTGTGAGCTCTTGTGTTTTCCTAAAGTAATGAAGGCTGAGCCATCAACTTGGATAGCATTGGGGGCCATTCTGAATCAGACAAGGTTGCTTTATTAAAAAGCTTTCCTTGCCTGATTTTCAAAACTCCTGTTATGAGCAAAACTGCCTGGGTATTTAGTTGGTATTCACATGTTGATGGTGATGAGCATCTTGGGACTGCTTTAAGCAATCAGATTAGCTAGGTATAAATGCACTTTATCAAATAGATCTATAATGAACTTTCCAAATCCTTCATTCACGGATTGTGAATTTTTTGTTTTTGAAGCAAGTATTTCAGAATTCTTTTTTTCTATATTGTATCTCTTTATACAAGTAAGATGCAATGTTGTAATTTCTTAGGTTTCCTTCAATAACATTTCATAACAGAGTTCTGGTCTGTTAGTGTTGTGTTACTAACTAAAGAAGTCTAAAGCAAATTTTAGACCAAAGAAAAAAATTATTTGTTCTTAATAGCCCAATATAAAATTTCCAGTACTGCCAAGGCAAGTTGTGTAATTCATATATGCTCTTCACAAGTTCACAATTTTTTAAAAAAATAGATCTCCAGGCATATGATTTTGACTTTATGGTTTCCAACAACATCTGTAAGCAGTTGAGTGGGGGTAGTGTTCCACTCTGAATGATGGGATTTATACATTTTTCTCTTCTCACCAAAGAGAAAAATAACTCACTCAATTATTCATGTCACGCGTTAAGTGATACAAAATAAATCTGTCCTTGACTTTTTCTCTTTTGAATGTGTAGTTACATTTTCTTTTTTGCTGAAGTTTATGCTAGATTGACAGGAAAAGAGGCCTGTTCTGGGGCAATAAGTAGCAATATAACTTTCACCTTTCCCACAGAGAAGGGAAAAAAGAAAATATATTTCCTTTTTTTCCACAGTGCACTTGACCCAAATACTTTTAGTCAAACTGACAGAAAAGGCCATTTTACAATCTAATACATATATTAGGGTCATAGGTAGTCTGTATTTATTATGTGAGTATTTTTGCCAAATAGTGCACTGTGCATTACCATGAGAAGGACAATAATATTCAGGAAGTGGAACAAAAAGTTTAACTCACACGCATGCCAAAAATAGTTGAAACCCTTGTTTTCCAGTGACAGTATGCATCCAAAATAACCCATTGGGTCTGCTTGAAGACCACATGGCCATAGCATTTTTTGTTGTCCCAGTTTGGTGCAGCTGTTAATAAAATTTCAACAAAATTTCACTAACCAAAGAAACATATTTTTAACAGGGTGTAATAATTTGATAACATGAAATGTAAATATGTTTTGATTATGATACATTATTCTTGTGTGTATATTTTGTGTAAACTTTAGTTCTAATATGTTTTAGCTACTCATTAGGCTGAGATACTCAAAGTTCAAGCGAGCTGCCTGGAGTTTTGACTTAGAGTCTGTTGCATTTTCCCTCTTGGCCCCTGAGGGCTCATCTCACCTGTCACCCTTAGGCAAGAGACACCGGGTAAAATAGCAACATAAATTCTAATCCACATGATTAATATGAAGTTTTTTATTTGATTATCAGTTGAAAAGAAATAAAATATACACTAATTTTCATAACTATTTAATACAGGAGTGGACTTAAAAGTATAAAGATTTGCAGTCTGATAGTAAAATTTGTTTATTTTAAACTATAAATTCAAGCATGTATTTTAAAGATTTTTGCTTTTTTAAGTTGTTTTTTACTTTATTACCAGGCATTTGTACAGAGAGATTCAAATCAGTAGATGCTCCAAAAGAACTTTTGATTCAGAAACTAAGAAGCTTCATTAAAGACAGGCAATGATCAGGCTAGTATTCTCCATTTCTTCTAGAGCTTTAGCAATGTGGTACTCTGCTTCTATGATATAGGTTCTGAAGCAGGGCTGGGTTCTGTTTCACCTGGAGGACAGTGTGCATGAAGGTGATGTGTGCAAGCACACTCCTGGACATAGCCTAAAGCTTAACTCAAGAAATTCAAAATGGTCTTTTTGTGCCTGAGAAGAAATTGTCTCAGCTGTAGTCCAGGGTTCAGAGGGGGGTAATCAGAGGGTAAAAAGAAAAGTTTGTACTATTTTCTGATACTGATTTGAGCATGTAGGATTGATATGACAACATCTTAGACTAAAATCAATGTTATTTTTTTTCTTTGAAATTAACAAGTTTTTCTTATCTCTTGTAATATTTTGACAGTTTGGATGAATGTCTAGGTTGGATATATACTGGGAACAATTTTCAGAGGAAATTGCTAAATATACCTAAAACCAAATTTGCTGTTAATAATAATGCATAGCTTTCTGTTGTACTTGGAAATGTGCTTTGGGTTTTTTTTGTTCTCTTTTTTGTTTTCATTTCTTTTTTGAAAATGAACTTATTGGTAGTTATATAAACACCTTTGTCTAATAAATTCTCAGTGTGAAACAATGACAGAACTAAATAAGGTATTGCAAGGAGGGCAACTGGAGGACAGATTTCCTCAATCCCTGATGAAAGATTTCTGGGTTTTGGTGTTCCTTCAGTTTTTAAGCAAGTAAAATATGATAAATATACCACATGTCAGAGTTCATGTAGAAGTAGTCCTGATGTCCTTCTTGACAAAGTATTGCACTTCTGGTGTTGGTTTTAAAAAAGGAATGAAGAGAAAAAAATAGGATAGGATTACTTTCCACATTTGAGATCAAAATGGGGTGTCAAATGTCAAAGTGAATAACAAAAGAGAAGTGCTTTCTAGATTAGTGTTTTTGTTCTATACAGGCTAATAAAATGCACTGTATTTTAATGACTTATCTTGAATTGTGAAGGCAGAAAATAACTGTCTTTAGAAAACCTACTTAAGCCAATGTAAAATAGATACATGTATAATAAAATATGCAACTGAATAACAACTCGGATGAAATTCTGCATCATTGTGAAAGTTTGTCACTACACTATAATTTCTAAGGTAAGACTGAAAGGCATGAAAAGGTACGTTTCTCATATTTCGTTATCTGCAGACTAATACAGAGTAAATTCAGGCATGCAAAAAACTGGTCCTATTTAAAAAAGGAAGAGGTCTTAAAAAAGAGGTAAAGCATGGTCGTAAGCAGCCAGATCTCTCTGCAGTAAAGAATACATTGTCCAGTCAGGGATTTTCCAGGCAGTACTCTTCAGGCAGTAATAAATAGCATAAGCCAAAATGTTCACCTGAAAATATAGTTTCTATTTTATTTAGTATATTAATATTAGGCTTTGAGGTATTTTTTTTGTGTGTGTTTGGTTTTGTTTGTGCTTTTTTCTTTCAGCATAAACTTAAGGAGTAGAGAGAAGCTTACTTACTGATTTCTATTGAGCCTTTAGTATTTCTTTACTGTGTATAAGCATGTGGATATTTTTATTTTCTTTTCCTGTTTGACTGTCAACAAGGATGATCTGAATTGAATTCCTATTAAGAGTCACCTAGGAGATATAGAAAAGGAGCTTCCATATACTGTCACAGTTTCAATTTTTCAGGAGATAAGCAAGAACCTTTTTGAACTGTCAGCTGTTAAAGTGAGTTAAGTGGCTATTTTCTATTAAAATCACATACAGTATTTTAAGCAGTTATAAGATTTAGGATTAGCCCTAGGGCAATACTATAGAGATGCAAAATCCCATTCTAACCTCCATTATTTTCATTTATTAAGGCACCAGTTTAGAGTACACAAACATGTATTTGCAAGACTTATTAACCCACTGAAAGAAAATTGCTATTTTAATACCATAACGATGATTTTTTTCATCTTTTAAAACTCTCAGTTAATATGTAATGCATGCTCCTCACATCTGTTTTGTGATACTTTCCAATTTAAAGGTGAGGTTATATTTAAAAGCAATTTAAACTTACCATAAATTCACCTCAGTACAAATATATTTGAATACAAGGTGCATACACATAATGGCTTGATCTGGGTGAAGCACATTTTGGTGACATATTTCAGTGACTTTTTCTGCACATAAAGCAACACAAAACACATTGAGAAATTTTGCATATGCTCGGTACTTTCCCAGAACCTTCTTATTCTGCAATTCTCTTGAACTTTAGTTCAAACACCAAATAAATTTTGTACAATAAGGTAATGATTGCTCTTAGCCATACTTACTGCACTATGTAAGCTTACTTCCATGTTGTTATTATAAATTGTAGGCTGGAATATAAATGACTTGTATTACATCATACACTGTAATAATATAATATGTACAGGCTAGAAATACAATATTAACTTCAGTAATTTTTTTCTCCTTTTAATTTTTCTCTGTTAGACATATTTGACTAAGTACAAAACAGGGTGGCAATAAATGCTTTATATGCCCAAATATTTCCATAACTAAGATGGCATTGAACTTTTACTTGTTTTTCAGTAAGTTAAGAATCTCAAAATTTTCCTCACCTTTACCACTTAATTTCTTTCTCTGTCTTATGTTGTCTTTCTGCAATATTTTTCATTACATTATACTGATGGTTCTGGTGAAAACTGATTTTACAATTGTGATGCCTGACTGACACACATTAAGAGCACAGATTTTGTCAATTAGAATTGCTTGAATTACTGACAAAATATTACTTTCTACTGACAGATGAAGTGAAAGATACTGAAATTCAATATCAGTATTTCTAAGGGAGAAGCTCTACTGGTGACATTTAGACCTTTGAAACTATGTTCATGGCAGAGTGGAATTATTCTTCAAGCTGTGAGCAGGAAATAAATGTGGAATGGCAACAATTTCTTGCTGTCACATTTCTCCTATCTCTTTTTAGGGAGATAATATGCACACAGGATACATGGACTAATGTCGCAGTAAATATTTGGGATTGAGAAGTCCATGTCCTGAACAAGCTGTGTTAGTTAACCTTAGCTTGTTGTCAGATAGCAACTCAGCCTCTCTCTCATTCCCCTTCCTCAACAGTACAGAGGAAGAAAATAGGATGAGAAAGCTTGTGGGTTGAGACTGAGACAGGAAGATCCCTTACCAGTTACCACCATGGGCAAGACAGTACTTGATTTGGGGAAAATTTTCTGCTTCTTCAGGATGGAGTCCTTCCTGAGGTATCCAATTCTTCACGAACTATTCCTATGTGGGTCTTTCCAACAGGCTGCAGTCCTTCAGGATAGATCCATGTGGTCTCACCATGGGCTGGGGGGGAATTTCTGCTCCTGAAGCACCTCCTCTTGCTTCTCCACTTACCTTGGTATCTGCAGAGGTGTTTCTCCCATGTTTTTCCTCACTCTTGTCTCCCACACCTCCTATGCCTTTTTTAAAATATGGTGTCCCAGAGGTGCCCCCACCTCACCTGTATCCAGTACATTCTATCTCCATCTCTTAGAAACACACATTTATGAATAATCAAGAATATTTAAATTCATTGCATACTTTTAATGAATTTTTCTTGCAGCAACAACAAAAAATTCCTCACACCAAATCAAAATAACATCATCAGAACACTAGCAAACATAATATGCCCCCAGCCTCCTGGATTTGGGTGGTGCAGAGCTGGAGGGAGAGCCCTGATGGTGTGTGAGCACTGCTCCACAACAGGCAAAATTCTGGTGTGGCACCAGCACTTCTGCAACCGCAGATGCAAAGCACAGCACTGTACAAGCTGCCGCGAAGAATCATAACTCCAGCCCAGGCAGGCTCTCTGCAATATCACTCTTGTATCACCAGAGAGATAAATTTGTGAATTCATGGCGTACCTTGCTTGCTGATCTCTGATTCAAGCTAAGAACAAAATAAAGAATACTGTAGGAAAGGCTATAAAAAGAGTAATAAATGGGGCCATGTAAATGTGCTGACAGGAACAGCCATTCCATCTGTACTGTTTGATGTACTTTATGAAGCTGATAACAAAGTCAAATTTTATTTTCCCTGTAGTATTCTTGCTGCCTTGTTAGTGTGTTAATGATTTCTGTCTGGGCATAATGGCAAGCTCTTTGGGAATTTTGAATTTAAAGTATGGGCATGCTATAATATTTTAATGGTGTCATATCAACAAATATCAAGCATTTGTCTACCAAAAGCGAAGTGCTGATAGCTGTAAATTAGTCCCCAGCTGATGTTCAGAGGGTCTTATTTGCTTCTTAGCCCAAGTGAGAGACAGTTGATATGAATGATATTTAGGTTTTATTTGGTTTTATTTATTATGTTTGTATGTTACTCTTATTTCTCCACTTTGTGGTCGTTTGCCAGACAGAATGCAGCACATCACCTGAAGGCAGAATTTGGTGATGCTTCAAAGAGTATTTTGACTGGTTCTTGTTGAGAACTGTTCAATGTCTCTGAAAAATTAGCAGTACTTTTGAGGTATTCATCAGAGAAATAAAAACATGATAGATGACTGTAAATTATCTGTAAATCAGTACTTTTAGTACAACCCCCCCTGAAATAATATATTATCTTTAAATTATTTTAAGTGGGCTCTCTGCTTTCTGCAGCCTTCACCACCCCTTCGTTCCAGAACCAGAAATCACCTCTCTCTTTTGGCCAGTTTCAGATTCCTTCAGAATTCAGTTTCTTTGAGTCTTATATTCTCTTGAAGTCTTTGGAGTCTCTAGGTTAAAGAAGGCAAAAAAGATTGCAGGTAGAATTAGCTACAAAATAGAAGATTGGGGTTTTTTAATGGCATAATTTAGGAAATCAGCGAAATCAGTAAGTGGCCAAACAGAAAGGATTGTAAGCACAGGTAGGTAAGATAGATCATGCTGAAATCAAAGCAGATAGAAATTACTAAACATTTCCAATTTTTTATTACTAGAATCATTTATTTGATTGGTAGCTTAGCCATGTAATATATATAAAAAGTCTTTTATTTAAATAGAGAATCATAAATAATAGTGATTCTGTACAGAAAGGTAATAAAATATGGCTTCTGTGTGCTGTAAGAAGCCCTAGGAGATATCACTATTTATTGCATAAACACTCTGGCAGAGCAAATAGTCAGGAGACTTTATAGCAACAGAGGTTTCAAAGACTGCAGATCACCTTCATTAAAAAAGTGTCTTGGAGCTGCTGTGTGGATTCCCTTCCTGAGAATTTTCCACTTTGGAAGGCATGAGACCTTGTACTTTGTCCCTTAGCTCATGAAGACTTCAGCTTTCTCCACAGTACTGATATTTCTCTGTATGATTTAGGGACATGGTAACTGCTGGGTGGGTTAGGTCTTCCATCCTTTATTATATTGTGCGAATACTTCTAATTGATCCAGGATTCATGTTTCTTATCTAGAAGAAAATAATCATCTTGCAAATCAGATGAAAAACCAAATACAAAATCATACTTGCTGATGTTAAATGCGAGAAGAAATACGTAAAACGGAATTTCTTTGCTATTCACATTTTGAAGATATATATGGGAGTATATTTTCCCTTCAGTAGCTGGAGCAGACCAATGGGATTGGGATTCAAAGTGTTTTCTTTGAATTTTGTGTTTTTCTTTTCTCATATTAACAGGTACTTGTAGTTCTTTGTGTCAGCTAAAAAACAAAAGCTGCAAGCCAGGTAAGTCTGCAGCTGTTATCATATTATTTTTTAGACACTGGTGAATTGTTTAATGAAGATGGAAAATTCAAATCCTAATTACTTTTTGTGTGAGACAAATATCATTATGCAATAATTTTGTTGATATTTATTACTAAGAAAATATAGCGTATTGGATTTAGACTTACAAGATCTATTGGAAAAGGAATTTAGGGTGTTGAGATTAGGTATAGTTTCCTATTTGTATCATCAAGAACAGTGCAGCACATTGGATAATAGTCTAGATTATCTCCTTTGAGTAGCAGGAGACATAAAGGGTTTTAAAGAAGTAAGAATGAGGTGAGAGAAATAAAATTTACCAGTCAACAGGTAACTGTCAAACTGTCCTCTTAGAAAAATCTTTTTGTTTTGGCATGGCACTGAAAGCTCATTTGTGGACTTATTTTGCACACAACTGCAATAGATTGGTGCATTAATAGATAAAAAGATTTAAAAGATTAAGAGACACATGAAAACATTCCCCCAAGTACTGGTATCTGGTAAGCATTTGAGGTTGGGGAAGAAGGGTAAAGCGTTTAAGGATAGTAGCTAGAAAAGGAAAAATTGATCTTGAGGGAAATGGGAGAAAACATTTTCTTGGTGTGAAAATTATTTATAATACATTAGTATTTGAAGCCTCATGCTACAGGAAATCAACATATTGAAGTTTTTAGCTTTAAGTATCTTTCTAATAGTAAACCCCCCAAAATTTAAGTACCAAGAAACAAAATTTAAAATGACGCCATTTATCTAGAGGTGTCAAAGGGAATAAAATGCATGCATTTGAAACCTTTGCCTAAAAGTCTTTTGATATTATTTCTATTCCTTTGAGAAATTTTAAAGATCCTGTCCAAACACTGTTGGTAGTCAAGGTCTATATGACATTTAAAAGGAGTCCATCCTCTTCCAGGATTGCTGAGATTGTACAAACCAAATGAAGATATTTTAAACCCTGCAACTTTTATTTTTCTGGGTGCACGCAGCTAAGCTTTTTACTTTGGAGGATTTAGAAGCTTGGCTGAAACCTGGCATTTTTTATTTTAAATGCGTTGTCTTGTATATAGCTATAAAATGAATCATGGTTACTGTAATTGAACTTACACTGGTATATGTGGTTTTCCTAAAGTTTGTAATTTAATTTCTATCACATTTGTTTATAAGAATGTCTAGTCACTACTTATAATGATGCTTTGTCTGAAAACATAGCACCTTGAGCTTTTGAATTACAGGCAGACAGTTTCTTAGAATCCATCATTAAAGCTGTGTAAAAAAATAGCTGGTATGTGATCCTGACAAAGAATAAAATAAGATAAATGCTCAATTTGATATTATTAATGAAAAATAAATAGAAAAATATTTGTTACATTGATTGGTGTTAAGATAAAGAGGGACTTCTTTATCAGTTCAGATTAAGAAGGCATAAATATATGTGACTTGATCAAACTAGAATGATTTAAAATTCCTTTTGTGCATATAAACTTGTGCATTCTCCTCTCTTTTGATATTAATGTTGCTGATTTGAATCATCTGTCCTTCAGCAAAGTGGCTTGTGGAAGCACAGATGAGACAGCCATTCCTGTAAGCAATCCATGGATGTACCATGGTTTACCCCAGTTCTGTTTGAATTACCCACTATTACTGTGGTTGTGACTTCTGTAGTGAGAATCACATGTTTTGCTAAGAGGCTGGTAAAGGCCTCTTCAGTGAGCTTCTCTAGGCACTGTGTTTCCTTTCAAGGTGTCCTCTACCTAAGACAGGTCCTTGTCTAATTATGAGAGGTCCTGTTTTCTTCTATGGTAATGTTTAGCACAACTTTGGGCTTCTGTGTTCCATTCTCTGTTTCTCACAGTTTGCTTGTACATTGGAGCAGAGCAGCAAAGAAAATAGATTTAACATAAATCTCCTATATACCACTGCTTTGAAGAGAAATCTGATGACCACTGATGCAGCTGAGGAAAAATCCAGTCATAGATCTAACTTGAGTGAGACAGCAATGACTTATAAATTGTGCTGGGATAATCCCTGGAGTCCAAGCATTAATCCTACATTTAGTTTAGAAACATATTCAAGAACAATTTAAAACCTGTTAGTAGTGATACTGACAATAGTTTTGCCTTAATCATAAGGGAAGTAATCTGATAATTTCAGACTTTAAAGGTAATTCACTTGATTAAAGTAAACTGCTTATCTTTTCCCTTCCTCTGTGCCCAGAGGACACCAAATAAGCAATTAAATAAAGTATAATGAGAAAAAATTCTTCTTGATTCTCCTTCTTTCCATTGACTTTGTTAAAAATTCCCCAAACGGTAATTCAGTTTGTACCCATTGCCTGTGGTCTTGTCACTGGGCTCCACTGAGAAGAGCCTGGCTCCATTTTCTCTTCAACCTTCTTTTGAGTATCTGTGATACACTAATAAGACCTGTCACAGGAGTTCATGGCTTTGATCACCATCCTCTGGGCCTGGCCATTTTGATCTACTCCCTGTCTACTCGTCCAGTCCATACTCCAGCAGATTGTCTATGAACACCTTATGGGAGACCTTTCTGAAGTCCAAACAGCCAATGCCTACTGCTCTCTCCTGATCTACAAACCCAGTCATTTCCTTACAGAAGTTAATCAAATTGGTAAAGCATGAGTCCCTCTTGGAGAAGCTCTGCTGACTAGTCCTGATGACCGTTTTGTCCTTCATATATCTAGAAATATTTTCTAGGATTAGAAGCTCCATCACCTTTCCAAGGACTTAGGTGAGATTGAGCAGCCTGTAGTTCCATTAATTGTCCTTCTTGCCCTCCTTAATAATATGACAACAATTGGCTTTCCTCCAGTCTTTAAAAATTTCTTCCAGTCAACATAATCAATAAGATCATCAAAAATGGCCTTGCAATGACATCTGCCAGTTCCTTCAGCTCACCAGGATGCATCCCATTAGGGCCCATGGACTTATGTATACTGGAAACCATCTTTGAAAAGAGCTGCTAAACCTCAGTTTTCACTGTCCCAATCTTGGAAGCCTTTGTACCTAGCCAAGGACACAATGCTGTTACTTACTACCATTTTCCAAGGTCCTCTGCTTCCAACTCCTTGCAGTGAGCAGGGAGGGACATTTTTGACTTGATCAGGTTTCTTAGAGGCCTATCCAACTTAACCTTGAATGTTTCTAGTGATGGAGCATTTACCACCTGTCTGGGCAACCTGTTCCAGTTTTCACTACCATCCTCATTGTAAGAAATTTCTTTCTTAGATATAATCTAAATAGACCCTCCTTCACTTTAAAACCATCACTCCTTGTCCTACTGTAACAGGCCCTAATAAGTTTGTCCCCGTAATTCACATCATTTATAGAAGGTACATGCTGCAAAATTCAAAGCAACAAAATTCTGTGAACGGGAATATAGATATTATACTGAAACTTGACTCCAATAATTACATATAATTTTTTTTACTGACTCAGAAGCTTGTTATCTGAAACAGAAATTCAGGGAGAACCACAGCAGCAGTCAGACTTTATCTTGTAAGTCTGGAGATGTTTGTTGTAAGAAAAAGCACTATTGGCAGGAATGCCACAGTGCAAGATCCATTTAGCATGAAGCAGAACTAGAGGCAGTGCAACAAGAATTTTAACATATCCCCCTATGTGAAGTCAATGACAGTGTAATGGAAATGCTATTACAAGTAAGCAATAGCTCTGTGTTCAGACTGACCTTACAAAGCCTCTGTGCTTCAAACACATGACCCAGAAATAACTATTGTTTGAAATAATAGCAGCAACTGGAAAGGTTACTCACAAGTTATTAACATCATTCCCCCCTCCATGTGTTGAAAAATACCATACAGAAATTTTGAAAATTACCTTATTTCTATGCACTATGGTAGACAATAAATAGGCTTTGAAATTTTTAGTTTATGTATTTTGGTGAGAAACGGGAAGACATGTTAACTTCAATAAATTTATGCTTCTTTAACTCTGCAAGACTTAATTAAAATTCTATTGTTTTAAGATGATAGGGCAAAAACTATGGAGTTTTGTAGTCAAAATTCATGTTATGCAATCTGAGAGGTGCTGTGAGCTAAAAATATCTTTCTTGGAAGCTGGGCCACTTGGGCACTATTCCTGTTGCCACTGAACTTATAGCTTTTACAGAATAGTTTAGCTTTCACAGCAGGAGCTTGAGATCATCCTCTTTTAGCCGATGGTGAAGACACTCTCTTGGGCAGTGAAAAGTATGAGCTTTGAATTCTCCCTCGCTCAGGATGAGCAGTAAATAGGATTTTCGTCTCCCATAACCTGATGTAAAACTATAATTTCCAAACCATTAATTTCTATTTCATTAAGCAAAACAATATCAAAAGGTAGGTTTGGTTTTTTTAATAACTTGAACCTTGTGATACGTCTGGGTAAAACAATGAGCCATTTCAATTCAACTGTTCTTTTGATAAATACACCATCCTGCCCCATGATTATTTTTTTTTGAGGGATAGGAGGGAGTGGTTTTGATTCCTTAAGTTTTAGCTTTCATATTTTCCAGATTCTGTACTGCCTTAGTGTGTGACTCTGAACTTCATATAAAATGCTAGCAAGTTCTCTTCACAGGGCAGTTAGACAAAACAATCCTTTTCCAGCCCAAGAACCAAGGACACTGTTGCAGCTTCAGGCCCAAAAAGTACAAACAACAGCGAATTGAGGAGAGCAAACTGGGAGGATGGGGCTTCATAACCTAAAGCTGTAATTGGACAAGTGACCCCAATATGCAAATGTACCAAAATTTATAAAAGTGTGAAAATCATGACCTGTTGTCCATCTTGGGTGTAGCTTTGGTCAGACTCTTGCCCAAAGTGTATCCTTTGAAGGCCTTTTAAATAAATACCGACTTTATTACTTTAACTCTGTCTAGCCTCTGTTCCAGGTAGCCTCTTTAAGCATCAGTTTAGGGTTTTATTTTGACAACTTCTGATACCAATATCCTTCTGTCCTGATGTCCTAGAAAAAAAACCCCAACCAACCTGTCGGAGGNAGTGGTTTTGATTCCTTAAGTTTTAGCTTTCATATTTTCCAGATTCTGTACTGCCTTAGTGTGTGACTCTGAACTTCATATAAAATGCTAGCAAGTTCTCTTCACAGGGCAGTTAGACAAAACAATCCTTTTCCAGCCCAAGAACCAAGGACACCGTTGCAGCTTCAGGCCCAAAAAGTACAAACAACAGTGAATTGAGGAGAGCAAACTGGGAGGATGGGACTTCATAACCTAAAGCTGTAATTGGACAAGTGACCCCAATATGCAAATGTACCAAAATTTATAAAAGTGTGAAAATCATGACCTGTTGTCCATCTTGGGTGTAGCTTTGGTCAGACTCTTGTACTGCCCAAAGTGTATCCTTTGAAGGCCTTTTAAATAAATACCGACTTTATTACTTTAACTCTGTCTAGCCTCTGTTCCAGGTAGCCTCTTTAAGCATCAGTTTAGGGTTTTATTTTGACAACTTCTGATACCAATATCCTTCTGTCCTGATGTCCTAGAAAAAAAACCCCAACCAACCAAAAAAACCACAACAAACAAACAAACCTAAACAAAAAAACCCCAAAAAAACAAAAAACAAAACAAAACAAAAAAAAAACAACCAAAAAAAACCAAAAAAAAAAACCCAAACAAAACACTTTTATTTTTAAGGGACTGGCAGAAGTCCAGATCCATGAGTTATACAGTCAGTGAGTCATGAGCTGAACCATTTTTATGGTTCCTTACCAAATACCTGTATTTCATGTGAATTGATAAGTGAGGAAAAGGCTATTTATTCAATTCTACTGCATTAAAATGAGGAGTTAAAGACATTTTGTATATTTGGACATAGGTATTTGTAAAATGGCTGATGCAATAAGCCAGCACAGGAGCTGTATTTCTAGCAAAATTACGAGACTTTTTACTGTCATGGTACTGAGTGGAGAGACCTGTAGGCTCTGAAGAGTTCAGCCTCTGGTCACCCGGGTCATTCTCTGCTGCCCATCATGGGCTGTATCTCTGTCTCTCCATTGTTCTTGATAAACCACTTGTGCTTCTTCAGAGATTTAGTTAAGTGTTCTAAGTGAGTGCTTTGAACTTTTTTTTTTTTTTGGTTAAAAAAATAATTACAGCATCTGATTTAGTTAAATGTTCATCTCTTTCTAAAAATATGCTCTTATAAGGAAAGTTTTTCTATTTCTCCATATTCATGGAAATTAGATGCAGAACTCCTGTCATACTGATAAAACTTCAGCTTCAATATTTTTCCTAGCTCAACTCTGAAAATGTATCTCTATGTCTCTCTCTGCTACTGATCCTTCTTCCTCCCACAAATAGATCCAATTAGAAAAACCATCATATTGATGTAGTATGGGAAGACATAAATTTGCAATGACAACAAAAGTGTAAAAGAGATGTCACTATATTCAACCCTTTTAAGACAGAAAAATTGAAGTCGGTGGATGCTATTTGTAGGGCTAAAAATGTAGCCATCTGAAAATAATTGGGATCCTTGGGATTCTACAAGAAGATAGGGGGATTTTCTGCTACTTTAGTCATTGCAGGTATGCTGCTGAGTACATCACTGGAAACCAGAAAAAAAGCATTATCATTAGTTCACAGCTCTCAGCAATCACCTCTTATGCAGCTTTTGTTTAATGCTCTTATTTATTTGTCTGTGTGCTGTGTATGCAGCAGTCAAATGACTGTAACAGATACTTAAAAAAAAATGCAGGAGTACAGTAGAAGTTTGACCTTGCTATGCCCCATAATGGAAAATTCTAGTCACATATACAGAATATTTCTGTAATGAGCAAACACAGGGTATGATTGACTAGACAAAAATTACCTACAGTGCATTTTAGTATTTTTGCTAGAGTCCAGTGCTGGCTTTAGTCCCTCTCCTTCTCTTCAGTCTCTCTCTCCACATTCACCCTACCTCTTACTCAAAATCCGCCATCATGTGTTTATACCAGAAGATAAGGGACTAGCTTATTCCAATTTCCATTCTGTGTGTATCATTTACTAATAAAACTCTAACTTTTTGCAGCCCCTGTGAGTTATGACATTCCTTTTCATCTGTGGGCATCTATGAATCCTCAATGCTCCCTTCCCCTTTGAGGTGCCACACCACAAGAGCTCTGAAAGATTTTTATCTGGTGTTATAGCTGGAATCAACATTAAAATGACATATACAGAAAGAGATTTATGACTCCTTATATATAAGTTGCTGTAGAGATTATGGAACTTATTCTGTAAACTGAACTGCTTAATAAAAGAGCTACATTTTCACTGCTAAAGACAGTCTCCTTTGAGAAAGCCAAATGGAAACAGTTATCAAAGTACACAATTCTATTGAAGAAAACATGGGGGTGACTTTTCATCTTAGTCTTCCTTTTTGAGTTTGGCATATGTCTCCTGCCTGTTTTAACTTTTCTAAGAAAAGCCCCACAAAGCCCCAAAACTTGTGATTGTGATGTGTCTAAGTTAAAAAATTTGGGAAAATTCAGCTAAATTCCTGTAAGAGTAATTTATGGAAAAAATTCTTACAAATTAGTCAGTCAATATTCAACTGCTGACAAAATTTGAACCAAGAATTAATGGTTTCATGTTGCTTAAACCAAGGTGTTTCTCAAGCTTTCTATTTATGAACTAAGATCAAATAGCTTATCTTTCAGGATTTCCTCTTTGTACAGGAAAATCACCTCTAAACATCCTGTGCTGGTTTGGGCTGGAGTAGAGTTAATTTTTTCATAGTACCTACTATGGGATTATGTTTTGGATTTGTACTGGAAACCAACGAGTCTTCTCACTTTTTGTTTTCAATTCTGTTCTCCTATCCTGCTGGAGGGAGTGAGTGAGCGGCTGCGTGGTGCTTAGTTGACAGCTGGGGTTAAACTGTGACACATCCTTAAATAGAGCCTGCTTAAGAAATAAAATCTAATAAAGCTGATAGAGCCTGACTTCTGTCTATAATACTTTTTACACCTTGTCCTGATTGCCTATGCATGTTTTTTGGGTTTGTAGTGTACATTGTCCATGATGGTTCATACAAAAACTACTTGGGAGTGGAAAGAGGGCTGAATTAAATAATTTTGTTTTATCACTTCCCTGTATGAAGAAAATTATGGCATACCTCTCTGGTTTGAAGCTCAATAACAGCAAAAAGACTGAGAATGCAGTATTTTCTGTGTGAATAGGGCTTGAGAATAAAGGACAACTATTGTGTTGGTAGAATTCAGAGTGGCCTGAGATGTAGAAATGCTTTCCTTCACATGACATAGTATTGAGATGTTCTTGCTTTAAAATAGTTTTATACCGCTATTACTTTTGAAATTCCATTTTCTGTATTCCCCAATAATGTTTTCCTTTGTTCAGCTTTGACATTATTACCTTCCCAGAAAACTGTTTGCTTGCTAATTTGAAATAATATCTTCTGGAATACAGGGATTGATTTCTGGAAGAGGGGTGATGAGGAATACAAAGGTGGAGATTCAAGGTTTTTATGTTTAAATGTCAAAATTCTTTCTACTTGTATACACCTATGTTTTTATAGCTAGCTCAGTTACTGAAACAACATACAAAATATTTATTCTAAATAAATTATTATGTTATTGAAGTAAAATAGCTCATGTCAATGTGTATTAGGTTGAGCTGTTATTTTATTTGGATTGCCCCTTCCTTTGACTCAGTTGAGACTTCTTAGGCACAATAAAGACAGTTCATTCTACCTATTTAATCTCCTTTTTTTCCTCCAGCTCCTTTAGTAGATTTTTTTGTTTCAATTTTCTGGCAGGTTTTTTCTTCTTTAGACATTCAGCTCAGTTCAGGGATTAAGTTTCTTTTATTATTAGTATACCATTCACATTATTGCTAAAATTATGCACATTTTGCTACTCTGTGGTTAGTTCTAATGAGGAGGAGGATGAAGTTCTTCTTCAAGAGCATGTGGTTCTCATTATTCAGCTAAGTCCTCCATTGCCCCATATCCTCAGTAGACCATCCAGACATGAGAAAGTCTGGTCTTGAAGTTTTCCTGCATTATTCATAGCATCAAGTAGTTGGTTGTTCAGATTGTAATTTACTATAATCAATTTTCTGGGTCCTATCAAAAAGACTTTTAATTATTAAATACAAGGTTATACATAGGCTCATGTCCCAGAAGAATATTAAACCTCACTAACTTATTTAAATTCCCTTAGAAGCTATGAGACCTATGAACAGGATTAAGCAGTTCTTCAGTTATCAGCATATATTACAAACACTTTTTTATTGTTTTCTCTTGAGTAGTAACCCTTTCTCTGGCTGTGCTTTTCCATAAAAGCAAGAGGCTCTCTCTGCTTTGCCTTTCTCCATTAGGTTTGTAAAATGCCAGAGTGCTGCCACTATCAGTCCAAAGCAATGTGAGGATCCCCGTGTTTCCTTTGCAGCTCTAACTGCAGTGTGTTACTTGTAGAGCATTTAGGTGTTACTGTCCAAGTCTTGAACTCAAGACAGACACCATTTTTTTTCCTTGTGAAAGGAGATGGCTGGAAATGAATGAAGTGCTTAGCCTGAGGGTGAGTTTGCTTTCTTTGCTGTAGCACTGGTCTGGATTTCTGAATTTATGTGCCAAAACTTGAGAGAGAACCATTCTTGCTGACCATTTATTACTCATTGTGCTGAAACTAGTGTAAACACCAGCATCCACAATCAAAAAAATCATCCTTTGACAGCTTGTTCTTCCCTGTTGACTTAGGCTTTCCCATTGATGCTTTCTCCTTTCTTCTTTGGTCACTTGCTTACTTTACAGACTACATCTGGCATCCACTGCTCCTTCAGTTCCTTTCAAACTTCTCTTGGGCAACCCCAATTTCAGCCCTGACACCTGCATGCAAGACTCTACTCAGTTCTGCTGAGTGCAATGCACACAGGAGAGGGATATATTAAGCTTTCAAGAAAGGCATGATCCTATTTGACCCTTGAGCTCTTCTGGCAGAGAAGTGTTTCCCATATTTGATTTCAAATGGCAAAGTATCCTCAAATACAGCACAGCTATCGGCTATTGTGTATGTTATCATTAAAATCTTATGTGACATTTGACAGACCTGAGTTATCACCAGTCACCCACTGTAAAGTAACATCACCAAAAACTGCAGTCACTTTTCCTGCAGTTGGAGAAATCCAGCTGTGGTAGTTTAAGGCAGTTAAGCTCTCAGTTGAAAGCTACCACCTCCCTGGCAGGAGCAGCAGAAGTAGTATGTATTCATTTTTCACCTGCTCCAATTTAGAGCTGTCAGTGTTTGTGTGGTTGTGCTGGCCTCTTATGAGGTGGCCGTGCTCTGCATGCTGGAGGCAACGGAGGCACTGGAGTGACCCCTTCTGCAACTTCTGCAAGGGGCTGCTGGTAACTTGAAAAGAAGGAGCCATATGTTTTAAACAGCTGCTGCAGCTGGAGCCTCCAGAACTTCCAGCATGTAGTTTATCATTGGGACTTATGAAGGTAGGAGTCAGAGGTCAGTATTCATTGAAACCACTAATGTCATTCTTATCTTGTGATTTTAGGATTATTACAGATTAGTTTATGTGACGTACTGAAGAAAGTGTAAATATTTTCAATTCAAATTTCACCTCCCCATTATATATTATTGGATACCTTGGCTGTTTTAATATTTTTTATTTAAGCTTCTGAATATTTCACCATAGTCTTTAAACAAGTTGTCTTTTCAACCACATAAAGATGCATATGCACATATATGCAGATAAAATATATAAATATATAGAGCTTTATCTGTACATAAATGTAGATGAAAATACTTGGCTAAAAAATATGTAACATTGTAACTTGATTGCAGAAGTAGAGCAACAGGCTTGTTGGAATGTTTGTAATTCCTTTTGCCCGGTGCAGATTATGCAAAATTGCGTTTCAAGGACTGATGGCAGAGAGATTAGCAGCAAAGTACAGTGTAGTGGGAGGTCATAGAGGTTGAGATCCCTCCCAGAAATCACTCAGTCTTGAAGGAAGTTTAAATGAGTTGAGCACTAATGCTTCCAAATCTCTTGGCTGGCCACCTGTCTGGGAAAGGGCAAGAACTGGTACTTGTCTGAGATTGGCTTGGAAATGGAATTGAGAGCCCAGTGTGATGCCCTTAAAAGAAGGGGAAAATAAATGTTGAATCAGGGACAAGGCAGAATTAAATTTATTTGCCTAAAATTCTGCTTCCTTTAAAATACATTTTGGTTATGGTAAAAGTAAGATAGTAGCGGGTATTGACAAAAACAACAAGCCAGTGAACACCCACACATCTTTACAGCAAAGGAATCAAAAGGAAAGCAGTGCTCACAGCAGATAAGAGTCACGCAGTCCGCAGCATGTAGCAGTGGCTGGTTGTAGCACCTACCTTGGCTTGGCTCCCAGTGCAATCCCTCATGGTTTGGCTGTATCAGAAGCGTAGCACCAGAGAAAATCCCTTGAAGTGCTTCTAGAAAGGTCATTCAAAGAGCAGTGAGCTTAGATATAGAAACATGTGCTGGAAGAAAATAACCTCAAGAGTCATACTATAAGGTTTTTGAACTATACCTATGAGATTTAGGGGGACAAATCTCATGGATCTTTAATCTCTCATTTGCAGTTGTCTTAGCAGCATCAGTAAACATGTCTGTTTGCCTAGCTACAGAAGAGTTCCGAAGGCAGAGCAAAATAAAAATGCTTCTGACAGCACACTTTCAGAGAGACACACAATGCACTACCTCCCTGAACCTACTCAGCTAGTTTATTAGAAACAGTAGAAAAATACAAAATTAAAACTAATGTAGTAACATTCCGCAAGGGGTGGATCAGAGAGGATGGGATGACTGTATGCTCAGCTGAATTTAAATAATGCCTTGCTGCCTTCAGAGGGAGGAAACTTGCTAGTGTTTCTCCTCTCCCTAGTTTTGGGGTCCTACCATTACAACAAGATCTGACTTCATATGTTCCTTTTGGCATGTGTTCTGACTCATGAAGATGATAAAAATACACTTCTGGGGTTTTGAAAAAAGATTTTAGGTATTGTAGTATGCCAAATTAGCATGGAGTATGGAGGGGAGAGAGATTTATGGGCTGGATCAAATGACCTCCAAAGGTCCCTTCCAAGTTTTCTGATTCTGGCAGAAGAGAAGTTGATGCAGGAGGGGTGATAGGTTGCAAGGATGTGAGGCAAAAATCGTGGAGGGGAGGAGGTAGAGAAGCACTTTTCCATTCACCAGCAGTGAACTGATATTTGGGCTTTTCCTGTTTTGTTTTTTTTTTGAAATGATAGTTTGTGTGTAAGCTCACACCTCTTTGTTCTTCCATTTCCTTCTCCTGGTTTGTACAACTGTCAGCCGAGACTGAAGGCTCTTCATGGTGCAGATCTTGTTACTCAGATTCTGTAAACTATCTTGGTAGTATGAATTGCTGTGTTTGATGGGGATTTTGTGTTGTTTGTTTGGCTGGTTTTTTGTAGGGTGTTACTCAAACTTCTCCTTTTTTTTGGCCAGCAGATGTCCTTTGAAAGAGTTGATATTTTCATACAATATTATTTTAATCTGTATTTATAACTATTAAATATTTCCTCACAGCTTCTGCACCTCAGCATACAAAGAGAATAATTTGGTCTCTGAGCCTTTTCCAGTTTGCAGTGGTTGGCACAGAGCTGACCTCTATACATTGTCCACGTTCTCTTGGGTATTTGAATTGAATAAGATTGACTTTCAAAGTCAATATGTTCACTTCCTTTTCCTCTCTCACCTTAGAAACTGTGCTGCCAGTGTTTTACCATAAACACCTTCAGATCGGCAAGGTGACCTGCCTCACTTTCATCTAGTCACTTGAACAAAATGCTAACCTTTGTTAGATTTGACAATTATATGGTACTTGAGGAGAAGTCACACTGCATAATACAAAGCACACTCTTATGATCTGTTATCCCTTGCATGCCCTAGAAACTTTGCTGAGTTTTGAGACTCTGTGATACCTTTACTGCAGTGAGCAGTGAGGTTCTTTGTTTTTTGCATTTTCCTGCTCCATAGTGAGATATTTTGGGTACAGAACGAATGACTACACTAAAAGCTTACTTGTCCAATATCTGCCCAGCACTACCTTAAGGAATAAAAACCATTATAGTGCAAATCAAGGCACATTTCTCTTGCCAACCCTCCCCATCCTCCCCCCAACACCCCTTTTTAAAAGGTTAGAGAGAAGGTAATTAAGAAAGAAGTAATGGCTTCATCCTCTCCTTAGATACTTAAGGAATAAGGACTGTGGGATATGAAGGGGAACATCAGCTGAGGTTAGCATCCTATCTGTGAACACTGGGCTATGCCTTACATTTTGGGTATATCCTTTCCCTACAAATGTACATTTCCTATATTCATAGGGGTAAGAGCAAAGCAACAGCAGTGCACCAAGTCTTCCCTAGAGACGACATTAGTGGTGATGTGCTATTGTATCCCATCCCTTTGCCTTTCTTTACACCTCTCCTTTGGTGCTAGTATGCTAAAATCAGAGAAATTTTTGACTGACTGATTTTAACTGCTCCTTCCTACAGAAACAAAGAATAAAAGTCCCCTGGAATATAAATGAGTACAAGTTAGATAACCGGTGACCTGAGACAGCATGCCCAGCACGAAATGCTTTTTTCAAGTATACATACAACTGTTCCTATCTTACCTTTTATAGCAGTGAAGTCTCTAAAGGCATGTGAAAACATTAAGAGCTGACTAGAAGAAAAAGTAAATAAAATTGTCTTTTATTCTCTCTTCTCAGTCATCTGCAGGACTATATGGGCAGTGTTGAAACCCTTATGATCATAACAAAATAGGACAATGTATGAAATACAATTACTGCTGAAAAAATAGTTTTTTTTAATAGAACAAAAATCATCTATTTGTACAGTTACTTGCATACCATCACTTAGCACTGTTGTGCATTTCATTATTGTGACTTTTAACACATATTTTCCACAAAAAGCCATGATCACATTTCAAATTCAGGAGCTGAATTGTGTATCAAGGCAGCAAAGAGTAATATGGACCAGATGGACTCTCAGATGTTCCCTGAGCCGCAAGTCCTGCCTGAGTGTGTTTGTACCAAAGAGCTCATCAAAGCTAAGTGATGGGTGTAAGATGCAGAGAATCAGGGTTGCATGAGAGGAAAGTTAAATATCTGTTGGAGAAGAGAGAGGCAAGAAAGCACTCTCCATAGGGGTGCTCCCAAAACATCCTTGTTAAATATTTATACTACCTAAAGGTGAATCTATAAAACAGTGGAGAAGTGCCTGCTGTATGTCTAGATTTGCAGTCAACAGCTCTTTTCTGGTTAAAGCAGCTGATGATTGCAGTGGGAGCAGTGTGAGTTTCTAAATATAAGCCTGTGGAAATGTTTGGATATATGAGGGGAGAGTCAGGAGGAAGCCCATGAGATTGAATCCTCACTGAAGTTTTTGTCCAAACAAACCAGTTCAAAATGAGCCTGGTTACACCTCCAGGTAGCAGTCAGGCCTTCCAGTAGCTGCAAAGTCTGGTTGCATAAGGATGAGTGTCTAGAGAAACTGTTCAGGGAGTACAGTCCATACTTGTGGGGGAAATTTTGATTCGAATGTACAAATAAATAAAGGAGGATTATTAAAGGGAAAAAAGGTTCATCTACAAATTGGAACAAAAAGCCACCAACATGTATAAGTGCTGCAATAGCTCCTATATGTGCTCATTTGTTGCTATAAGAAAAGCCATATATCAGAACATGCTAATAGCAGACAGGTAATTGTCTCCTGCCATAAGCTGATGCATATACAATAAGTAAAACTTGGAGATTTTGTAGTTGTTTGTTTTAAAATGACTTTGTTCTATTCCAGTTAGTCAATAAATAATGTGTGCTGTTTGAGGGAATACAATGGAATAAAGATAAGCCACAAATTACTTTTACAAAAGCAACAGCTAGGATTCCTAGTGTAAATTCCACTTCTGTCCCCAGGGCTGGGAACTTTGTTCGGTAAGCATGCCCCAACACCTCTTCTACTTATCCATAGGAATTCCAAGGACACAGCCACAAGGGGAACGGACTATGTGGGTCCTAAGTAGTGCTAAAAGATTCCATTCTTCCAGAATATCAGGCAGATTCAATTATGTTATGGTGTCTTAAAAATTCATTAGTGACTATTTAGATGAGGAGTTACTTACGGCACTAACAAGCTTATTTCTGTAATGAAAAATAAGAATGAAAGGATTTTTAAATCTGGCGTGTTTATTAGGTTTTACACCTAACTTTTCGGTATAATGCTAATTTGATCTAAAAAAAAGCTTGCTGGTAATGGGATAAAGGTGTTTTGAGCAGCTCAGAGCACATTTCCTATATAAATCCTTGTAAAAACAGCTTCAGGAGGCATGGAGCCTTCCTAGGAACTACATGAGACCACTGATGAATTAACACTGTCTTTTGCTGTGACAGAAAGACTTGTAAATGGTATTCAGAAGAATGATAAGGGTAGGAGAAGTAGGTCAGCTTGGCAAATAAATAGCCTGACTTACCCACAGGCCTTGATTTGCTGGCACTTTGAGATTCCAGGCCAGCTATTTTCCAAAGCTGCTCATCCCATATCATATTTAATCCATACCATTTTTTTAGCTTGTCAAAGATTTATTTGATTTACTGTGCATATAAAAACTAATATTCCAGTGCTGAATTTTTTTTAGTGGCTAGTTTAACTTGATTCAATGTGACATTCCCATGTGTAATGACATCTTAGCTACCAGTTTCACATCATTAATTATGATATTGCTCTGTACTGTGACAAGAGGCCTAAATTAAAACTTGTTTCAAAATATATAAATTGACATTTTTACAGGGTCATTTATTTCATGAAGTAATAGATATTGCAGGGATGAAGGAAATATCACTCCAAATTCTATGTTTTCCTAACAATCTTTATGGAGCAATAGCTGTTGGATAAACAGAACCAAAATTGATGTGAAGACATTTTTTCTTTTTCCTGTTCACCCTAAGCCAATGTTTCAAAAGCATCAAGAGTTGTAAAAAGGTTTTATACTTTTCATTGAGGAATTCTACTGAATGTGACCTTATATTATCCATTTAAGCATATGGCTAAAAAGGGTGTTCCAAAAGCTTTTCAGCAGGAATTTAAGCAGATGCAGGCTTAGGAATTTAATCTAAATTGTTTAGGATTAACTAAAAAATAATCATGATCATTTTATCCAGTGAATAATGGATTTCCTTAATCTGATTAGAAAACTGGATGCAGCAGCAGTACTTCTTGTGTTTTGGCATAAAGCGAAAATGGACTGTAAGAAAAAGTGCTCTGATTGTGTGATTTTACCTTTTCTATGTTGGTTTCACAGTTTACCACATTATTTTGGGCACACAGCTGTTTGAGAAGAATGTCAATTTCTTGCTTCTTTTGCATTTCAGCACTGCAGGTATCTAAGAGCTCTTTGCTCCTTTTCTGCAGTGAGACATGCATTTGGGTTGTTAGCAGATGGTCTTTTTTCTCTACAGTGCTAATCAAACTTTGATACGTTTGGATTTGCACAAGGGAAAAGCTGACAAGGCTGACTGAACGCATCTGCTTGGCTGTTTCTTACAGTTCCTGAGATATGACTCAATATTCACTTAGGACTGCAATGCTAGAACTGGAGAGTCAATATGATGGCAAAAGCTTCTTTTTTTGTAGTCAACTAAGGCAGAGTGGCTGCTCACGCATCTCCAAATAACACTCAGGCTGACGGCACCAACTCCTTTTAGTTGATGAATTGCAACATTTCTCTTTAGCAGCATCTGAGCAACATCCTGTTTGTGAAAAACTTGAGTAACCAGGGAATTCCACTTGGCTGTTCTGAAGTGGGCTGTTTTCTAAACAAGGCGGTCTCAAGTCTTGTTCTTCAATCCATGTTTTGATAGGCATAGAAGTTCTGCATATATAGAGAGCTTTCAGAACTGAGGGTCAAATCAAACTCCTAGTATTGGAATTGATACAGCAATAACAGGCAGAAAGGGTGGTCCAGTAGTCTTTGCATGTGAATAAATACTGTTTTGGTTGTTTCTTGGTTTTGCTTGTTGCTTTTGTTTTTGTTTTGTGTTTTAAACTTCTTGGTGTCCGTGTCAGTAACACGTATGATACCTGAGCTGCAGCCAGCAGCTCTATTTTTTTGCTAGTTAGACTCCTCTCTGCATCCTAATATTTTTGGTTACTTGTACTGTGAAAAGCCAAGCTTTTATGTTTTCACATTTTTTCCTTACTACCCTGCCTATCAACATGTGAGGGACAATGAATTACAAGTATTTATACTCGGTGTACAGAAAATTGTTATGCAGCTCTAGCTTTTCACTTGTGGAAGTAGAAATTCAGACTCTTCTGTGGTAAAATAACATGAATGATCTCTTTGGTGACCATATTCTTTCATAGGACTACTTCACAGAGATGTGCATCCTACCACAGAGGAAGGTCGAAACTGTGATAGAAAAGTTCAGTTCTGTGTAGCATTTAGACACAGTTTAAGAACACAGCGATGAGAACTGTTCCCTTAGTCCCTGCAGGGCATCCATCATCTGGGGCTTCCTTTGCATATCTTTTGTGATTGTTCCAGAAAAGAGTCTTGTAGGAGGACATATGTTAATAAATACCACCTATTCTTTTGTTAACTGAAGACTCTCATATGATTTCCAAGAGTGTTTCTGGCTCATTTTAATCTCTAGATTCTGCCCTACAAGTAAGTAGCTCAAAGTCGTTTATGACCAGGAAACATTTTAATACTCTAATGATTAGAGAGAACATAGAAATAATATGAAAAGAAGATGTAAAAATTGAAAAGAGAGAAGGATATAAGAAAAGACAGTATCTGAGTGTGCAATGGATATAAAGGTTCTCCTGTTTCCATTGAAAGGAACTCCAAGTAATTAGTTTGCTTTGTAATGAGCCCATAAATATTTCAGTGTGTTCAAACTGATATCTCTAAACCATCAATTTAAAAATTAATTTATATGGGCAACACCAGATAATAAGGTTTTTATTTTTCAGTCAGGGAATTCAACTTGATAATGATGGATTGTACTGTTAGCTGGATTTAAGAAAGGGGAGTTTGGCTTGTTTACTTGGCTCCCTTTGTTTCCTCTTAATTTATGTTCCCTGTGAATGGATAACTCCAAACAACTATGTGAAAAAGAGGATGTATTTTGCAAGACAGAAATAATTTGATGAGTATCATCACAATATTGCAAATCATTCTTGAAATTACAGTACTAAAGAAGGATGGTTTGGTGCTTCTCAGTAGGCCATTCTTCTGCATGTTTTGAAACTTCAGTTTTACCTGAAGTTTCTAGAATAAAAGAGAAGGCAAGAATTGGTTTTTGAGACAATTTTTGCTTTCCTTGTTTAACTATTTTTTCAGACTGAGATAAGAGGAACATTTAGCTACTTTGCACTGCAGTTAGGTTAAAAAAATAAACAGACAACATTGGCAGAACTCACCCACTGCCATTGGCTTGGGCATCTAGCTGCATTTTGGGGTTATTTTCTCAAGCGAGCTCTGCCATGTTTCCTTTTATTCTAAAAAAATACTACATATACAATATACTAACAATAGACCTAGGTCTTTTTGTTTGTTTGTTTGAGGCAGTTCATTTTGTCTTTTTAATTTCAGTACAACATTCACAACTCCAATCAGTACTGGAATAATTTTGGTCTACTTTTATTCATCCCAATTCTGATTTCTGTGCAGTCATATTACAGGTAAGTATTATTGGAATATTATATACATACTGATTCATCAAGATGGCTGCATTTGTACTGATAAGTGAAAATAAAAATTGGTAATTTTTAATAAGAAATGTTTCCCTTTTAATACTAAGCCCTCCAAACAGTCTGAAATTAGTTTATGGTACTGTTTTTTGTTTGTTTGTTTGTTTGTTTTGATCTAGGTTATAGGATAGCCCAATAGTATCAGTGGAATAATAAAATGAAAGAATTTTTCTTTTTTTGCTAGCATGGAATATAAAAAATAAAGTTAAGAGACAGAGGTGAAACAGCTGTGTTATCTAGAACCTATGGCAAGCCAGCATTCACTTGAGACTTGAGTTTAAGCATTTCATCATTTGGCTGTTTACATCAATGGTGACACATCATTTTCCATGATAAACCATTTTTTAATATAAGTCATAATATCTGAGTTGAGTTGTCAGATATAAGGTAGTTTTAGGATGCACCAATATCTCTCCTTTCTTATAAATGTCCAGATTGATTCATATTTCCACAGCAGACAAAATTGCAAAGTTCTCAGATCAAAAAACAATTAGAGTTTCAGCAAAGTTTACTTTTCTATTTGAAGTAGAGCTGACAATGACAAGTTTTGTCACACCACTTAGAATTGTGCTATACAGTGAGATTCCCTTAAATGATCACAGATTCATAGAATGGCTTGTGTCAGAAGGGATCTTAAAGATGAAGTAAAGCTGATGTTACTTCTCAGGACATTAATTATGGATAATGGTGTTATATATAACTGGTTCTTCCTACAGTTATAGTTTGTTCTAGAGATCTTCTTTTACTCAGACTAAATTCATGTGCAGGTATGTACTTTGTGTCGTCTCAACAGTTGCTGTTCAACTTCAGAGGTGATTGACCATCAGGGCCTGGGAAATGGTTTAGATTTAGTCTTTTGAACACAAAAGTATAGGAAGAAAAATGAGAGTCCAAACTTGCAAGTGAATTTCTTATGAGTAGTACTGAAATATGCAGTGTGACCAAATACTGAAAAAAAAGATATCTGACCCCTATCTAAGGGGTGTGATTTTTGAACAGTGAAGGAGAAATGAGATGGAGGAAGGAAGTGAATCCAGCCTCCTCCTTTACAGCAGCTTTACTTAGATACTTTGTACTGCACAGACTTCTGCAATAAGTATGGGGTGTGACTGCAAAGCAAATCCTTATATAAGACATGATTCATTTTATTATGGGTTGGTAGAGTTTTCCTTGGTTAACGTCATATTTAGATCATAGTTTTCACATCTGTAAAGGCTTATGAAAATATTAGAAGCATAGGAAATTCTCCTTCCTCTCAGTAGTCTACAGGAGCATGAGTAGTGCCTAGGTTCATGTCCTTATGCTCTGCTGCAGGGTGGAAAACAACAAATTAACTCTGATCTTCCCTGGCATATTCCTATAGTAAATGTCTATTTGTCATCTATTATAAATTTGATGTTATTTTTTGAATGATGGAAAGTGTTATGGAGACAAAACAGGTTTTCCATAATCTCTAAATACTAAAAGTCAATGTCTGTGATTTTGAGCCCTGAGATTAATATCTCAGGTCCTTCTTTCATGTTCCTCTGCTTTGGATTAATGGACATCATAACAAATAGAAGAAGGAAACATAGAAATACATATGTGTACATAGCTAAGATACAAATATGCTACAGAAACTGCTGATTTAAAATGTTCCTACATAAAGAAAAGAAAGACTTCGGATGTACATTTCTGAGTGTTTATCTTTAAATAATGTTTCTGGTACTTTTGAGATGTTAAATTAATCCTATGATGTGCTACATGGTCATATTTTAGTAGCTGGAAATCTCCTCAGCTCACAATTAGTATGTAAGCTGGAAAGGAATGGACTCAGAATCATCTGACTGCCACAGATTTTCTTCACAATTCCAGCTGATGTCAATATCTGAAAAAAAATCTACTTACTGGCTTCTCACCCACTGGGACAATTTGGGATGACAACATGGTTCATGTATGTGCATTATTCAGACATTTACACTGGACATATTTATAAACTCTGCATATGTGTATATGGGAGGCCATATTCGTAGATGTAGCAAAGGTGGTAGTTAAAATGCAGTCCAGATACTTACCTATTGTAAGAACATATCATATCCAAGCATTTCAGTTCTAAAATTCTTCTGCACAGTCTAACAGAATATTAGGGTTTTGAAAACTTTAGAGGTAGGATAAAAAAAACTTTCTGAGGTAGGATAAGAATAACAGGTGAGCCTTACTTACACTTAGCTTTTTGAAGACACTGGCCTAATTGTCGGAACATGCATGTTTCTTGTGGAAATGGAAACCATATTGTTTGTTTATCAAGAGGTTATGAGACCCTATGTGTTAGAATCCCATTATCTACACAACAATAGTTTCCTGAATGCAAGATGCAGTATGCACCTTAAAAGGCATGGAGGTTACATGTATCCCCTCAGGTAAGCTGAAGAAACATAATGACTGTATAAAAAGAACTAGCCTTGAAAAATTGCCTTTGTAAGTCTCTGCAACTAAATTATGTTGCCTCCATTTAACAGATGAGGGGAACTGACATGAAGGAAATGTTAAAGCAAGTACCTATCTTTAAGCAGCTTTCTGAGCTTATCTTTCAAGAGCTTAGACTGTAATTGATTGAAAATCTATAGCACTGTTGCCTGCTGAAGCACATTTCCTGATCATGTTCCTACACCATAATCACAGGACCTTCCTATCTTAGTAGAAAGTCAGTTGTCTCCATATCTGCAATTACTTAACAAAGCCTGACTAATCCTGAGGCATTTGGAGCTGAAAGTGAAGTGGTTATGAAGATCAACAAAGAAAATATTTGTAATTCAGCAGCCTGTGCTGCTGGACCTGTAACTCCTCTGGTATTTGAATAGAACCTTAGATCAGAATTTTGGATATTGTATAAGAAGCATCCAGGAAGATAAGGACGTATTGTCCATTCAGTTTTTTGTGTCAAATACTTTTTCAAGTAAGCATGAAGAAAAAAATCTTTGAAACCCATCAGCTTATCAATCAAACCATGACTTTGAGGTTTAGGAAAACATTGCCTTATCTGGACTCTGGTAGCAGTACATCTATGTTATTGTTTCTGATATCAATTTAGAAACTGTGTGGAAGGAGGAGGGACAGCGACTTCTCAATGAGCTTGTTTTTCACAGTAACACCTCTCATAAATTTGGAAAAAGGGAAATTATGTGAATTATCTCTAGTATAGTATAAGTGGATATAAAAAAATAAATTAAAACCTTGAGGAACATACTATAACTTAAACCATAATGAATACATTTATCATCATGAATATGCAATTAACATCTAAAATGGGACTTTGGGAGTACCGTTTGAAATGTTTTAAAGCATTGGTGTCACATAAAAATATATGTATCTTTCTATACTAATCTTTTGTTCCAGTATGCTGCTTTGAAGTGCTGGGGACTCTGGGAGAAGGCAGCAATTGCATATGACTGGCAAGAGTCTGCTATTGCCCAGAGGCATAGTGTGAAGAAAGACTAGATATGAAAAACAACAACTAAGAACTCAATAGCAATAAGGATCAGCTCCCTAAAGCACTTTTTCCTATTTCCCTTCATATAAGTGATTGGAGCAGTGGGATGGCTTTCCTCTGGTAACTAGAGGTTGCCAAGACCCTCTGTCCTAGAAACTTCACAGCTCTTAAAGCAATGAAGGTGAAATTCAAACAAAGGCTCTCATCTAGGCTTATGCACACAAAACCACAATGGGGACACGGAGCATCTGAAGCCCAGATTGGATATCCACCACTTTTAATTTCTTACCCTTATTTTATTCAGTTCCTAATTTGGATTAAGCAATTAATCACATTTTAATGCCTCAAGCTGAACATCCATAAAATAATGTGCTGTTACCAATTACATGGGAAAAACCCAGAATAAGTGACCTCCCTATCTGGTCCATTAAAATGCAATGATGGAATCCAGATCTTCATCCTGTCTCACCTTGGGATTGCTGTCTTTACTTGCAATACCTTTCTTTACTGTCTCCATACTTCTATATAACGGTAGGGTAAGAATCCTGTAGATAAAAGCCTCAAACAATTTGCGATACTGATCATATACGAAACTGAGGAGAAAAAGTACTCCTGTTGTCACATGTTCAAAGACTGGTAAGTTAACACAGGATGGATTTTTCAGCCAAAGAAAAGAGTAGCTGGGGGATGTGTTAGCTTAGTGTGGGAGAGGAATCTGGGAGCACTTCTAAACGCCATATCTGGAAGGTGTTTCAACTGCAGTAAACTGCAAAAAGGTGCCTGAAGTGCTCCAGCATGTGTTTTTCCTTATCCACTGGTAAAACTTTCATCTTGTCCTTCAAGGGAATGTCTCTTGTCCATGACTCTCTCTGCCCTTGGTAGTGATAGTGCTACATGAGGAGGAACAGTGAGGAACTGCATTTGAATGTCGCAGGATCTAAAGTCCCTGCTGTCTGGGCCATTTTCTCCATGATAATGTGTAACTCTGCTCGTACTTTCCAAGGTCACTCTGGATTTTATGTACCATTCCCATATACACCTTTTCATAAAAAGAGTTTCTCACTGTACAGGACCAATTTATTTTAGATTGAACAATTTGATTACCTCTCTGCAGCTGTTACAGGCTACTCAGAGCATGACTTTCAAGAACAGCAATGACAGGATGATGGCAGCACATCTTATGGCAGCAATTTTAGGTGATTCCATTCCCTTGTCTGCTGGTTTGAATTTGTGCTTTCTCCACTTGGCAGAGTGTGCATATGACTTTGAGTACCCATAGGGTGCTGTCTTGGGTTATGGAACCAAAAATGCGTATTCTATTTCATCTGTTGAAAGTGGTTGGGGAGATGCTTTTTTCTTTATCTCTTGTAACTCTGGGAGGAGAGGGGACGGGTGCCTTCTGATAATGGGCCAGCTGTTAAAACCAGGTGGGGCAGTGTTTCTTTTCTCTTTCACCACCTCCAGGGGGATATTTTCTGCTAATGGGCCATTAAGGCTCCCCAAGCCATCATCCACCAAGCCATCATCCACAAGCCATCATCCACATTCCATCATCCCATTGTGAGATGCTCCACCCAGTGGGGGGAGCCAACCATTCCTACCTAAATAAAAACTGAGACATAGGAACACAAGGTATCTGGCTTCACTGGATTCC